>PVJL010002662.1:0-186539 GCA_004026885.1 Lyroderma lyra
GTCAGGCGAGAAAGGGTGACGGCGGTGGCTCTTTGGAATGTGTCTTCATTCGGGCCGCGCCGGAGACGTGGCTTCCAAAGGGAAGCAGAAAGACCAGATCCCTGTCCTCTGAGTCCCCAGCATCCGGAATGGAGCCAGCCAGCAGTGACTCCACACCCCCGGGCCCTTCCTCCACTGCCAGCTTGGTTTTCCTGTTTCTGCATCAGGTGGGTCTTGTGCGCCTGTTGAAGGTATCCAAGAAGTCAAGCCAAACTCGGATTCATCGGCTCCTGGGCCCAGGCCCAGAGCCAGGCCGGGTGCTAAGTGCTAGAGACGGGTGCTAGTGCTGACGTGGGGCCCCTCTCCTCCGACGGGTCTGTCCATTCAAAGAGGTGCTTCCCTGGCCAGTGGTCCAAGACCGGGAGGACACAGCCAGCCTGTGCGAAGTGGTCCCAGTGAATTTAAGAAAGCAAGCAGATGGGGGGCTGCAACGGTAAGAGGTGACAGGCATGGCAGATGGCAGACGGCTGGAATGTGTTTTGCACATGGACCAGGCGTGAACTGGGGGCAGAGAGGGGGCTAGAGTGAGGTGTAGAAGAGTGACCCCACAAAATATTTGTCCCCCTGGAACGTCACAATGTGAGCTTATTTCGAATAAGGCAAAGGGACACGAAACATCCTGGTAGGTTCTAGCAGCCACCAGCAGTAAGCTGGAGCCGAAGGAGTGACCTGGGAGAGAAGGCCTGCAGAGGTGACAGGAGCAGGTCACACGGGGCCTTGTGAGCGGGCTGCAGTGCTTGGACTTTGTTCTTGAGGCCACTCTGGACTATTGAACAGTGTTGAGGAGGGCAGTGCTTGATGGCCTTTAAGACAATTACTATGTCCACCATGTGGGGGATGGGTGGGAAGGCCACACCTGGGACAGGGGGTGATGCACTAGCAAGCTCTTCAGCTGACAAACTCAGCAGAAACCCGCAATGTGAGCGGCCGTGGAGAGAAGGGAACTGAGTACAATCCCCGAGGTTGGGACCTGGGTGACTAGAGGGGAGACAGTGAATTCCCTGTGGGACACCATACATCTCAAGGGCCACGGGGCACCCAGATGGCAACGGCCAAGCGGCAGTTGGAGCCACGGGCGTGGCTGCCAGGAGACACTGATGTCACAGTCATCACCCAGGAGAACACCCAAGGTCATCCAGTGAGAACATGTAGGGGAAATAAGGGCCGTGAGGCCCCAGAGAGGTGGGACAATTGGCCCGAGGAGGTTGTGGAGGGCAGACAGGAGCATTTCAGCAAGGGGGCACTGAGGGTCTCAGTAAGAACAAGACCGAAGCGGACACCTGGAGGGCAGCGCCTGAGGCGGTGAATGAGACCCGAGTGGGGGTGGAGAGGCCAGCTCGGCATGGGAAGAGGTCCCTGCCTCTTCTGAGCCTGGATGCCGGGTGACCAGAACTATGACTGCTGGGGGCTGTAAGTGAGGAGGGGCACGAAGTCCAAGGAGCTCTCACTTGACTGGCCCGAAGGTGCTTGGTGATGTGGGTGGCAAAGGTGCCCCCTGAGAGAGACGGGTGGAGGTTGGGAGCAGCTGCTGAGGATTGTGGGAAGGAAGGTGGCCAGGAGCAAGTAAGGTTTGGCTAAGAAGGAGACAGCGTTCTGACCACCACGAGGCCCCCTACCTGAAGACAGCTTCTGGATACCTCTCTCCTTTGTTACCTGCAGAGCCTCTCCGGGTAGGCCACCGTGAACGGGACCAGGACGGAGAGCCAGAAGTTTGCATTGGAGCCACAGCGAGTTTGCTGTTATGATTGGGAAGCTTATACCCTTGGGGACCCCATCCTCAACCCCTCCCGTACCCTGTTTCCCTTCTGGGGCTGCAGAGCACAGAGCTAAGGTCACTGTCACAGTCCCTCTGGTTCTGGCCAACTCTCCAATGTCAGGTTGACAAATTGGAATCCGTGTTACCCTCATGGTCCCACCTCACGCCACCCCCGGAGTTGGGGTGCAGTGAGGAGAGGCTTCCAGTTCTAGAAGACGAGTCTCAGAACACCGTTCCAGGTTGGTAAGAGTAGAGTCAGGACCCCAGAGTGGCCCAGGCTGAGCCATGAATCTCAGGGCCTGCCTGCCTTTTCTCTCTGTGATAATGAAATGGCACTGACAATGGGGACAGGAGGATTTGAGGGGGGACCCAGCTAGCAGGTACTGAGCACTCACTGCCTGCCGGGTGTCAGGATGAGGCAGGAGACAGTGGGAAGGTGACTTGCCACACTGCCCAGACACACAGTGGACTGAGGTCCTACAGTCATCTACAAGCAGGACAGTGAGGACCCCTGCAAGGGACTCCGTGACTCATCCCAGCCCCCCACTGGGAGGGCCGGTATGGGGAGCCTTGGCTGTCCACTTCCCACGGGTGGGTGGAGTCTCTGGAGGGGATGCAATTGATCCCTTCGGCTTCGCTGACACTGGGTCCTAGCCTGTCCTCCCTCTTGTCACCCTCTCTCTGCCCAGGGGCTGGCCCCGAGGGCGGCGGGTCACATGGCCCCCAATCGGCACTGGGCGCTCTCAGGATGCAAATGAGTCACCAATGTGGGAAGCAGGTACTGCGCGGGTAATAGCTCCTCTAAATTTAGATGGAAAATCCCCACAGAGTTGGCAGAAATATCCCGAGCCTTCCTGGTGGCAAGCCTCTCAAGCAGGAAAGTGGGGAGGGGGCAGCAAGAGCTGAGGGGCTGCATAAAGGATGGGGGCTGGGACAAGAAAAGGCCCTCATCTGGGCTGGGGCGCACCTGCTCTAGGGGCCCCTCTGTCACCCTGCAGCCGCAGCCCGGGACCGCATCCTGGTGGGGTTGGCCTGGACTCAAAGGTGGACCAGGCCCTATGACGGTTGATTCTTTGACAATTCAGGCTCACAAGGACAGCTCGCCAGGGCCCCTCTTCCAACCAGACGCTGCTGCCTCCTTCCTCCTTCTGGCTAGGTCACTGGTCCCCCTCCTGCCTGCCCCTAAGCCTACGAGAAAGAATGCCTCAGACCAGACCCAAGCCCCCAAGGACAGAGGCAGTCCCCTCTCTGGAGGCTGAGGCCTGACTGGGGTCCTCTACCTTGTCTCTCTGTGCCTCAGTTTATTCATCTAGAAGGTTCACCCAGAGCTGCCAGGATGGTCTGTGCCTGTTGTCCTCATTCCCAGCATGCTGACCCAGAGCTACTGTTCTCATTATCCAAGCTTCCTGGGATGGAGCCTTCTCAGCAAGCCAGGCCTGAGCTGCCCCCTCCCCACTTTTCAGCACCCTCCTTAGGCCTGAGCCCTGAGGGCCCCACCACAGTACCTGCTTTGTCACTCTCTGACTCCCACCCTAGGAGGTGGTCCCTGTCACCTGCAGCTCTGGGCTCTGCCTCCACCTTCACCAAAGAGGCTGTAGGGCCCTGGGCAAGTCACTGCCCTGGGCCTTAGCTCCCTCCTGCCTTCATTTATTTCCGTCACTGTGAGGGTCTTAATGGGGCTTCCCGGCCCAAGGCTGGTGGCACAGAGATGGTCCCCAACCAGACCAGTGGGTGATGGCTCCAGGGATGCCAGGAGAGGTGCAAAGAGGTGCTAATGCCCCTCAAGCCCAGAGCAGCACACGACCCAGCTTGGCTTCGGGCCTTGGTCTGGGTGCAGGGAACCAAAGGGGGCCTAGGTTGGGCCTTAGAGTGTTGGGAGGGGCGGGGAAGCGGCGGAGGGAGGCAGCCAGACAGGGTCCTCAGTGCTGTAAATAGATGGGGGCAGACCCCTGAAGAGCAAGGTAAGAAAAACCTGAAGCATCCCCAGGAGCCCCCTCCCCACTCTCCACACCCCCACACCCCACCCCCAAGATATCTGAGCCAGCCTGTTTCATATATTATCTTTTCTCCAGTGATGAGACGGCCTAACTCGAGAGGCCCGTTCTTGGAGAAGAGGATGAGAGATGTGGCCATAAAGGCAGGTAAGCCACTCCTAGAGGCCTTCCTCAGAGCAACTGGGGGGTCCACAGCGGTTCTGTCCTTCCACCCTCAGTGGCTCCCCTCTCTCCTGGCCTCATTCAGCCCTCAACTTCCCTTGAACAAGCCAGGAAGTCATCTGCTTCCCTCTCTCCTCCCCTTCCACTGAGCGGGGGCTGGAGGGGCTCCCAACTCTCCCCCCTCTTTGCTCTCGCCTCCCTTTGCCTGTCCAGCCAATGGGCGTGGGTGTCTGGCTCTCTCCTGGCACAAGGATTATATCATCTGTAATGTATATCCAGACACACGCGCTGCTGCTTGGGAGGACAAGACAAGGAGAGGGAGCCCGCACAGCTGGCCGGAGGGGGTTTATAACCAGATTATTGAAACTGAACCTGAGCCCTCCCGGAATGGGGGTGTTAATGGCTCCCCAGAACCCGGCCCCTTGGAAATCAATCTCTGTGCAGGCTGGCTCTCTCGGACTCCCCTCCCTCCTCCTCTCACTCCCTCCTGCTCTAGCCTGGGGCTGCCTCACCCTTTCACCTCGGCTGCAAGTGCAGATCTGGGAGCTGTCACAGGGCCATTTGATTTTCAAAGTCCGGATGCAGCCCCGGAGCTGTGGGAGGCAGGTAGGGTGCTGGGGAGCAGGGTCTAGAATGTGCTTCTGAAGGCATGGCAACTGGTATCACGTCTAGAAGATGCTGGCTAAGGCGCCTCTGATGGGGGAGGGGCAGAGTGAAGCCTGTTACCCCGTGGTGACCTGGGGGACGGTTGTCATGTGAGCGAATGGCTTCAACTGCAGCTATTGCTCGGTAGGACCAAATGGTTGCCCCAAAATAAAGTCCTGTGAGGGCACCCAAGTGCCAGGGCCCCCCAGATGGGAGCGGGGTCTCTAAGCGGGTGCCAGACGGGGTGGGCCTCTCCTCAAAGCTCCAATCATGTATAAAGTGGCCAGAATTGGGATCTGGAAGAGGTGAACCAAACAGGTACGGCTGCCTTCAGCCAAAGGCCCAGCCTGTGCAAGCAGGGCCAGCAGCACGCACAGCTAGGCTACAGGCCGCTCTAACCCCGCAAGGCCCAGCTTTCTGCCCCCCTGCCTTGCCAAGGCCCCCCAGTTCCTGGCACCCTGCTGTGGGCCTTGGGGGGGGGGTTCTGATGGGAAAGGGGGCAGAGCCACCGAGGATTGATGCTGCCCAGTCACCCCACCTTGAAATCTCTGTGAAAAGCAGACAGGGCCTGAGCGCGTGGGCTTGGCTGCTTCCAAGATGGAGGCCCAGCTGTGTCTTTAAACAACCTGGATTCCGACATGGTTAGCCTTGCACTCAAGTCCTCTTCAAGAGGGCTCTGCATTTTATTCTGCAACAGGGCACAGGCCAGGCCTTGCTGGCCAAGGCAGGTCTCTGGGGACAAGGAGGGAGGTCCCATTTCCGGAGGCGGAGAAGGCCTATGCCTTTAGAGCTCCTGGGCCTGGCCCCGGCCATTGTATTAGCTTTCTTCTCCTCCGGAGCTGGTGGGTCTTGTTGCCTGGAGAGCAGAGGCACTGTAGGAGGGCTAGGATGAGAGCTTTGCAGGGGTGGGGGGCAGCATCATTCAATCCAAATGTCCCTCCTCCAGCCGTTCAGCCCTGAGTCACTAAAGCACAGGATGGTGGGGGGTGGAGGGGAGTTGGTTATCCAGTCTTTCCAGAAACTCCTCTGTGAGTCAGCTCACCAAGCCTTCGCGGGAGCCTGGTGAAGTGCCCAGGCCATGGGCACAGCCACCATATATGTGTCTTCCCCAAATGGGAAGACCACCGAGGGGTGACCGCCCGCCCCGTCGTTTTTGGTCTCTGCGTAGTTTCATGTTTGGGCTGACAAAAGGGCCCTGTGGCTGCATGGCACAGCTTTTAGCATATGTCGATTTCTTAGCAAAAGACCCTGAACTTCAGGACAACTGGCAGTGCTGTCAGAGCACAGGGTCCAGTGGCAGGGCCCGCACACAGTTCCATTTGCTCACCCCCGTGGTGGTGTTTCAGCAGATCGGCTCCACGCTGGACCCCAGAGCCCTGATCCTGAAGGCAAGGAGTATGGACAGCCCAGCCCCAGGGGCACCCTCGGCCTGCCTGGCAGATGCACCCACCAGCAGGGGCAGCCCAGAAAGGCCCCGGGCCCAAGTGGGCATCTGCCGAGGCTGCAAGGGGGCAAAGGGCAGGGACCCTGTCCTGGCTCGCACATCATAGATTAAAACTGCTGCGAAGCTAGGAGGGCCCTCGGAGATCAAGAGGTCTTCCCCTCTTCCCAAATGTACAGATGAGGAAACTGAGGCACCGAAGACAAAGCTATCCGTCTCCTCTCTTTTCTGGGGTAATGACTCAGGGGAATTCAGCGCTGCCGCAGACACAAGCCAGGCGGCCAGGCCTCCCTTGGCTGCCCCTCATCCATGGAGCGGCTGGCATCCCAGCTCTGCCCGCCTCCTTCGAGATGTCATCCCATCCTGGCCTTGCCTCCTTCTGATGTCCCTGGGCCGAGGAGGGAAGCCCCCACCAGAAGCCAGCCCACAGCCTCATGCTGGTTCTCAGCATCCCTCATGCTTCATGCCAAGGCTAAGTCCCAGCTCACCAACTACTGTGTGCTCCCCGCTGTCCCCTCCCCACACGGTGAGCAATCCTGGAACCCGTGGGCCTTGTTCACACTCAGCTGAGGCTCAGGAGCCCAGCCCACCTGAGCCCACTCCCTCTCTGCCACAGCTATTGCGTGACCACAGGAAAACCACTGCCTTAGTTTCCCCAGCCACCCCATGAGAATAGTCTCCTCTGGCTCCCAGACTGGTGTAAGGACAAAATGAGTTCCACGGTGGGGATGCTTGTGACCGTCCCTGCAGACGAACGCACACTGGACCTAATGACAATCCCCCCTCCCCACCCCTCCCCCAAAGTCCTGGCTCCACCCCTTCCAGGCACCAAGGCTCAAATGCTATTATATTATCCAGAATCTGATACGTGACAATGGGAGCAGTCAGCGCAGGGGTACCTGGGGGTGGGGGCACTTGAAGCACCGTCAGCTGCACCTTAAGCCCTCTCCCCTGTGGCAGCGGGGGGTGGCCCTACGGGCCAAGCTGTGCCGGGTCCTCTAGGGGCCCCTTCGCTTCCCTTGAGGGAAGCAAGGGCACCAAGGGGACTCTTCGGTGCAACCCTCCCCCAGCCTGGGCCTAGCCTAGGTCAAGGACCCCCACCCTCATGCCTGCTTCCCACTCTCGGGGCCCCCACGCAGCAGTGCTGTTGGGGGCCGGGGGCTGCAGGGGACATCCAGACAGGGGCCTCGGCGGGCAGAGCGGGCAAAGGCTTGCAGGTGGGAGGAAGGCGGGAGGGGGCGGGGGAGGTGGAGGGAGACGCCGGGCAGGCTGCGGCCCCTCCCCGCTCCCTCCCTGCGCGCCGCCGGCGACGGTGCCCCTCCTGGGCAGGGGGCGGAGAAGACGGCGACGGGAGGGGAGGAGGCGGTGGCGGAGGCGGGATTTGGAGTTTCCCTCCGCAGCGGCGGCGGCGGTGGCGGCGGCGGCAGCCCCTCGGCTCCAAGCGAGGCCGCCGCCCGAGGCTCCGGTGGCGCTCGGCGGCAGTGGCGGTGGCGCTTCCCGCCGCCCGGGCTTTGGAAACTTCCCGGCCGCCACGCGCGGAGCCTGCGCAAGAAGCCGAGCGGAACGGAGGTGAGCAGAGGTGAGCGGAGCACGCGGCGCCAGAGCACCCACCCCCACCCCACCCCACCCCCACCCCACCCGGCCTGGCCGCCCTCCGATGTGCGCTCCTCCACCCTGCACCCCCAAAGTCTTGCCAACGCACACCCCACGGGGCCGATGCACGCACCCCTATGAGACACGCTCGGTCCTACCACCGCACACTCCCCGCATCCTGACCGTGCACCACTGGTGTCCTCCACCACGCACACTCCCCCGCCACTTACACTCCGGCACAAACCACGCACCGTGGACCCGGGTCCCTGCAGTGCACATACCAGGAGCCGGAAACCCACCACCCACCACTGTCCCCAACTCAGGCCAGCACCCATCCCAGACCCTGCCACGCCTCAGTACACACCCTGCACACCCATACTCCCAACACATCCCTGCACTCTCTGCACTAACACAGCTCCCCTCACGGTGCCCCCACCATCTCCGACTCCCCATATGCTCATTATAGACACCCCGCCCACGTTCCCAGCCCAGAGACACTGCAATCCACCCACCCACCAACGAAGCCCCAACACTAGCCCACGCCCCAGAGGTCAACACGCCCCACTCCCCAGCACGCACTCTCAGACACCTCCTGGACGCACACCTGCTGGATCCTCTCTCTCTCCAGCACCCAGCCCCGTCCTCATCGCAAATAGCCCTCAACAGCCCCCAGCACATCCCCGAGTCCCTCCCACCACCACCCCCAACACCTGGCACGCGGGCTCTAGAGGCTGCAGCATTTGGTGACATCTCTGCCAGGCGCCTCTGGCTTGCCTTGGGCAACAGCTTGCCATCCTGAGGGCCCCCAGGTGCCTCCCTAAACAGACCGGGAGTCTCCCCAGCAACTGGTTTGGCCTCTTCCCTAAGATAAAGAAGGCCCTTGGGGCACAAGGTACCGTACTTAGATGTCGGGGCGCCGGGAGGGGGGCGACAAGGGAAAAGAAAGAGGCAGGCACCGAGATGGAGGCGGCAGCACGTAGTAGGTCGGTTCCAAGAGGACAGGAATTCCCCCCACTGTGTGTGCCTGTCTGCGTGTGTGTTGGGGGGAGGGCTGTGCGTGCACGTGTGCTTGTGCATGTCTGGGGGGCAGTGTGTGACCCGCTGAGAGAAGAAGGAGCAGCACCCTCCTGGGCTCCCTCATGCAACAATTGGTTTCATTCATTCATGCCTTCTTTGTTAACGAGCATTTCTTCCGTGAGCGCCGGGCTGGTGCCAGGCCCTGCGCTGGGGGCTGAGGCCAGCCTGGGGCCGGGCACACACCCGCTCCTGCCTTGGAGGAACTCCCAGTCCCGCGAGGAGACCGACCAGGAAAAGCAGAAAGCCATCCCCAGCAGAAAGTGGATTTGGTGGAAGACACTGGATTTGGCAGGAACGCTGTCGCTGGGAGTTGTGCTCCCGGCCATGTGACCGGGCCGCGACAGCCGAAATCCTGCCACTCGGCCCGGCGGGAACCGTGCATTTCAGAGTGGGGGGTGGAGGGAGAGGCGGGGCGTCGCTCTCCGAAGGCTCTGGGGACCAGAGGGCGCACGCGACGCGCACCGGGCCTCCGGGCGGCAACGACCCCGTGGCCTCCGAGGGGCAGTGGTCGGGCCTGGCGGGGGCCGGGGGTGCCTGGCCGGGGCTGGGGCTGCGGGCGCAGCGCCCACTCTGCGGCGAGCGCGGCCTGGCTCCGCCCGCCGGAGGGGGCCTGCTGAGGCCCCAGCGCGCGGCCCGCCTCCCCCTGCCCAGCCCGCCCGGGGAGCGGTGCGGGGAGGGGCCGGCGCCCGGAGCCGGCGCTGCCGAGGCCCCAGTGCGGGGCGGGCCTGGCGAGGGTCGGGGGAGGGGGGCTTGGCTGCGCTCAGCCCTGCAGTGCGGAGGTGGCAACAGGTTCCAGTTCGTCCTGCTGCTAGCGCAGCGGGCGCTGCTGGCGCTGGGCACGGAGCACTCGCTTCCCCGCTTGGAGGGCTTGCCAGCAGGGTTGGAAGCAAGGTGCGGAGGAGCCACTTTTCAGGGGTCGCGAGGCGCGGCCCCGCACAACCCCACCCCGTGGGCTTTCTTGGAGCCTAGTTTCCTCTCCCTTCACCATTGCAGAAGTTGCCTCCCTCATGCTCATCTTCCCAGTCTCACTCCCGTCACCTCCTCCAGGAAGCCCTCTCCAGAAGGCATCCCCGAGCCCCTCTGGAGCTCCGACCTCCCTCAGGGTTGGTTACCCTCTCACCAACTATACTGAGCCCGCATGACACGGTGGATGGGGACATGTGTCCCTCCACCTCCCTATCAGATGGACCTTGCCAGGCACCCAGGCTGGTACATTGCAGAACCCTTTGGTGCCTTCAACCCCTGGCCACCCCAGGATCCCACCCAGAGCCGCAGCAGGCCTAGAGGGAGACCTCAGGCTTTGGGCCCATGGCCAGATAGAAGCAAGGATGGAAGGATAGAAAACACTAGAAGACAGAGCCTGCCCCAGAGCATGCAGGACAAAGTGAAGTGGGCCCCAGCCTCCCAAGCTGCGGCTCGTGGGCATTGCAGCCTCAGAGAACTGAGGTCTGGAGCGCAGAGGAGGGAACCCACAAGCTGGCCCAGTAGAGGAAGGCTGCCTGGAGGAGGGCGCCTTGAAGGGGCCTAAAGGAGGAGCAGAGTCTGGACTGGCTGCAGAGGAGGGAGGCCTGGGCTTGGAGGAAGGGGGACAGATACCAGCTGCCTCGGGCCCCTGGATGCTGGTGGTGGGACTCATCCCAGAGGCCAGGACACGGTGGGTATGGCCAGAGATTATGCTGACCACACGTATCAGGTTGAATGGGATGAAACAACGGTACTGTCCCATTTCAAACGGTAGGTATGGTCAGTCTACGACACCTGGAATGTAACCCAGTGAGACTAGGCTGACCGTCTGTCCTGTTTGAGACAGGATAGTACCGTTGTTTTCTGTCCCATTTAAAATGGTATGTCTGGTCAGCCTACCAGAGATGAAACCCAGGCTGGTGACCCACTGGATCAGGGAGGGAGGGGGTGATTGGAGAGCCTGGCTCTCCCCAAGTTTTCTGGTTCAGGAGAGGAGTCTTCAGTAGCCACACTGGACTTAAGTAGCCTAAGCTTAGAACTTCCAGTGGCTTTGAGCCCTTAACTCCTTAGTTACACGTCTTGTGTTGCCTGTCCCATCTACAATAGCTCTGCTTTTACTTTTACTTAGTTCCTTGGGGTAGATTCCCAGAAGTGGCCACAGGGTATGGATTTCTTCCTAGCTCTAGATGCATATTACCAAATTAATTTCCCGAAGGGCCAATAAATAGAGAATCCTCCAGCAACCATCAATGGAGCAGAAGGCCAGTTTCACAGCACCCTCGCCAGTACGAGGTGTTCTCATTTTGAGAACATTTTACTAATGTCATAGGTGGGAAGTGTTACCTTGTTTTCTGTTGTCACCTTGCTTTTGAAATTTGCTTTTCTTCCATGCCTGAGGTTGAACCTTCCCCCAGATGTCTTACACCCGGTTGGGTTTCCTCCTTCATGCAGTCTGTTCTGGTTCCTTGTCCATTTAGTTATCGGAGTCTTTAACTTTTCGATTAATTTGTATGAGCTTTATCTTATCTGCTGTATATTTTCCTTTAACTCTGCTATTTGTCTTAGATGAATTTTAAGCAGAGAAGGGACTTAGAACCAGACTTTTCAGAAAGCTCCCCCACCTCGTTTCATTGTCTCGGCACTCACCACACCTGCTATTATCTTGCTCGGCCCGCTGTCTATTACGGACCTGTCCTGCTAGTCTGAGAGCTCTGTGCAAGCAGAGAGCCTGTGTGTCCTTCCTGTTCATCACCCTGTATCCATGGAAGGTACGGAGGCCAGGTGGCCTTTGCTGAACGAATGTTCTGGTGCAGAGCAGGACAGAGGGTGGTCGAGGCCAATAGGCCTGGAGAGGGCTTTGGGAGCTGTGACAGTGACCTGGTGAAGGGCTGGCAAATGCAAGCCCTTGGCCCGTGCAAGGGCAGAGGGGAGAGTGCAGATGTGAGAGAAACAAGTAGAAACTGCTTGGCTCTTGACTAGGTAGGAGGCGGGGAGGGGGGTGGGGGAGCCGAGGATCTGTATGGTGGTAAGAGCAGAGAGCCCCAGTTTCAGGCTAGGAGCTCAGAGCTCCTGAGTGCCTTTGGTGAGGCCTGTGCAAGTGAAGCCAGTGGGGGCACCCAGAAGCTGCCTTCTGCCTGCCTAGCCCTCCAGCCAGCCTTGGACAGAGTTCTGGGCCAGAAGGCAGCACTGGGTGGGTTTCTGGTCCTGCTTCCTCCTCCCCTCCATGGTTTCAGTGGCATCCCACAAGTAGCCCAAGGTGGTGGCTATGAAGAGCCTACGATATAGATGGGGTCACTGAAGTCCAGTCAAGGGACATGATGGTCCAGGGTCACTGAGTGAGTAGGGCTCAAGACAGGCTCTTGGTCAGGGGCACTGGGCTCTTGTCGCCACCCCTCCCCCTGCCTCCAGGGGCCTGACTGGCGCCGGCCAGGAGAGCTGTGGCTGGTCCCCTGCTGGGCCCCTGACCTGCCCTTGGCCTCTGCCCCGGCCCTGTCCCGCTTGGGTGGAAGCCCCAGCTCAACGCGCCACTTGCGGGGGCCCACCCGACCTCTTTCGCTGACACCCGTTGGCTCGCTGGACCCCTGAGCCCGCCCCCGCCGCCCCGCCCCTCCGAATGGTAACTCCGAGCCCAAAGGCTGCCGCTTCCGAGGTGGAAGCTGGGTCGCGCTGCAAGGAAGCAGCCGGCTGCGCAGGACTCTGCTTCCACGTGCGCGCCTTCTCGGCCGTGCCGCCCTCTTCCCCGGGACACCTTACCCGGGGACCGCGCCCCGCGGTGGCCGTGGCCGGGACGTCCGCGCGCAGCTGCCCGCCGCAGGATCACGCCCCAGGTCTCTCTCCTTTTGTTTTCTCCTCCCGGGGAGTAGGGGGTCCGAAAGCCGGGTCAGTTCCGAGAGAGCCAGCCCTGGCCCCTCACCTCGGCACCTTCTCTATTCCCCAGGCGCCCTGGCCGTGGGGGAGATCTCGGCCTCGCACCCCTCTCAAACGCGCACACCCCCAAAGTAGGAAGCTCGAACTTGGGGAGTGATCGCGGGCGGGCTGAGCGAGAGAAGCAGAAACGTAGTGTGAGGAGGGAAGGTGGCGGTGGCCTTGGGGCGCCCCAGTAGGGCCCGGGATGGGAGCCACGGCTCTCGAAGAGGCAGTTGGACGCCCAGCCTTCCCCTTCCGGGGGGACCTCTCCTAATGCCTCTCCTGGGGCGCGGAGCAGCGGCCAGGCGCCCGGGTGGCTGCCTGGGGTGTTCTGGGGGCGCCCTCTGCGTGTCCTCACTGTGGGAGGGGTGCTCAAGGAGAAGCAGATGGTGGAGGGGCGTCCCTGCGAGGCCCTGGGCGCCTGCCTTCAGGACGCGGGGCTGGCTTCACGTCTCGATCCGTCGCGGGCTCACGCCACGCGCCTCCCCTCTCTCCGCAGCGCCCGCGGCCCGACGTGCCAGGAGCCGCGAACCCATGGAGGGTCTGGGCCGCTCGTGCCTATGGCTGCGACGGGAGCTGTCGCCCCCGCGGCCGCAGCTGCTGCTCCTGGACTGCCGCAGCCGCGAGCTGTACGAGTCGGCGCGCATCGGCGGGGCGCTGAGCGTGGCGCTGCCCGCGCTGCTGCTGCGCCGCCTGCGGCGGGGGAGCCTGTCAGTGCGCGCGCTCCTGCCCGGCCCGCCGCTGCAGCCGCCTCCGCCCGCCCCGGTGCTCCTGTACGACCAGGGCGGCGGCCGGCACCGGCGCGGGGAGGCCGAGGCCGAGGAGTGGGAGGCCGAGTCGGTGCTGGGCACCCTGCTCCAGAAGCTTCGGGAGGAAGGCTACCTGGCCTACTACCTACAGGGTAGGTGTTGGAGGTAACGCGGGGGGCAGTGGCCTGGGGAGCACCCTGCCCAAGAGCGGACCCCACGTTCCGAGGGGATTCACCATGCATTTGACCTTGAGCAAGCCCTGCCTCATTTTTTTGTCTAAAGTGGAGGTGATATACCCTCCTCTGAACATGACCTCGGCCAAGTCCTTCGCCCTTGGGAGTCTCAGTTTCTGAGTTTGGAAAATGGGGAGAATCGGGCGGACCTGACCTAGCTCGAGGGAAACTCAAGAATCGAGTACTGCGTGCGGGCTCCAGCCTCCCCAGGGTGGCATCGCCACCTTCTCCAGCTGCTCAGCCATGGGCAAAGGACACGGGACACAGGAGGACAAATCCCACTCTACGAAGGCTCTGGAAGGGGAGCAGGGGGGAGAGAGAAGCACTGAAGGTAGAAGGGGGCCTGAGGAAACAGAGGCCCACCCCACCCCACAGTCACGGCAAGGCTGGGGGGGTGGAGGGGAGACTCTCTGATATGGGTCCGTTGGCCCTTTGCCGAGCCAAACACACACAGGCACCCTCGAGAGGTCCAGGGTAGGGACAGGGTTCCCACGAACCTACACAGTCAGCTGTCCCCACCTCCCCATTCAGGGGGTCATTGCGCTGTGGTCCCTTGCTACATTCCGTTGTATATTTCTATACCCCACCCCAGCTCAGGGGAACGGCAGTTATCCGTAGACCAAGGAGCTGTCCCCTTCATGGGACTTTGGAACCATCCAGGTGGAATGTTGCACTCTCCCAGGCTCCCCGCCTCTTGGGGTCCCACTTCATCCCTGAAAAGAATACAGAGATGGCTGTGACTCAGCCCCTGCCCTCGGGGTGCTCCTGGACAGGGAGGTGCCCAGGCAAAGAATGCACATCTGAACCTTTCCTCCTCTTTAACTGGTGGCCACTGTCCTCCCCCAGAACTGGTACATCCGGGCTCTGTTGAGCCTTCGTGCCTGCCTAAGCTCAGCCCTGGGGGTGTGGGACCCTCTCTGGGTAGCTCTGCCAGTCTCAGTGTCTTGCACCTCCAGCAGCCACAAAAGGCACTTGCTGTCCAGAAGAACAGCCACCTGGGTGAGGGTGGCAGGGCTGCCCATAGCACACCACATGGTGAGACCAGTAGAGATCAGGCTGCTGGCTTTTCAGTTCCCCTTGGGAACATCCGTAAGCCCCCTTGGACCTCAGGGCTGTCTGAGGTCATTTCCCTCTGCCCAGCCAGGGACGCTTGGCTGCCGAGGAGGCCAGCTCAGCGGGACCCTCCCTCTCTGTCTCCCCAGGTGGCTTCAGCAGATTCCAGGCCGAGTGCCCTCACCTGTGTGAGACCAGCCTCAACAGCCGTGGTGGACCAAGTACAGCCATGGTGCCCAGCCCAGTGGTGGGGCTGGGTGGCCTGTGCCTGGGCTCTGACTGCTCCGATGCGGAATCCGAACCTGACCGCGACTCCATGAGCTGTGGCCTGGATTCGGAGGGTGCCACACCTCCCCCATCGGGGCTGCTGCCCTCCTTCCCAGTCCAGATCATGCCCAACCTCTACCTGGGCAGTGCCCGAGATTCGGCCAACGTGGAGAGCTTGGCCAAGCTGGGCATCCGCTATATCCTCAATGTCACCCCCAACCTCCCTAACCTCTTCGAGAAGAATGGCGATTTTCACTACAAGCAGATCCCCATCTCGGACCACTGGAGCCAGAACTTATCCCAGTTCTTTCCGGAGGCCATTGCATTCATTGGTGAGTCCGCCTTCCCCTTCCTCCCTCTTCCTCCCAGGCCTGCTCCTGGCCTCTCCCAGCTCTTCCCCCTCTCCTTCATGAGGGGTCCTCCCAGGCTTAGCTGCCACCCCCAGAGCCCAAAGCCAGACTGGCAGTGCTGGGGCCACCAGGGTAAGTGCCGGGAGTCCTCGGGCCGGGCAGGGCTCCCATGCAAACCTGGCCAGGGCCACCTGGCTCAGAGGGCGGGGTGGGGGCTGCAAGGGCCGCTCTGGAAGGGCACTGGCCTGCACCTCATGGCGGCCCCCACTCTGCCCCCATCTAGATGAGGCCTTGTCCCAGAACTGCGGGGTGCTCGTGCACTGCCTGGCAGGCGTCAGCCGCTCTGTCACCGTCACCGTGGCCTACCTCATGCAGAAGCTCCACCTCTCGCTCAATGATGCCTATGACCTGGTCAAGAGAAAGAAGTCTAACATCTCACCCAACTTCAACTTCATGGGGCAGCTGCTGGACTTCGAGCGCAGCCTGCGACTGGAGGAGAGGCGTGCCCGGGAGCGGAGCAGCGGGGGGCAGGAGTCCACTGCCTCCGACCCCCCTTCTTTCTTCACCACCCCCACCAGCGATGGTGTCTTCGAGCTGGACCCCACATAGGGCCCTGCCTCACCCCCCAATGGGTGCTCCAGACCACCCATGTGCTGGGGGAGCGGGGAGGGGGTTTAGCCGTAAGCAAGGGGGAGGGGTGGGGGGGAGAGCGCAATACCTCATGCAGGGGCTATGGGAAGAGGCAGGAGCTGGGAGCCCTTTCCGGGTGGCCGCGGGGAGAGACCTGTCCTGCCCACTTGAAACATCCACGGGAATCCTATTAAATGTGCCTATGGGCCAGCCAGGGATCACCGGCCTGACCCGCGCCGCTTTGGGGCGGTACCACGCTCCAGAACCTGCCTCTTCTGCGACTGTTATTTTTTTTCTTGGGGAGGGGGGGTCGGTTCCCATTCCAAAGGACCATTCCAGGTGACTGCTGTGCCCAGGCCCAGGCCCTGCGTGCTCTGCCAGCTCAGCTGGGCCCTCAGCCTCCCTGTGTGGTTTCCCCCTTCAGGAAGGGCGTGTGCCTGCTCCAGCCACCTCATTTGCCACAGGACCTGCTCCCAGTCCCATCCCTGTCCCCAAATGGCTGTTTATGGGGAGGGGTTCACCACTACCACCGGTGTAGTCACCTCTCTGCTTCTCCGCCGAGGGCTTCCCAGAGGATGTGGACTCAAAGGTGCAGTGGCAACCCAGCGCCATGGGGACAGCCCCTCTCTGGGTGGCTTTTTGCTGGGCAGTGCCATTGGGAGAGCACTGGACTGGGAGCTGTTGGGAGGGTTCCCAGCCGCACATCTGGCGCCCTGACTGTTTATCCACATGACATTTGAAAAGATGCTTTTTTCCCTCTTCCCCCAGATGTCTTGGTGGGATCACTGGGGCTCTGTGTGACTGAGGGTGGTCAGGCTGCCACCAGAGGAGATGGGGTCTTGGAGCAAAGAGCTGGGGGTGGTACAGGGGAAGAAGAAGGCCTGGATTTCGAAGCTACGGGTCCCACACAGCCACAGTCGGTTTGGGGGGCAGGGAAGGGGCCAAGCTATGCGCACAGGGGCAGCACACCATCATTCATTGCAGTACACAAACATTATGGGTGGCCGGCGTGCATGTGTGTGTGTCTGTGCATCAGTGCTCATACACGCACCCTGGGAGCCCGCTTACCCACCTGGTCCAGTGACCATCTCACCCATAGGAACCCACCCCATGGTTGCTTTCTTGAATTGTTCCTGAATAAACAGTTTATGTAAGATACGAAACTGAGGGAAGCTGCTTCCTGAGCCCCTTGGAGGGTTCAGGGGAAAGTAGGGAAGGAGACTTGGGAAGGGGAGGGGATGTGCTGGGCTGGCGAGGGACTCAGGTGCCACGCCATCCCCATGTCATCATTCCCCATCTGGCATCCACACTGCCTGTCGGCCCAAACTCTGACCAACTTGCCCCATCACTCAACCCATTGAACTGCAATCTGTGCCACACACATCTAGGGACTAAGACAAAGCAGTGAACAAAGTAACCTGCTACTTGGAGCCAATTTCCTGGAGAGGGGGGGAAGACACTAAACAACAGACCCCATGAAGCAGTAAATGACAGCAGGTATCCAGTGTGGCAGGGGAGCAGGGACCCCAAAGTGACCAAGGGGGTTGGCGATTGCATCCCAAGACTTAGTGCAGAGTCGGACCCAAGCCTCAGTATGAGGTGATGGGAGCCACAGAAGGACCTGAGCTGGAGAGGGACGTGGGCAGACTTGCATACCTCTAGCTGAAGAAATGTGGAATTTGGACCCAATGGCCCCGGCTGGAGGCAGGGAGAGCCTACAGAGGCCACTGGGCCACCTGAAGTGACAAATGGGGCTTGCTCCTCCCTGGCCCCTGGGCCTCACCTCTGGATACCTCCAGTGCCTGCCCATAGCTGGAGTGGTCTTTCTAAAGCCAGGATTTCCAGCCACAGATAAGTGGCAGGAAGTGGAAGGGAAACTGGAAGGTGGGTAGGGACAAGTGCAGTATGAGAATACAGTGGCGACTTTGTGAGCAATGTAGACAGCGTGTCCAGGGAAATCCTCCTGGTCCAGAGCCCCTAAAATGTAGGATGAAATCTCAAAACATGTTGGGATGAAAGGCTGAGCTGGTAGGAAAATAAGAGAAAGTAACCGAGGCCAGAAATCATAAGAATACTTGAGTCCAGAAAACTGAGGTAGCTCCAGGGCTAGCACCTATCCTGGGGGAATCTACACCCAAGAGCCAGGACGCAGGGTCACCCCTTCTCTTTGGACACCCTCTGCTGAGAGACAACACCTGGGTCCCAACATTGAAGGGCAATTCTCTCAACAGGTGTGTGAGTGGCGGAGTACTGGCCTCCTAAAGATGGCCACATCCTAATCATGGGACCCAGTGAATATGGTACCTCACATGGCAAAAGGGACTTTGCAAATGTGATTAAATCAAGAATTTTGAGATGGGGAGATTGTCCTGGATTATCCGAGTGGGCCCTAAATGCCATCACATGCATCTTATAAAGGAAAGAGGAAGGCAGGAAAGTGAGTAAAGGAGATTTAATGATGGAAACCTGGGTCAAAGCCAGAGAGAGACTGGAACATGCTACATTGCTGGCTTTGAAGATGGATGAAGGTGTCCACAAGCCAGGGAGTGTAGGTAGCCTCTAGAAGCTGGAAAAGACAAGAAAACGGATTTTTCCCTTGAGCCTCCTCAAAAAATGCAGCCCTGATGAGACCTCAATGTTAGCTCAGTGAAATCTATTTTGGATTTCTGACCTCCATAACTGAAAGATGATAAATTTTTTGTGCTCTGGTTGGGAGGACAACTTCTGGACTTGTCTTGAAGCTGCATCTGATTAGCTTGCACACAAATTTTACTTAGACTGTGACAGTCTGCTAAGAACAGCAAAGTGTAAAAATACATTTTTTAAAAGTTCTACATGAAGTGATCCAGAGGGAGTATTGTCCAAGAGTGCTTGGCAGAAGCAAGCACCAATCACCTGTGCAAGGATGTCCTTTAAATACAGGCCTCAAAGAATTTCTGTAGAAAATTCTAAAATATATCGTGAAAACAATCCCAAAATGTACAAGGAAACAAGACACCATGCATGAGAGAAACATATAAATTTAAGTATCAATCCTACAAATATGGCAGATTTTGAAATTGCATGACACAGATATAAAATAAGTATGATCAATATGTTTAAAGATATAAAAGGAAGTATCAAAAGTATAAAAAAGGAACAGGAGACTATAAACTGACCAGGTACTCTTGAAAGACGACCAAAGAAAACTTCTAGAAATTAAAAATATAACAATCGAAATTAGAAATTCAAGCTATGGGTTAAACAGCATAATAAACATAGCTGAACAGAGAATTTGTGAACTAGAATTAGATGTAAAGAAATTATCCACAATGCAGCACAGAGAAACAAACAGATACACTGAAGTCACACAAATATTTAGTTGAATTTCTAGAAAGAAAAAAGTTAAAGAGAATAGGGAATGTGCAATAGTAAAAAATATAATACCTGAGATTCTTCCAAGATTGATGAAAGACACTGTGGAAGAGAATGCTAAGTATCCCCCAGTATCCATTCTCCCTTTCTTCCTTTTAGAAATAAAATCCCCAGAGGCTAATAGCATATCTGTCTTCCCAGCTAGAAAATTTATTTCATAACCTCCCCTGTAGCTAATTGTGACCGTGTTCTTACATGTTGTCTACTTTTTCCATTAGAGTCCTTAGATATTAATCATAGTACTTTAAATTGATGGTCTGATGATTCCAGTGTACCTACCATATCTGAATCTGGTTCTGATGCTTGCTCTGTATCTTCAAACTGTGTTTTTTGCCTTTAGTGTGCCTTGTCGTTTTTTTGTTGAAAACCATATATGATGAACTGGGTAAAAGGAACTGTAGTAAACAGGCCTTTAGAATGTGGGGGTGAGGTGTGAGGGGAGATGAAGCATTCTATAGACTATGATTAGGTCTCAGTCTTTTAGTGAGCCTGTGCCTCTGCACTGTGAAGTTTTCCCTCTCCTCAAGCGAGATAGGATGGCTAGTGGGAGTCAGGTATTTCCCTTCCCCCAGGTCTGTTAGACTCTGATAAAACCCCAGTAGGTTAGGCTTTGGTATAATAAATTGTCTTGAGGGTGGGCCTTGTTAAGAGAACTCTAGTATGTGTATATTTAAAAATTTCTACTTTCCCCCTCCCTCTACCAGACCATGAGGAGATTTTTCTCCAATCTTCACTGTGAAAACCTGGTAGAGCTCCTGGAGGTAAAACTCACAAAAGTGTGAAAGCCTCCCTAAGACTGCCCCACCCCTGCAATTTTTAACTCTCAGACTTGTCCACACGGAACCTCCAGCAACTCATCTATTACAGTTCAGGTTTTCCTACCCCAGCACTGCTCTCAGCTGGGGGCTTCTGCTCTGGTAAATTGGGATGCTCTCTATGCACCTGTCCCTCCAATTTAGGGGGCAGCACTTTGCCCCGTGACATCAATTCTGATGGATCTAAGTAGAGCTGTTGATTTTTCCATTTGTTCAGCATTTTACTTGTTATTAGCATAGAGTGAGGACTTCCGAGCTCCTTACATGCCAGACCAGAAACAGGAACTCCCATGGGTCTGGTTTTTGTTTGGTTTGGTTTTGGTTTTTTGTTTTTTTGCTTTTTGGTATGTGAGCAGCTCCCTGACCGGGAATCGAACCCAGGCCGCAGCGCTGACAGCGCCAGCGCCGAAGCCTTAAGCCACTACACCACCAGGGATCTCCCCGGGTCTGTTTTTTTGATTGGCTGATTTTTATCATTATGGGTTACATTTTTATGCTTCTTTTTCCTCAGTCAGAAAGTCTAGGTGGTGGAGTTCACCTAATTCGTGAGACCACTGAAAGTTTTTCACTGACTGTTGTCCACCATCAGAAAACAGTTCATTTATATATTTTGCCAAGTTTTCCAGTTACATGTGATGAGAAGGTAATGCTGGACCCTGTTATTCCCTTGTGGCCATATCAGTACTGAATAACTTTAAGCTTTGTTAAGATAAATATGCATACTAAACTTTCTAGAGTAACTTACTAAAAGAATATAGAGTGTACTACTTCCAAACTAGTAAAGGACAAATATCAAATAATGAGGAAAAAAAAATCTCAATCTAAAAGAAGTCAAAAGAGGGAAATAAAAAAGCAGAAACACTGGAATAAGTAGGAAGTATAAAATAGGATTTTAGGAATTAATCCAAATACCACTAAGCAAAACAAATGGACTAAATTTTTCAGTTAAAGACAAGTTTGTGTTTCCGCTTTAGAAATAAGATTTTATTTCATCCATTTGTCTGTTAGTCTTTTTATGCATTTAGCGAGCGACTATCACCATGGTAACTAGGTGCTATGAGTGTGGATGACAGCTTCCATTCAACTTTCTTCCCCATTGCCTCACTTCTACCAATTGGCAGAAAGTTGGATTTTTTTTTTTTATTAAATCTATTGGGGTGACAGGACTTTAAAATTCAATTATCTGTTTATAAGAGATACATCCAAATGATAGGACAAAAAAAAAAAAGCAGATTGAAAGGGCAGAACTTCTAGCTATGGCCAAGTATACATCAACAAATAATCTCCCTAAAAACATAACTATAAAGCTGGACAAAAATGACAAAAATAACCATTATAACCAGAGGTATATAATAGGGTTTCTCCCATCCCTCCTAGCTTGGTTGGCATGGAGGTTTGGCATAAGCAGGGCAGCCCGTGAAGACCAGCAGTTTCTGTGTCTAGGTTTGAAGGGCGCTAACTCAATTTAAAGTGGTGGGCAATACCCACACCCGGGGACATTGTCAGTGGAAGTAAATTGTCAAAGGCATACAAGCAGGGGAGGACCAACAGTTTAGCTCTACTAGACTGATACTGTGAATGTAGTTGAGGCAAGCATATTCTTGGCTAACCAGAGAATGGAGAGGTCCCAAGTTATTCATGATCTTGAGGCTAGGCATCTGTATATAGGACCCAGTGGAAAGAAACCAAGGGCAGACCTAAAAATAGCCTAAACATGGAAAGAACTGCCCCACCCACACACAGATCCATCAGCAGAGTACACAAACCTTACTGGCTCAAGATGTTTGAGCTCATTTTCTGTCCATCACTGGCCAAACACTAAATTAGGCAGATACAGGGGCAGCCCTCAGGAAACCAGGCTTAGTATTTTAAACTAGAATATTTTTTAAAAAACTAAGCAGAGACACTAGCGACTGCACTCTGTAGGGGAACAGATTTTAGAGATTTCATCCAGAAAAGTTACACAACAAAGAAACAAACAAGTTAAAACACACACACACACACACACACACACACACACGTGGCAAAAATAACCTCTAGGGGGGAAAGGGAATATCAGAACCCAGAGTCACTAGGAAATGTTATCTAAAATGTCCAATTTTTAACAAAAAAAAATTATAAGACATGCAAAGAAACAGTGAAGTGACCCACATCCAGGAAAACAGTCAATAGAAGCTATCTCTGAGTGCTCCATATGTTGGAATTAGCAGTGAAGACTTCAAAGCAGTCATTATAAATATGTTCAAAGTACTAAAGAAAACCATGTTTAAAGAGTTACAAGAAAGTATAACAACAATGAATCAACAAAAAGAGATTTTCAATAAGAAGATAGAAATTATGAATCGAACCCAGGCCACAGCTTTGAGAGCGCTGAAGCCTAGCCACTACACCAATGTAGAAATTATGAAAAATAACTAAATGGAAATCATAGAATTGAAGAGTAGGATAACTAAAATGAAAACTTCTCTAAAGGTATTTAAGAGCAGGTTCAAGATGTCAAAAGAACGTATTAGGAAACTTGAAAATAGATCAATGTAAATTGTCCAATCCAAAGAACAGGGAGAAAGGCGTTTGAACCTCAGAGATTTGTAGTACAAGCCAAGCATACTAAAATATGTGTAGTGGGAGGCTTTGAAGAAGAGAAGAGAAAGGAGGGGACAGAATAAATATTTGAGAAATAATGGTGGAAACATCCAAAATTTTTGAGAAAACATTAATCAGATCCAAGAATTTCAATGAACCCCAAGCGAGACAAACACAAAAAAGCTAGTTGCAGATACTTCTTAGTCATACTGTTGAAAGCCAAAGAGAGACAAGTGTTAAAGCAAGAGGAGAAAAATGACCCACACAAAAGGGAACTACAATAAAATTAACAGTTCACTTCTTATCAGAAATAATGGAGGCCAAAAGACAGTGGGGTGACATAATCAAAGAGCTAACAGGAAAAAAATACTATTAATAAAAATTCCATATCTAGCAAAACTATCCTTTAAAAATGGAAGATTTTTTAAAAAGACATTCTCAGATAAGCAAAGACTGAGAGAATTTGTTGCTAGTATACTTCTTTACAACAAACACTAAAGCACTTCAGGCTAACACCAGTTAGTAACTTGAATTCACAGGAAGACATGAAGAGCATCAAAAATGATTAACACATGGGTTAATATAAAAGTCTCTCCTAATATATTTTCCTTGTTTCTTCTTTTAACTTCTTTTAAAAAATACAAGATTGTATAAAGCATTAGGTATAACACTGTATTGTTGGGTTTATAATCTACATAGATGTAATATATATATGGCATTAATAGCACAAGAGGAGGAAAGCAATGGAGCTATCTTGGAGCAAAATCTCTACATTTTACCAAAATTAGGTATTACTATAAAGTAGATTGTGATTAATTATGATGCATACTGTAATGTGATTGCAATTAAATATACAAAGTTAAAAAATATACAGAGTGGGGGGTTCGCTGATGATGTAGTGGCTAGGCTTCAGTGCTCTCAATGCCGCGGCCTGGATTCAATTCCCAGCCAGGGAACCACCACCACCCCCCAAAAAAGTAAACAGAGGAAATAAAATGGTACACTTAAATATTTGACACAAGAGAAGGCAGTCAAGGATAAAAAGAGAAACAAAAAACACAAGAGAGGCTCTTGAGCCATTTTCTTGCTCGAGCCCGCTCCTACCTCTTTGGAGTGTACTTTCTCTCAATAAACTGTCTCTTTGGTTCACCTCTTACAAAAAACAAAAACAAAAAAAAACACAGGAGATATGTAAAAAAAAATAAAAACAACAAATCGCAAATGGCAAATGTAAATCCAACCATAGCAATAATTACATTAAATGTGCATGGTCTAAACACCTCAACCAAAAATCAGAGATTCAAAGAAGCAAGATTCAACTAACTACATATTGCTTACAGGAAACAAATCTTAGATTCAAAACCACAAATAGATTGAAAATAAAAGGACAGAAAAAGATATGCCATGCAAACAGGAACTGTAAGAGAGCTGGAGTGGCTCTATTAACATCATATAACATCTACTTTAAGACAAAAGCTATTATTAGAGAAAAAAGAAACATCTCATAATGATGAAAGGGTCAATTCATTGGGAATATAACAATTATAAACATATACACATCTAACAACACAGCCCCCAAAAATACATAAAGCAAAAACTGACAGAAATGAAAGGAGAAAGAGGCAATTCAACTATGATAGTTGGAGATTTCAATACCCCCCTCTCAATAATTGATAAAACTAGAAGGAAAAGCAGCAAGGTTATGGAAAATTTGAACAACACTAACAACAAATTTGACCTAACTGTAATCTATAGAATGCTCCACTCAACAAATACAAAATACTCTTTTCAAATCCACAAGGAACATTCTCCAGGACAGAACATAACCTAGTCCATAAAGCAAGTCTCAATACATCTAAAAGGATTGAAACATTAAAAAAAATCTGTTCTCTGACCACAACAGAATTAAATTAGAAATAAAAAGAAGAAAGAAAGACTCACTTGTGGAACACAAAGCTGAAAGTCACAAAGAAACAACTCATGGACACAATCAGTAGTTTAGTGGTTAGTGATTATCTGAGGGTATGGTGATGGAAAGAGAACTGACTCTGGGTGGTGAACATATAATGCAACAAATAGACAATGCACTGTAGAATTGTACACCTAGAACCTATGTAATTTTTGCTAACCAATGTCACCCCAATAAATTTAACAATAAAAGAAAGAAAGAAAGAAATCCAGGAAATTCAAAAATACTTGGAAATTGAACATCAAACTTCTAAATAACCCACAGGTCAAAGAAAAACATTTACAAAGGAAATTATAAGGTACTTTGAACAGAATGAAGTGAAAACACAACATACGAAAAGTATGGGATGCAGCTAAAGCAACACTTAGAAGGAAATTCATAGCTTTAAATGTCTATACCAGCAGGGGAGTTCCCTGGTGGCGTAGTGGCTAGGCTTCGGCACTGTCAACGCTGTGGCCTGGGTTCGATTCCCAACCAGGGAACTAACCACATTAAAAAAAAAATGTCTATACCAGCAAAAAAAGAAAGGTCTCAAATCAATAGCCTGATGATCCACCTTAATGAACTAGAAGAAGAAAAGAAAACTAAATCCAAAGCCAGTAGAGGTAAGATCACTGCAGAAATGAGTGAAATGGAAAACAGGGAAACAGTAGAGCAAATAAACCCAAACCAAAGTTGGTTCTTTGACCTTATCTAGAGTTACCAATCAAGAAAAAAGATTACCAAGATTGAGAACAAAAAGAGGGACATTACTACTGACCTATGAAAATTTTGAACAACTTTATGCCAGCAAATTAGACCATTCAGATGAAATGGACAAATTCTTAGAAACACACAAATGACCGAAGTTTTCTGTAAAAGAAATAGAAAATTTGCATAAACTTAAGTTGAATTGGGGATTGAAAAAAATCTTCCCACAAAGAAAATCCAAGCCCAAAAGTCTTTACTGGTGAATTCTATCAAATAACACAACTGAAAACACACGTGCACACAAAAACTTGCCCAGAAATGATCATAGCGGCATGAGTCACAATAGCCAAAGGTGGAAACAACCGAAATGTCCATCAATGGATGCATAGATAAACAAAGCATGACCTATCCATGCAACAGAACATTATTCATTTATAAAAAGGAATGAAGTACTGACACACACTACGACATGGATAAAACCATTATGCAAAGCATAAGAAGCCAGACACAAAGGCCCACAGTGTTATGATTCCATTTATGTGAAACACCAAAATAGGCCAACCCACAGAGACAGAAAGTAGATTAGTGATTGCCAGGGGCTGGGTGTGGGGGATGGGGAAAGTGGGGAGTGACCAGTTAATGGATGAGGGGGGTTCTTTGGGGATGATGAAAATATTCTGTAATTAGGTCATGGTGATGATTGCGCAACTTTGTAAATCCACTAAAAAACAATAAATTGTACTTTCTAAAGGGTGAACTTTACAGTATGTGAATTATGTTAATAAAAAGCAAAGTATAACATGGAAAGGAAAAGAATTGAAGAAGATATACCAGGCAACTATCAACCAAAAGTCATAGCTCTCTCCTCCCGCCTCCCAAGATGCCATAAGGAAAGGTTGAGGGAAAGAAGCAGGAGGCCAAGAAGGTGGTTAATTCCTGTTCGACAAAAGGCCCACGAATTTTGGCCTTGCACGGGAAGGGCGTGCAGCCCCCAGGGGACCTCATCCGCTTTGTCAAATGACCCCAGGACATTTGGCTGCAGCGGCAAAGAGCCATTCTCTAAGTGCCTGAAAGTGCCTCCTGCCATGGACCGGTTCACCCAGGCCTTGGACCGCCAGGCCACTATTCAACTGCTCAAGCTGGCCCACAAGTACCGACCAGAGACGAAGCAAGGCAAGACGCGGGGATCGCCGGCTCGCATTGGGAAAGAAGCTGTGGCCAAAACGAATGGCCCATCAAGGGTAGGCTGAGCAGATGCACCGTTTGAAACGGGACAGTGCTGTCATTTTGTGTCCTGTTTAAAACGGTACATCTGGTCACCCTAGCCAGCATCTGTGGAGCAAAAAAAAGTTACAGTTGCCCAGTTACTATCAGAAAAGGCAGACAGTAAGGCGACAGCATTATCCGTCTAACACATGTCGTTACATTTTGATCAAACATTCAACTTGCCGGTGCCACAGGGCAATTCCAAGCGCATGTGCACTTACTAACTTCATTGGAAAATACATACAGCCATCGTTCAAAGAACTGCAAGAAAAACTTGGGCAAAGCAGCCGGGCCTCTACTGGAGCATTATGTGAGGCAGCCATGTTTCCCCGGCATGAGGGGAGCTACCAAGCTCTCCGTGGGGCCTAGGAAGGGAAATCTGGACATGAAGTTTTCATATTATCCAGAGGGGGCAGTGTTGAAAATTACTGAAAAACTCTCTGAAAGCAAAAAGCTGACCGTGTCACTGTGCCGCCTCTAACCCTCAGTGGCTCCCCAGTGCCCTCTTAAGAAAGTCCACTTTCCGGACTAATCTCTAGCCACTTCTCACACAGCAAGCCTCCATGGGCCAAACTGGGTTGCTTGTTATTTCCCAACACCCCATCCAAGAAGGCAAAAGATGGAGACAGTGGTGCCTGGGCAAAGGTGGGGTTCGGCAGGGAACATGGCTGGCATGTGCCCAGCAAGGGGCTAGCAGGAAGGAACTCAGTTTAGAGCCGAGACAGGGGACCTGTGTTGGTCCCTTCATCTCCTGAATAGCCCTGCTTCTCTCCTGAGTTCTGGGGCGGTGGTGGGTCACATCCTCTTCCTCGCACCCTCTCCCCACCAGCCGGTCCCCCACGACCGATCTCCATCTTTGCAGCCCCACGTCAGCTGCCTCGGCACAGGCTCTCTACATCTCTTGTCTTGCCCTCCAGGTGACCCGCACGCATGTGTCCCTGCCACCAGCCGTGCCCCACTTTCAGGACATCCCTCACGCTGAACTCCACAAGGGTCTTTTCTAGGGTCCAGACCTAACACACACCCCCCCCCCACCACTGCGGAAGTAAAAAAAAAAAAAAAACCTCCCAGATTCTCATGTCACAGAGAATTTAATTAAATGAAACCAAGACACAGAAGACATTGAAGGTGACAAAAGCACCTGCAAGGCCCAAACCAAAATCCAGAGCAGTTCCTCCAGCCTCGTGTGCTTTCTCCTTCCTCACACTATTTGCATGCGCAGAGAGAAGGCTGGAGAAGTCTCCCACCTTTTTCTCAAGTCCCCACACAATCCTCATGGTCGCCCTCCTCACTTGCACAAAGGCAGGCAGCTGTGTGGCGTTGCCCTGGTTACTTGGCCTCTCTCTGCCTCAGTTTCCCCAGCTGGAAAGTGGGGCCAATGATAACGAGAGCAGCTACCTCCCAGCTGAGGTTTGAGTGAATGCCAGCTGAGTTCTCCAGAACAGAGCCTGGCACACATGAGTCCTCCATAAGAGTCCCGGGGGGCTGATCCTTGGGGTCAGCTGCAGAGCTAGATCCATATTTGCAGAGAGAAGGGGGAGCAACAGGTCTCCTTGGCTCTACTTCCCCTTCAGGCATCTCCAACTTGCTATACCCAAAACCAGTCCCATTGTCTCACCCCCAAACCCACCCCAGGTGAACCCTTCTTGGCAAATGGTTGCACCCTGGAACCCCCTGTCCCTCATTGCCCACCCTAGTGTGACCCCCTCCCCAGGTTGAGAGTCCTGGGAACACCTGCCGCCCCCAGGCTTGCTGTGAGACCAAGTGTGTGACCAACGCTGTCTGGCCCACAACAAGGGAGACAGCTTCCTCTCGGGACACCCAGGAGGCTCCCTCCTCAATTCTGGTCCCTGACGCCCAAGAAAGCCACCTGCGGGACTGCTCCGGAGCGACAGCACCCGAGTTCGCCGGCCTCCGCGGCTCAGCACCTGCGCCGGCTGCAATAAGGGGACTCTCCACTAGGAGGCGCCCTCGCCCCCGGCAGCTCGCCGCCGCCCGGGGACGAAGACCCGACTCTTCCCCTGCCGGGCTCTGGTCCCTCCAGCAGCCAGCCTGAGCACCCGTGGGTCCCTGAGCATGAAATGCTCTCAGGGCACCCCCGCCCCAGTTCCCTCTCCAACGCCCCCATCTCTTGCCTGTGGATGAACCCGTCCCTTCTCTCTCCCAGGCGCATCCCACAGCCTGGCTGACCCAAAGCTTTCCTTGCACAAACCGTCCCCTCGGATGAGGGCTCGGACGGATGAAGGAAGGACACTGCCTGTGCCTGACCAGGGGGGCCCGCACCCTCCCCACTCCCAGGTGGGCAGGGCAGGATGTGTCTCCCCAGGGAGGACTTCCCCGGGGCAGGACTGGGGCGGCGGGGCGGTGGGGGGCGATGGAAGGGAGGACCGGTTTTGAGCAGCTGCCCCAGGTGCTGAAGGAACTAGGGTGGCTACTGGATGTGACCGTGGTGCCGCCTCCTGGCCAGAGGCCAGACTGCACCCTGTGTCACGTCAGGGCAGCTGTTGCTGAGGCCCCAACTCTGTCTGCGGCGATGATCTGGCCACCGGCCTGGGCTGGGCGAGCAGGCCCTCCCTGAACCGGTGTGATCCTTCCGGAAGGCTGGCCCGGGCGCTCCTGCTCTGGGCGTGCTGAGCGGCTTTCCCCACGCAGATCATTGCTATCACCCGAGGGAGCCCACGCCTCCACCGCACGGCCCCCTCCCAAGGGCAGCCCCTTGTGGGGTAGGCCCAGCACCCCGCACAGAGGAGTCAGTATTTGACAAACAAAACAAGAACGAATCGTCGGTGTCACGGGGTCCAGTGTGACCAACTGAAAGGGGGGGAAGGAGAAGCAGCAAAGGGACGCCGGTGAAGATGTCCGAGGTGGCAGGATGGGAGAGGACAAGGCCCCAAGTCGGGGGGAGGGGCTAAGGGGAGGCAGGACAGGTCCCTGGAGGTGAGGAGGCCAAGCTGTTGAGACCTGGGCCTGGAGCTGGCTGCCTGAAGTCCCCTGAACTCTGTGACCCCAAAGCCTGTAATGAAGGATGGCCATAGGGACAGAGGAGAAAGCTGCCCACTCCCCTCCAGACTTGCCCCAGGCTCAGGGGCCCGTGAGGGGTTGTCATGGGGTGACGTGGAACAGGATGCTGGGAGAAGGCCACGGAGGGGCTTGTGGGCCTGGGAACCGGCAGGCAGGCACGTGCACCCCGGGCCATGCCCACCCCCAGCTATCCAGAGGCACGCTGTGCACTGGCTGCCCCCCTCCGTGGAAGCGAGGCCCCCTGGCTCCCGCCCCCAAACCCTGATCCAGTTCCGACCCCCCGAGACCCAGGCCAGCCCTGCTTTGGGTCTCACTGTCCCTCTTCAGGTATCAAAGGTCAACAAGGAGAAGGTTTCTCTCCATCGCGCTCCACGATGGGGGCTGGCAGGGGTGACAGTAGGGGGGAAGGGGTGGCCAGGTCACCCAGAACTCCGAGGGTGATCCCTCTGCTCTGGCTGGGGCTGAGGAGTGGCCCTAGGGGTTTTCCGCTGATGGGCACAGGAGAAAGGCCTAGCAGGGTCAAGAGGGGCTTGGACCCCTTCGCAATGGGCCTGCGACAGGGAGGGGCTGTGCAGAGCAGAGCACCGGCCACTGCTCTTCGCACCAGAAGCCATAAGCAACCCAGGCTGCATTCCCTCAGGCCTGGGGCCCACGGGCTCCCAAGCCACAGCCCAGCACAGAGGTTGACACCATGGTGGCGCCCTCTCCTGGCCAAGGGGCGCCCCTCCACCCTCTGGCGCTAGCCCTCTCCGCACAGGAAGGTGGGAGCTGGAAATGTTGTGTGTGGCCACAGCCACGGAACGGGGGTGGGGAGAGGCTGGCGCAGACAGCCTGGGATTCCGGTTTGCCCTCCACTGGCCTGTGAACCCTTCCCTACCTGGCGCTGAGCAGTAGGGCACTGCATTCCATCCCTGGGGGCCTAGAGACGGGCCCCATTCGGCCTGCCACCACCCCCATCTGCTGGTAGCCTACCAGGGAGCCAGAGCCACACACAGGCTGACCGCGAGGGTGGCGGAGCTGGCAGCTGGGCTGCCTCTTGCTGGCACTTTGGGGGTGGGGTGGGGACAGGAAGTTCTTGGGCAACCTTCAGCTCGTCTGCCACGATCACAGGGAGCAGCGGGTGAGGTCGGGTGGGAGGGCTTCTTTCCCATACGTGACACCCATCCCCTCCACACTTGTCCCCCGTCCCTGTCCCTTACCCCTCCCTCCAGCTCACCACTGGCCCATTGCTCTGTCTGTCTTTATTGATATGGGGGAAACTGGAGGCGGGCTGGAGGGCCACAACACAAGCTGAACCACCAACAGGCAGCGAAGCGCAGAATAGCGTGCAGGAAGGACAGCCCCTGGAGCCTCTTCAGCTTCTAGAGGGGTTACAGTGGCGACAGGAGAGGGGAGCCCCCGTGGACATGCCCCGCCGGGCTCTGGAGTTGCCCCACTCCCACCCTAGTGCCATGCGCCACACCCGCAGGTCTCAAACTGTCCAGCAGAGGCCAGCCCCGCATGAAGGATGGGGACAGGAGGCGGAAAGGGTCCACGGGAAGGGAGTCTGGGGGTCAGTACGCTCAGCCTCGGCATCTGCCAGGGGTGGAGGGGGAGACAGAAGCGCACAGGGAAGAGGGATAGTCAGGAGGCACCCCGGCTTGCCCTGTATCCCTGCTCCCAGTCAAGACTCTCAGCAATGATGCCCACTGGGTCTGGCCACTGGATCCTTCTGGAATCCTCACGGTCCCTGCAGTCCCCGGCCCCTGCTGGCCCCCTCTTGACCCCTCTTCCCAGAACCCTGGCTCCTGCCTTCCATCTGTGCCCTCTGTGCTCAGCCCTCTGCTCTCTGGGCCCCCGCACCCCACTTAGCTCTTGGCCATGTCAGGCTGGCCGCCCTCTAAGCTCACCGAGGCGCCACCCCCCGGGGGGTACAGGGCCCACCCACACACACCTGGGCATCACCACTGGGGGGGCTGGCCAGTCCGGAGGCCTGGGTGGCTGTGGCGGGCCATCTTCCGCTCTGAGGCCTCCTCCCCCTCGGGGCTCTGCCCCAGCTTTCGGATATGGCGCAGGAACGAGGTGGCATTGAATGCTCGCTGCAGTGAGAGAGGGGTGTCAGGGGATGCCCCACCCCTGGCCCCACCACTTGGAGGACCACAGAGGCCACTGGCGGCCCAGGCCATCCCCCGCAGGCTGAGGGAAGGGGCAGGCAGGGGAGGGGGGCAACCTCAAGCTGAACGGGTCCACGGGTCCACGGGTCCCAACCCACACTGACCTTCCAGTGGGTCCGGGCAAAATTCTTCTGGATCTGCTCACTGACTGAGCCTAGGATGTCCTTGTCAAAGGCTGCATCCCCAGAGATCCTAGGGGGAGGCTGAGAGTCAGTGGGGGCTGGGAGTGTCCCTGAGGGTGTGGTCCATCCCTCTGGCCCCGAAACATCGTGGCAGTGGTTCTGCTCACCAAAGATGCTGTAAGGCCTGCTGACAGGTGAACCTCTTCTGGGGGTCTCGCTCCAGAAGGTGCCGGATAAAGTCTTTGGCTGGAACAGAGAGGCCAGGTCAGCCTGGCCCATCCCCAACCACCCCTCCACCCGCCTCCGTCACTCCCTCCTCCCCTCCCTCAGCTCAGGGCCAGCCTCAAGTTCACCTGATTCTGAGATGTCATCCCAAAAGGGAGAGTCAAACTCATAGCTGGCCCTCAGGATCTGGCTGAAGAGTTCGGGGTCGCTCTCGTCGTAGAAGGGGGGGTACCCACACAGCCTGGTACCCACAGATGAATCACCCAGCTGTCCAACCCTCCCCAACCCAGCAGGGGGCAGGCAGGCAGAAGAAGAGCCTTCCCAGCGGTCACTCACAGGATGTAGGAGATGACACCCAGGGCCCACACATCTACAGCCTTCCCGTAGGGTTTCTGTTCCAAGAGCTCCGGGGCTGGGGGCCAGAGACAGACAGACGCACACCCGCACGCGCACACCAGCCTTCAGTGCCGCCTGGCTCAGCCTAGGTGACCCCAGGAATGGCCCACCGCTTGCCCTGCCCCTGGCACCGAGGCTCCCACAGGGCCCCCCAGCCCCCTGGCCTCCAACAAGCCTCAGGGCACCCCCCTCACTTACCCACATATCCTGGGGTCCCACAGGCGGTGCCCAGCATGTTGCCAGCTTGAATTTTGGAGAGGCCAAAGTCGGAGACCATGATCTTGGAGTCCTCAAATGGCGTGGCATACAGGAGGTTTTCAGGCTATGACACGCAGGCAGCCAGAGGAAGCGACAGGTCAGTCCTGGTGTGGTCCCCTGCAGGCGGCAGGGGCTGGGCTCCCTCAGGTCCCCCAGACCCTTGGTGCACAGGGAGGCTGGGTAAGGCCCAGGCAGGTGGGCAGGGAGGCAGGCACCTTGAGGTCTCGGTGCACGATGCCCAAGCTATGCAGGTAGGAGACAGCGCCAAGGACCTGGCCCACCAGGTGGCTGGCATCCTTCTCCGTGTAGGAGCCACGCTCCATGATGCGGTCAAACAGCTCGCCCCCAGTCACCCTGCGGGGATCGGGGGTGGGGAGCTCAGTTGACCCAGGGCCCTCAGCCCCGACTCACCCCCCAGCCCCCAGCCGGCCCCTGCCCTTCTCACAGCTCCATGGCCAGGTACAGGTGGGAAGGGCTCTCGTGGACATCCTCCAGAGCCACGATGTTGGGGTGGCTGACCCTACAACAGCAAGAAAAAGGCCTTATGGGCGTCTGGAGCCCCCTCTGGGCCTCGCGTCCTAGGAGCACCTCCTCCTACCTCTGCCCCCTTCCCTACCCCAGGTTACCCCTGCCCAATCCAGCGAAGCGGAGCGCCAGGCCGGGCCTTCCGGGGACACCGAGGAGGCAGGGCAGTCCACCCCAGGACCCTGCCCCGCAGGCCTGGAGCGTGGGCAGCCTGGCCAGGGCCGGGGGCATACCTACGGAGCACGGCAATCTCATTCTCCACCAGGGCCTCCTTGCCTCGAAGGGCCTTCTTGGGGATGCACTTGAGGGCAACAAGGTGTGAGGAGCCCCGCTCCTGGGCCAGCACCACCTCGGAGAAGGCACCCCTGCCACGGACATGCAGAGACGGGGAGGCAGGGAGGGAGAGGGCAAGGTGAAGAGGTGGAGGAGGGGAGGGGGAGGGGAGAGAGCAGCGATGGGGAGAGGGAAGGGCCCCCGTAGCTGAAGCAGATGGGGAGGCCCTGTCCATCCCATGCCACCCATCCCCCCACACACACACACTCACACGTTCAGTGACACACACTCACGTAGACACACTCCACATCACAGACACAGCACACTTACTGACACACAGTCACGGGCACACACACACTCACGAGCCCAGCTTCTCCCGGATCTCATAGACACTGCTGATGTCCTCCGTCTGTTTTTTGAGCAGCAGCATGTCTGGGGGGGGGGGGGGCAAGGGAGAAGTGGAGGGAGGCCTCGTGGGTGAGGGGCAGCCCCCGCCTCCACCCCAGGCCCAGCAGTGCCTCAGCCACCCTCAGCGACAGCCCCACTCAGGAACCCAGGTCCCATATGCCCTCCTCCAGCCCCAGTCCGTCTCACCCCTCTGTCACTGCCCAGGCCAGCACTGCCAGTGGCAACACCCGGCGACACCACTGCATACACTCCTCCCCCTCTCACTTACATGGCTGCGATCCGGCACCCCCACCCACCCCGTCACCCCAACGTCAATCAGCGCCCCGACAGGGCTCTCTGATGCCACACACCCGAGTCAGCCACCATCAGCCCGCCTTCCAGAAGGCTCTGTGCACCCCCACCCTGGCCCCTCCGGGCTCACCTTCATCGACAGCGCCCAGAAAGCCCCCCTCGCCCCCAGGCCTAGACCTGCCACCCATGCCCCGGCGCCCACTGGCACACGCCACTCAGGCCAGCAACCCGCCCGAGATGCACCTGCGACCCCCCGCGCACAGCTGCCTGTCACGACCAAAGCCACCCACGCGGTTGCCTAGGCGCACCCGCCCCTCGGCGCGGCGGGGCGGTAGGGACTCCGCAGCCTGGGCCTCCCGCGTCCCGAGCTGCGTGGGCCGCGCGCGTGCGGGCCGGGGACGCGCCGGGCGTGACAGGTGTGCACTGGGGCGCGCGGGGACCGCATCGGCCAGGGCCCGGGACCCCGCACACCCCCGCCCACGCTCGGGCGCGCCCGGTGCGGACCTGGAGCGGAAGCTGCAGCGTCGCTTCGCTCAGTGGCCGCAGCGCCGAGCCCCCCACTGGCGCCCGGCCGGCCCCGCCCCCTCCGCGCGCGCTCCCGCCGACTGACGGCCGAGCACGCGGTGGAAACGGCGCTGCAGGGCGCCTTGTAAGGCAATAGGCCGTCGCTGGCTGCCTGCTCCTTCCCCGGTCATTCATGCGGGTTTGTGCCGGCTACACCCCCCTGGCAGCCTGACTGGGCCGGCCCCAGGGCCTTTGCACCACCGCTGTCCTTCATCCTGAAGTCTCTTCACTCACATGTTGACATGGCTCTCTGCATTCCTTTGGGTCTCTGCTCTGTCCAGGCCCTTTGGCCTAAAACAGACTCCTTCCCTACCCCCGTCCTGCCACTTCTGCCACCCTACCCTGAGCCCCCATCAGCACGCAGAGGACAACCATAGCCTCCTCATTGGGCCCCTTATGCCCTCTGAACCCACCCTTAACCTTCTCTACCCCAGTCTCTTCCCCACCCAGCAGCCAGAACATTCCCTTTATTGAGATCATGTCACCTCTGGGCTACAGACCCTCCCATGGTTTTCCATGTCACTCCAAAGCATGAGTCCCTCCAGTGCCCTAAGGACTCTGCACGATCAGTCCCCCTTCCCCATAACTTCTCTGCCCCTTCTCCACCCACTCTCCCCCTTGCTCAAGCAGCTCCAGCCAAATCCAGTCACATTGGCTTCCTAACTGGCCCTCAAATGGAACATGCATGGGTGTGTACCATACATGCCCCTGAGACACAAACATGCACCCACCCCAGGGCCTTTGTATTCGCTGCTTCTCTGCCAGGAATACTCTTCACTCAGATACCTGCTTGGCTTGCTCCCTCACTCCATCAGCTCTCAGCTCAAATGTCACCTCTTCAAACAGCCCTCTCCTGCTCCTACCTGATGCCCTATTTTCAGAGCATCCATTACTACAAAGTCACCTTCTGTGTCTTTTTCTCACCAGAGCATCTGCTCCCAAAAAGTGTCTCTGCTAACCAAGCCCAGGTAAAGCGACCAGGAAATAAGTGCTGGCTGACTGAATTCAATCCGTCATCCAACAATTAGTGGATTCCTCCTACTCAGTCCCCTCCCACGGGGTCCAGGCTTCACCGGGGATGGGGAATGGGTGTCCTGGTTGTTGACAGAAACAGCTCCACACAGGTCAGAACTGCAGAGGTGGCGTGGAGTCACAGGGTCCAGGAGTGACCTAATGAATCCATCTTCACAGGAGTCTGTAGACTCCTAACATAACACACAGTCTTTAAGAGGGTCCATGGGAGAAGCAGAAGGTTTTGTGTTGTTGTTTTTTAATCATCTTTCCAGACCTCAATTCCCATATGTACTCTGTCCAAAAATCGGTAAGTCTGAGAAGGCCCCCTCAAGTTCCCATCCCCTGACCCTTTCCCAATCACCCCTTCCAGTTCACTCAAGAAGGCTCCAGGAGCCCCAGCATAGCCAGGTGGGCCCCACTTCCAACTGTTCATCTCTGTGAACAGAGTTTCCTAGGGCTGACACCTAAAAACAGAAAAAGGGAATGAGACTGATAATGAGCTCCGTCTCACACGGGCAGTAAGTCCTATTTGACACAGCCTGGAGCCCATCTCACTTGCTTCCTTGATGATTATGCCAGAAGAAACATGATCAGAGCCCTGTGGTCACAGGTTATAACAAGAAATGTAATTTATGAGTATATACATTTGTGTTTTGAAAAATACAATACAGGAGGAACAAAAGGCTGCCCACGTGGAGAAAGATGGCACACAGAGAGCTCTATGAAGTGGAAGCAGGAATAAAAAAGGCCCACTTCCAAAGTCAGCGTGCAAAATTTAGGATGGACACAGGTATCATTCACCAGGTGATCTTGATGCCATTGGCCTCGTGTAAAAAGTGATATCAGGTTTTGTTTTAAGCAAGTATACTGGTACATTGGTACTCATCGTTAATTGGTTCCTGGAGGTGCAACAAGTACCAAAATCCACAAGTATCAAACAAATGTTTCTTATAAGGAATAATGTAAGTAAATCTAATGCATTCCCAAAGCAAAAATACACAAAATGACCACACAAGCTAAGACTGCAAGGGCACGTGCACAGGGCAAGAGCTACCACATGACTAACGTGTGACCACCTTTGTTTGGACTGGAAAAGGCAGCAAGTCACAAGACAATCGATACTGACAAGTTCCAGCTTGCTGGTTGAGTACCAAACAAATGATGAGTACCAGGACAAAATTTTTGCATCAAACTGAGTACCAAATTCGATGAATTCCAAAGCAGTCAAGTACCAAGGTAGTACTGTATTTACAATAAACCAGAATTACACCCTTCAAAACTATTTAAATATCTGTTGAAATAATTGTAGGTGAGAACTTCAAAATTGTGTGTGTGTGTGTGTGTACGTGTGCACGCATGTGTGTGCGTTGGGTGGTGATAAAGAGCTTTTCAAAATCCTTTCATAAAACCCCTTATGAAATAATTCGCTCCAAGTGCATCATAGACCTAAATGTAAAATGCCAAACTTCTAGAAGAAAACACAAGAGAAAATCTGTCATACCTTGGCTTGATGATGAGTTTTTAGATACAATATGGAACGTGTGCTCCATGAATGAAAAAAATGATAAATTGGACTGTATTAAAATTTTAAACATTTGCTCTGCGAACAACACTTTTAAGAGAAAGAGAAGACAAGCCACAGGGTAGGGGGAAATCTTTACAAAACACATATCTAATAAAGGACTGGTATCCAAAATATACATGGAACCCTTAAAACCCAACAATAAGGAAAAAAAACCACACAACTCAATTAAAAAATGGGCAAAAGATCTGAGCAGGCATGTCACCAAAGAAGAAATACAGAGGGCAAATAAGCATATGAAGAGATGCTCCACATCATATGTCATCAGAGAAATGCAAATTAAAACAAGATACCACTACACACCAATTAGAACAGCCAAGATGGAAAACCAACACCACCAAGTGCTGGTGAGGATGTGGAGCAACAGGAACTCTCATTCATTGGTGGTGGGAATGCAAACTGGCACAGCCACTGTGGAAGACAATTTTGTGGTTTCTTATTCGTACAAAGCTAAACATACTCTTACCATCCGATCCAGCAAAGGGGTTGAAACAAGTCTACACAAAAACCTGCACTCACAGCTTTATTCATAATCGGCAAAAAGTAGAAGCAACCAAGATGTCCTTCAGTGGGTGAGTGGGCAAGTAAACTGTGGTCCATGCAGACAGCGGAATGCTATTCAATGCTACAGAGAAAAGAGCTTTGAAACCATGGAAATGAGTAAATCCTGAGTACATATTGCTTTGTGAAAGAAGCCAGTCTGAAAAGGCTATGTACTGTATGATTCCATTTATATGAAAAAGCAAAACTATAGAGACAGTGCTAGATCAATGGTCTCCAGGGGTTTGAGAGAGGGGGTTCATATTTAACTGAGGAAAGCCTAAGGGTGTTTAGGCCCAAGAAACTACTCTGTATAATACTGTAATGGTGGATATGGGCACTCTGCATATGTCAATACCCAGAGAACTATGTGGCAGAAAGAGTGAATCCTATATGCAAAATTTAAAATAATATTTCAGGAGTTCCCTGATGGTGCAGTGGCTTAAGGCTTCGGCGCTGGCGCTGTCAGCGCTGCGGCCTGGGTTCGATTCCCAGTCAGGGAGCTACCCACATACAAAAAAAAACAACAAACAAACAAACAAACAAAAATAATAATAATATTTCAGGAGGTTGGGGGGTCCCAGGAAGGAACGCAGGCTGTGACCAAAGAATCCACGTGCATTACAAATGTACAAAAGCACCTTGCTGAATGGGGCCAGGGAAAAGGGGTTGATGATCTAAGTCAGTTTGGAAATGAATGGCGTCTGTAAGACCAAACACAAAAGGAACCTCCTGTGAGCACTGCACTCTAGTTGACAATGTTCTTCCCCACTAAGGGGTGACAGTTCTGAAACCACTGTACATGTGCATTGGAATTAGACAATTTAGTAAATGGAAGGCAGATGGTGGGAGCCAGGTTGCTCACTGTTGAAGTGGGAAGACAGACAAGCAAGGGGAGATACTAGAATGATCTATGTGGTGATGGATCAGAGTTGGAGACATCAGTATGAACTTAAGTGTACCTTAATATAGATACAGATGCATACAGCTATAGATATATGCATCTATATGTACATGTTATAAATACATATATGGGGTGCCAAAAAATGTTCACACATTTTAAGCGATGTTACCTATATATTCCTTTTTGAAGTTGAATTGAATTATGTAACAATGTGTAGTATGACGTTCGCTCAAAAGTTGGTGTTAATCAGGTGAACATATAATGCAATAAATAGACGATGCACTGTAGAATTTTGCACCTGGAACCTATGTAACTCTTGATAACCAATGTCACCCCAATAAGTCTAACAATAAAAATGTTTGTATCAAAATAAAAGATGGTATTAATCAAATGCATGCTAGTGTCACCATGCGACAGGCAGGACAGTCAGAGAAAATAGCAGAAGCACGGTTGTCGTTCAAGGTATGCAAGACCATTTTGAAGTGGGATTTGAAATTTAAGAACGTTATTTGAGGTTCCCCCACATTCTCCTGACTTAACACCCCTTGACTTCTACCTACGAGGGACCTTAAAGGATGTGGTGTACCATAGAAAACCAGCTACACTGGCGGTACTTCGGGAAGAAATTGAAACAGCATGTGCAGCGATACAAGGGGACACTTTGGTCAGAGTTGCTCAAGCCGTAGTTCGCCATAGTCAGAAGTGTCTGAATGCTGATGGTAACCACTGTGAGCACCTCTTGTCATTGCAGAAGTCAAATGTGACTTGTATTCATCTTTTGTTATCGGTATATATTGAGTATTACAAATTTAATACAGCTTTTTCCTTTCTTAAAAGATATATACCTTTTTTGTCACCCTCTGTATATGAATGTTTATAGATATGTGTATATACATAGGTCAGCATACACATAAATTTCCTTGCTGCCAGCTGAGAGGGCCTATAAACAATGACACCTCAGTAACAATGAGTACACTAGACCTTGGTTTCTAATATCTTTCTCCAAGAAAGGACTCTTTGGAAAAATGGAGCACCTTCTAGTGCCAGAAATCAGGGATTGCACTTGATCTCTCTCTCTCTCTCTCTTTCTCTCTCTCTCACGCACATACTGACATACGGTGACAGGGATACGACAAAGAAACACAGAAGCCAGCCGAAAGAGCTCCCAATGGCCAAAATAAACAGAGTATTATTGGATTATAACCAAAAGTATAAAATAAATATCCAGTTACACATAGATGATTAAATAATAACTGGGGGAGAAGAGACAGACTCTGAGCAGATAATTCCAAATAATTTAGGTAGATACTCGCCCAACCCCCGAGGATGAGCATAACCCCCTGTCCTCAAGTGCGGGCTGTGCACAGTGACTTTGGTGCAAAGAGGACAGGATGTAAAGGCAGCAAATCACATTGAAAGTGGAGACACCTGATGAACAAACTCAATATCAGCCAGGTGACCACGGATGGTGATGTGGACAGTGGCAGGTCATTTTGGAGCTCATGGAGACTGGCTACTCGTAGGATGCAATGGGGAGGGTGCTTCATCTCCATGGTCTTCCTCTCCACAGCCATCACCCCATCTACTCAGGACAGAAACAGCAGTCAAACCCCAATGAGCAGTCCCCGCTCTGAGAGAACAGTCATGGCCAAGAGGAATCTAAGGAGATGTGACAATCTTGTGTGGGATTCTGGGACACAAAAAAAGATATGAGGATAAAGCCAAGGAACTCTGAATAAGACTACAGAATTGAGTTAATCACAGCGTGCAACTTTGGTTGATTACTGCTAACAAACGTGTCACACCCATGGAGATCGCTACGTGTGGGTGTGTGGGAACTCTCGCTACTATCTCTGCAATTCGTACATCTAAAATGACTCAGAAATTTAAAAACGCAGAAACAACTTTTAAAATCCTTTCAGGGGTCTGTCTGGGTGGATAAGCACAGCTGGTGGGCAAGGGGCATTGTGCAGGGGTCGAGGGTCAGGTTGCCCCCTCGTAGCCCTCAGCCCTGGGTTGGGGACCTGGTGCCATCCTCCATTCTCAGCTGTTGGAAGTACAAAGCCCTTCAAGGTGGACCCCAGCCTTCCCTTTGTACCCGGCTAATCCTCATTCCAAAGCTCCTTGTCCCTGCAGCCTCTAGCAGAGGAGGTGTACCACTGGCCTCCAGCTGCTGAGGTCTTTCTCGGGTTAACTGGTCGCCCCAGAGAGGGACAGCCTCCCACCTAGCCCACCCCACAGTCCACTCCACGGGGCCTGCAGCCCCAGTCGCTGTGGGTACTGGGTCCAATTCCCAAGCCTCCCCGGACAATGGGAGCCCTCCTCCCGGCACTCCCCTCCTCCTTCTGACTCCTACTCCAACCCCACCCATGCACTGCCTAACTGGCCTCTGAAAAGCCACACACCAGGGCTGCTGCCCGGGGAACACTGCTTGTCACCCAGGAGCTGCAGTCGGGCTACCCCAAAGCCCTTCTGCTCCAGAACCAGCCTTGAAGGTCCATGAACACAAAGACCTGGCAGGACGGGTGAAGGCTCAGCCGAGGCTGGCAGGGACAGCCTCCTGGCCCTCAGCTAGGGACCTGGAATGTCATCTCCCTCCTCCCCAGTAGCTGCTGCCCCCACCCTCGCCGGGAGGGGTGGCCAAACACGCCTTCCCGGAGCCCTGAGAACCTGAGGGCTGGAAACCCCTCTGCCTTTGTTCAGCTTGAGTGCCCAGCACCCCCCCACCTCTGTGAGCTGCCCCAGGAACACTGTAGCTGTCCCTGTCAGCTCTGTCACTCCCACAGCTGCGAGGGTCAGAACACCAAAGAGTCATTGTTCTGGCCTCGGGCTCCCACTTCAGGAAACTCCTGCTTAATCACCCAGCCCGAGGCAAGGACAGATTTGCGAACTTCAAGCTCCGAGCACCACGCACTCCCAGTGGCCTTGGCTGCTCTAGGGAGGCAGCGCAGGTTTGGGCCCGAGTCAGAGGGTTCCCTTGCCTCTCTCTTTAGCGTCCTGGGACAGGTGGCAGCTGGGCTAAGTCCTACAAGATGGGAGGGTGGGCAGCAAAGAAGAGGTGCCCCAGGCAGTGGGCCCCGGCCGAGCCCGCGGGCCAGCTGGTGCTTCATCTTGCAGCCTTGGAGAGGAATTGAGTTTGATCTCCAGTGGGAAGAAAAGCCCAAAGAAGAGCACGTGGTCCAAAGGATGCAGTGCATTGGGCCTCGAGGAGGAGGCAACTGTGGGGTCCAGGAGAACCAGGGGAGTGGTGTCATTGTCTGCTTGGAGAAGACAGGGGGAGGGGGCAAGGAGATGGAGGGAAGGAGGGAGGGAAGATGTGACCCTGCAAGCCCGGTCCGGGGACCAGTTGCACCTCTCAGATGTGGAAGCCCCTGCTCCAGCATCTGGAGACACCTTTGAGGGCAGCAGCCCCTGGATCAGGAGAGCCTCAGCCTCATGAGTCCCAGAGCTCACACTGACCACTGTCAGAGCCACCTCCCTTTCCGGCCACTTTCCCAAAGTGCCATCAGCTCACCCACATCCTCTACACCCACTGCTTTCTCTTCCCACCACGGTCACTGGACAAACATGATCTTCAATTGCTCAAAGAGTTGCCTGCACCCAGACACGTCCTCATTTCCCCCTGCTTCTCCCTGCGCTGTCTGGCCTCTGCCCACACCTCCCTATCGAAGCAGCCAGCACCCAGGAGGCCTGCTGCTCCGGACCATCGATGGGTACTTCCTCATCCCCTCCTTGTCTCCGGACCAGCTTTAGTCCTAGGCTGGGCCAGAGAAGATTCAAGTTAGGGTCTTCTGCTGAGTAGTGCCATCGTGCCACCTCAAGGGGCCCCAAGACTCCTGTGGCCCTGCCCATCTCCCGTACGTGCCTGTTGAGGATCCTCCAGCCAGCCTGGGTGGAAATGCTGCCCCTCCCTCACCCAGCAGGCTCAATCTGGCTCTGGTCGGAACTGCTTTTCTCCCTAATGCCTCTGGATGGCTCACGGTTTAGCTTAACGGGATGAGCCATCTGGGGACTGCGGCGTGGCGAACAGCGAGCCTGGGACTTGGGGGTTGGCGGGAGGTAGACACTTCGCATACCCCGTCAGGACAATGACTCCTTCCTTACCCATCCCATGGCTGCTCTCGGCCCTGGAAAATTCCACACAGGCTGCTCAGCTGCCAGTCTGGAGGCAGCTAAACCACCTTGCTCTTGCTGGGGAGGCCTGGAGGTCCCTGGGGAGAGGAGTGCCAGTAGTGGGGTGCTATAATAGGACCTCCCCGCCTTTGGAGAAGGGTCTGTGCACCTAGTAGGCACCAGGGGGCAGCCTTACCCAATTCCTGCCCGAGGTTCCAGCAGATCTGGAAGGGGCAGGGGCCGCAGAAATGCCTAGCCCCGCCCCACCTTGGTGACAGTGTGGAGCCTTGTGTCTCAGCCAGGCGGGCTCCCCTCTGCCCCCTTAGAAGAGTCATAGAGATCTGTCACCCCAAGAGCTAGGACTTTGACCTCCACCTTCCAGAGCTGCACCCCTTGGGGAAGGCTGAATGTCAGGAGGAGGCAGGGTGGTACCTGTGGCAAAACGCAACAGCACACCTGCAGACAGACATCCCCAACCCCGGCCCCTCCCTTGCTAGCCAGCTGGGCCCAAAGCACGCTGCAGCCGCTCTGGTGCTCCACACTGACCCAGCCCCCAGCTGGGAGTCAGAGAGGAGCCACAGATGGGACAGGCTGGAAAAGGGGGGAGGAGAGACGGGGCCAAGGATGGCTGGAACTCAGCCAGGGAAGTGGCTCTCCTGGAACCGGGAAGGGCAGGCTGGGAGGGGCGATCCGGGCCGCGGTAGGCCCAGGTGAACCTGCGGTCAGGAGAAATTCGGCCCTGGGGAGATGCTGCCGGGTGCTCCAGGTAGCAGCCATCCTGCTTCCCGCTGGAGCGGCGTCTCCTCCTCGGGAGGAGCGCGGGAGGAGGTGGGCGGAGTGATGGGGAGGGCGGGAGGGAAGGAGAGGGGGAGGGGGAGGGGAGCAGCCCGGTCGTGGGGGTGGGGCGACAGTGACATCACCCCGGAGTCGGTTCTTAAGCGGCAGCCGGTCTGGCCGGGGAGGAGAGGGACAGTCGGAGCGCAGTGGCCATTCGCTGAGCCCGCCGCGGCCCGGAGAGCGGCTGGAGCCGCCGCCGCCGGGAAAAAGGGGCTAGCGCCCGGGCCGCCGCAGCCGCCGCCGGAGCCGGAGACGCCGCCGCCGGAGCCGCGGGCGAGCCAGGCAGTCGCGCGGGCCCGGGCCGGGGCGGGGGGCACGGGCCGCAAGCCCCTGCTCCGGCCGCTGCTTGCAGACACTGGGCGCCCAATGCTGCCCGCGCCCCGCTAGGCTGAGCCTCGGGCCAGGCGAGCCGCCGCCGCTGGCGCCCGAGCCGCGGGCAGGAGCCTCGGGAGCCGCCGCCGCCGCCCGGCCGGGCCCCGCCGCCGCCCGCGCGCCCCCGGGCCCCCGACACACATGAGATTCTTCAGGCTCACTTTCAAGTGCTTCGTGGACTGCTTCTGACCGCGCCAACCGTCCGCCCCGCACCCCGCCCGCCCGCCCGCCGCCCCGACCCCGGCCCGGCCGCCCCCGGCCCCCGGCCGGCCCGCGCCTTCGGGGTCCCCGAGCCGCCGGCGCCCCACACCAACCGCCCCCCGGCCCGGCTGCGCCGCCAGCCGGGGCCATGGCGAAGAAGAGCACTGAGAACGGCATCTACAGCGTGTCCGGGGACGACAAGAAGGGCCCCCTGATCGCGCCCGGGCCCGACGGGGCCCCAACCAAGGGCGATGGCCCCACGGGCCTGGGGGCCCCCGGCGGCCGCCTGTCCGTGCCGCCGCGCGAGACCTGGACGCGCCAGATGGACTTCATCATGTCGTGCGTGGGCTTCGCCGTGGGCCTGGGCAACGTGTGGCGCTTCCCCTACCTGTGCTACAAGAACGGCGGAGGTGAGCGCCCCCGCTCCTCCGCGCCATGGACGCCCCCTCCCCCCCCACTCCACGCCCGCTGCGGGCTCCACCGCGCGCCCCTCCGGGGCGCACGGGCAAAGTCCAGAGGGTGGGGAAAGCCCCCGGGGTTGGTCGAGGGCCAGGGCCGCCCCTCGCCGGCCGTGGCCGCTTGGTAGCCCAGCCTGGCGGCGTCCACCCCCTGGCCGGTCATGTGCCTGGCAGTGTGTGGGGGGAGGGAGCCAGCGAGCCTCCGGTCCAAGCCGCGGGGCCTCCCCAGACTCCGGAGCTCGGGGATTGGCCACTGAGGTGGGAAGGCGAGGCCTGCCCCCTGGGGGGCTCCCAGAGGTGAGGAGCCCTGGCTGCCCCCGCCAGTCAGGCACACAAGTGGCACATTGTGTGGGCCCCCCACGTGTGCATACATGAACACACATACACACACAATGGGCCACTCTGTCCCTCCCCTCCCCTCCCTTCCCCTCCTTTCCCTTCCCCTCTCTTCTCTTCTCTTCCCCTCTCTCCCCTGCCCTCCCCTCCCCACCCTCCCCTCTAGCCTGGGCCTGGAACACTGGGTGCCTGAGCCAGGCTCGGGAAGCCTGCGGCCTGGGCCGCCTGGCGGCGCCGCTGGACACACTGCATGCACACCCCATGCCCACTTGCCTGCCCCGGCCCAGCTTAGCAACAGCAATGGGCATGCCGGTCCTATGACTGCAAAGCAGTACCGGGGTTGGTGGGAAGCCATGGTGACTGGGTGACGGGTGGGAAACTGAGGCCCAGAGTGAAGGCCTTTGCCCAAGGTCATACCCAAGAAGGATGCTGGGACCAGGAACCTGGCAAGCTGCAGCGAAGCCCGACTTCTGAGTAGTGGAGACAGCTGAGCCAGGGGCAAAGGGTAGGGGGCCTGCGGTGGAGGGGGGAGTACACAGGGGCTACTGGGGCCCAGCTCCCCCCACCCCAGGCCTGTGGTCTCTGGTGCTGCCCTGCATGCTGCTTCCAGAGCCAGGAAGCTTCCCCCACAATGTCTCCCTCTGTCCTTGCTCTCTGACACCTTCAGACTCCCCCCAGACACACACACGCACAGGCGCACACACACACGCGCACACACACGCCCACTCCCAGAGAACAGCCACCCTCCCACTCTCTTCCCTGGACCTTGGCACGTGTGGGTACAGGGAAGGCAGGGGCTTTCTACTCTCTCCCGAGCCAGGTAGGCCCCCGGGGCCTGAGTGCCAACCATGGTGCACACATATACATGCACGCACATGACTTCGCCGCCTTTCCTTCCTGTGCTGCCTGGCAAACGTGAAACTGTGACATGAGTGATGGCTTGTGTGTGCAAGCACATGTGTCCTCCATGCCCATTAGGTCACCCTAGGTGACCGTGGAGGCAGAAGCTTTGTGGGCGTAGGGCCCTCCCTAGCCCAAGGAACTGGGCCACAGCATCCACGCCGCCAGGGCTGTTCACCGGGGGCCTCTGAGTCAGTAGCCCCCCACCCCCACACTGATTTACCCCGTGGGAAGTTACGATGGGGCTAGGGTGGAACCTGGAGCTGGGGCTCCTCCCAGGGCTGGCCATGGGCCTGCACAACCTGGTTGGGGGGTTTGGGTCAAGTCCTCAGCCTGTGCGTCCTCCCTCAGGTGTGTTCCTAATTCCCTACATCCTGATCGCCCTGGTCGGAGGAATCCCCATTTTCTTCTTGGAGATCTCATTAGGCCAGTTTATGAAGGCCGGCAGCATCAATGTCTGGAACATCTGCCCCCTGTTCAAAGGTGAGCAGCCCCGCGCCAGCCCCTCTCGCCCTCTCCCTCAGGGAACCCCTCCCCTTTCCCACTGCTGGGGCAAGGCTGGTACCCACTTGAGAAATCTCATCCTGTTTGAGCACCAGGCCTGGGGTCCACTGATGACCCCCCAACTCATGAGGGGGAAGCTGGAGACCATACAGACCACCCAGTGACCTTGGGCAGGCTGGTGCTAGAGTGGGGGATTGCGCCCCTCCACCAGGGCGAGGACGCCCAGGCCCAGCAGGACTGGGGACAGACCCTGCCAAGCACACTTGGCTCACTGGGGCTGAGTAGAGAGTGGCTAGGTGCGAGAGACAATGGCTGGAGAAGCTGCCCAGGACAAGCTTTCCCAGGGCCAGAGGGCCAGACTAAGGAGCTCGGAGGGGAGTCATTGAAAGTTCAGGGTCTGAAGGGGAATACTAATAATGGCAAAGATCACCTTAGAGCCCCTTCCGTATGTGGGCAGTGTTCCCCTATCATCTCAAAGCCAAAGCCCTAGGAGGTAGGTTTTACTGTTACTGTCCCCAAGGAGGCTGGGACACAGAGAAGTAAAGTGACTGGCTGAGGTTGCCCACTTAGAGGGTGACTGTCTCTCACACTGCCCCAGATCACCAGAAAGCCCCCCAAGCTGCTGAGTACTAGAAGCCACTGGGGGGCCAGGTAGAAGCATGACCCTCCCTCAACTGCTGTGGTGGCAGTGGGACCCAAGAGAAGGGGACAGGTGTATGAGGCGAAGGAATCAACAGGACTTAACACTCAGATGGGAACAGGATGGGAGCAGCTCTGCCTTGGGTCTGAGGATGCAGGAGGTGAAGTCATGAGCAGGGGCTGATTTTTCGCCAGGGACAGACTGGGGAGTTAACACAACACTGGAACACTTGCCCAAAGGAGAGTCCAGGAGCTCGGTCAGGGACATGACAGAGAGGGACCTAGTGGGATGGATGGATGGATGGATGGATGGTAGAGAGGAGGCGCATGGCAGATGCAGGGAGCAGGATGTTAGAGGGTGGGTGAGGAGCTGGCCAGAGAAGACCCTGCACAGCAACTGCCCTTCTCCTAGGCCTGGGTTACGCCTCCATGGTGATCGTCTTCTACTGCAACACCTACTACATCATGGTGCTGGCCTGGGGTTTCTACTACCTGGTGAAGTCCTTCACCACCACGCTGCCCTGGGCCACGTGCGGCCATACCTGGAACACTCCTGACTGCGTGGAGATCTTCCACCATGAAGACTGTGCCAATGCCAGCCTGGCCAACCTCACATGTGACCAGCTTGCTGACCGCCGGTCCCCCGTCATCGAGTTCTGGGAGTGAGTCAGGCGCTTCTGGGCCAGGCCCGGCCTGCCCCGCTCTATGGGCTCCACACATGAACCAAGCCTGCATGTGATGGGTGGGACCCAGCCCTGGGGGAATTCCCAGCAGGAGTCAGTCCTGGGCCCTGCCTGCCCTGAGGGAGTTGGGAACCCCGAAACCCAGTCCCTGGGGAAGCAAGAATAGATGGGCTTTGCTCCTTTGGTGCCATTTCTCATTCTGGGCACTGTCACTCCATGGTGTCTGCCAGCCTAGGGGAGGGGGGTGACTACCAGCCCCACTGCCTCTGCCCAGGGACTCCTGGGCTGCAGGCACACACCCTGCAATGCCTCCAGGCGGCAGGCTTGGACCTCGGCCCGGCCCAGGTGCTCAGGAGGGATCAGCTGGACACAAGGGCTGCAGGAGGGGGAGCACCACCCCTGGGACAGCTCCCAGTCGCTTTGCCCTCTGCTGGCACAGCCCTCATGGCTCTCCCTCCCCCAGGAACAAAGTCTTGCGGCTCTCCAGGGGGCTGGAGGTACCAGGGGACCTCAACTGGGAGGTGACCCTATGTCTGCTGGCCTGCTGGGTGCTGGTCTACTTCTGTGTCTGGAAGGGGGTCAAGTCAACAGGAAAGGTACAGCTGGAAGCGAGGGCTGGTGGTAATGACAAGGCTGGGGGCAGCATTGTCTGGGCAGGGTTCTCTGACATGAACCACTGTTGCAACGGGTGGTGACTGGATCAGGGCCACTTGATCTCCACTTCATGACTATATTCCTCCTACCCTCCAAATCCAGGTCCAGCAGCCTTCCCTCCTGAGGGGGAGAGACCCAGGCAGTAGCTGCCACTTCCCTGTGTTGAGGGTCCCGGTCCCGGTCCCCGTCCTCTTTGTCTGTTCCTCCCTATTCCTCACTCACCAACTCAGTGTGTTTGGATGGTGTACATGGACCTGTTCTATGGCTGTCTCTGTCCCATCTGACCCGGGGCGGGGGGGGGGGGGGGGCGTAGACACACGCTTTCCCCAGGAGTTGCCTGTCAGTTTCATGAGACAAATGTGCGAATGCATAATCAGTGTGCAGAGGGCCGTGGGTCATGGCCGGCTCCCGGATGGCTGGCACATCCCCAGCAGGGTCTGAAGGACAGCCGCTTCCCGAGCTGGCGGCCCTGCTTGGACGGGAGGCAGAGGCCTTTGCCGGCCATCTCACTCTGGCCTCTGGCTGGTCCACCTCTCCTTCCAGCTACCAAGGACTCCGCCTCTCTGCAGAGGATGACCTGAAGTCAGGGGCGCAGGAGGTGTAGGACCTGCCCCCAGGCTTACCGCCCACTCCCTGCCCAAAGAGGACCTACCTCTGCCCTCCCTCTGCAGTTCACCTGTGTTTGCCATGGGGCTGCTGGTGCCCCAGAGGAGCACCTGGCTTCCTCTGGGAGGAGCCATGGCTCTGAGGAGTTACAAGGGGACCTCCCTCCTTACCTCTAACCACATTGTCCAGGGGCTAGGGACATGGCCTGCCCCTCTCAGGCTACTCATGCTGGGGGCCTCTAAGGAGGAAGGTCCCTCTGAGCAGCCTTCCCTCCCCCTCCCAGATTGTATACTTCACTGCTACGTTCCCCTACGTGGTCCTCGTTGTGCTGCTGGTGCGTGGAGTGCTGTTGCCTGGCGCCCTGGATGGCATCATCTATTATCTCAAACCTGACTGGTCAAAGCTGGGGTCCCCTCAGGTGAGGTGCAAGTGGTGGGGGTAGACAGGGGTATCAGCCCAACAGGGCCCTCTCACACCTACTCTTCCCTGGCCCATGTCCAGGTATGGATAGATGCCGGGACCCAGATTTTCTTCTCTTACGCCATTGGCCTGGGGGCGCTCACAGCCCTGGGCAGCTACAATCGCTTCAACAACAACTGCTACAAGTAAGCACCCCTGCCTTGCCCTGCACACCCATGAGTAGCAAGCAGGCAGCCTAACCAGCACCCATGGTCCCCTGTGCCCTCAGGGATGCCATTATCCTCGCGCTCATCAACAGCGGGACCAGCTTCTTTGCTGGCTTCGTGGTCTTCTCCATCCTGGGCTTCATGGCTGCAGAGCAGGGCGTGCACATCTCCAAGGTGGCAGAGTCAGGTAAAGACCCCTGGGCCCCAGCTGGGCCTCCCAAGCAGCAGCTGCTGTCCTAATATACTATCCATGTGAACACACATGCAAAGAGACATTCTGAGGAATGAGAAAAATTCAAACTCAACTTATCACTTCACTCTGGACCAGAGGCAGGTCTGGATCAGCAGCTGCAAGACACAGATGTTCCAGCCAGCTCAGGGCTGGAGCCTTGTGGACTGGGCCCCATGTAGCCTCAAACCTCCGGCCATTCGTCCCCAGGGGCCTTGGGATATGTTCTCATATTTGCCAGAGCGTTGCAGAGGGAAAGGAAGGCCTTTCCGGTGTCAATGGTGACCAGAAGTCTGAACCACATGCCCCACTCTTATGGGCAGAGGTCTGCTGAGAGCCCGCAGAAGTCTTCCAGCCCCTGGTATGGCACATCCACAGGGGCTTGAGCAGCCCAGGAGTGCCTTGAATGAGGGGAAAGGCCCTTGGCCACAGGGTGTCCCGGTATCATCCATTTTTCTGTTGTTACAGGGCAGGGGTGGGGGGACAGGATGTGAGCATAGGCTACAGGTATCCATGTGCTGCACCTTTCCCCTCAGGGCCTGGCCTGGCCTTCATTGCATATCCCCGGGCTGTCACACTGATGCCGGTGGCCCCGCTCTGGGCTGCCCTGTTCTTCTTCATGCTGCTGCTGCTGGGCCTCGACAGCCAGGTTTGCAGGGGACACAGGACACAGGGGGCTGGGGGCGGGGGGTAAGGGCTGGTGGGTAGGCAAGGGGCACAGCCTGAGTGCCCAGCCACAGTTTGTAGGTGTGGAAGGCTTCATCACAGGCCTGCTGGACCTCCTCCCGGCCTCCTACTACTTCCGTTTCCAAAGGGAGATCTCCGTGGCCCTTTGCTGTGCTCTCTGCTTTGTCATCGACCTCACCATGGTGACCGATGTGAGTGGGGGGCAGGGTGGGGGCTACCCCTGGCCCCCTGCTGCCATCTGCCACCTGCCCTGACCTGGATGGCTCTATCCCCAGGGCGGGATGTATGTCTTCCAGCTGTTTGACTACTACTCAGCCAGTGGCACAACCCTACTCTGGCAAGCCTTCTGGGAGTGCGTGGTGGTGGCCTGGGTGTATGGTAAGTCTAGGCTGAGGGGTGAGCAGGGCTGTGGCACAGGGCAAGGGTGGTGGGTCTCCAGCTCTGGCCCTCCCGCCTCACCTCACCCCAGGAGCTGACCGCTTCATGGACGACGTGGCCTGCATGATTGGGTACCGGCCTTGCCCCTGGATGAAATGGTGCTGGTCCTTCTTCACCCCGCTGGTCTGCATGGTAAGGACCAAGGAGGCTGGGCTGGGCTGGGGGGCGGGGCACTGCAGGCCAATGGCTGAGCTCCGATTCTCTCCACAGGGCATCTTTGTCTTCAACGCAGTGTACTCAGAGCCACTGGTCTACAACAACACCTATGTGTACCCCTGGTGGGGCGAGGCCATGGGCTGGGGCCTTGCGCTCTCCTCCATGCTGTGCGTGCCCCTCCACCTGCTGGGCTGCCTCCTCACGGCCAAGGGGACCATGGCTGAGGTCAGTTCCCTGATACTACCCCTCCCTTCTATTGGGTCATGGCCTTACCTCCAGACTGCCCACCCACCAGGATGGGCTACTGTGCCAGAAGCGGGGGGGCCAGCTCAGATAGGGCTGACTGGCAGGAAAACTGGCCCTCCAGGGCGTGGGGTCATGGAAGGGGGAGGAGAGGCCTGTTGCTAGCTTCTGTTCTCACAGCCACACAACCCTGTCTCCCTGAAGTGAGTGGGGCCTGGTCAGAGTCCTGGGAGGAGCAGCCCTGGGCCCTGAGTTGGTGGCAGGTGGTGGGAGTAGAAAGAGGCCAAGGACAAGCAGGTGCCCCTCCCCAGGGACTCACCATGTCCCTGTCTCCTGCAGCGCTGGCAGCACCTGACTCAGCCCGTCTGGGGCCTCCACCACTTGGAGTACAGAGCTCAGGACTCGGATGTCAGGGGCCTGACCACCCTGACCCCAGTGGCTGAGAGCAGCAAGGTGGTGGTGGTGGAGAGTGTCATGTGACAGGCAGCTGGCTCCCAGTGCCAGCTCTCCCTCTTGTAGCCATAGCAGCCCCTGCTTTAGCCCCCCACCCCTTCCAGGGGCTTGCCTTTCCCTGACACTTTTAGGGTCTGCCTGGGGGGGGAGGGGAGGAAGCACCACGAGTGCTTATAACTAAAATAACTTTTTCCATTTTTAATAAAATGCCAAAAATATCACAACCCACCAAAAATAGATGCCTCCCCCCCCCCAACCAAGCTGGTGCTCACGCTGCTTCCCAGGCCCTGCCACCTGCCCCCCCCACCCAGTGCCCGCTGCCAATGCCATGCCCTGCCCACCCAACCTGCCTCTCCAGGCTCTGCCCAACACACCCTTGGGTGGCCCCTCACCCCAGAGGCAGCATTGGCAGATTGGGGAACAGAAAGGAAGGTAAGGGAGGGGCAGCGGAACCAAGGTGAATATTTTAACTGGGCTAGACCTTCTCCCCATCCCTATTCTAGAAGCTTAGAGAGCCAGCCAGCAATGGAACCTTCTGGTTCCTGCGCCAATTGCCACCAATATCAATTGTGTGAGCTTGTGTATGAGTGCATGTGTGCGTGAGTATGTAGGGCTTATATAGATCTCTATCTCTTAGCAAAGGTGAATACCAGGTGTAAACTGTGCCTGTGGGCAAATGAGGCTTGTATTTTGCACATTTTATAAACTTGAGGAGAGATATTTCTGCTTGTATATTTCTAAAGAGAAACCAGCCCCAAGATCCTTCTCCTTGCCACTCCCATCCCTTTCAGCCTTTCCTTACTCCTCTGCCCCAGCCAAGGAGTGTGAATTTATAGATCTAATTTTCATAGGCAAAACAAAAGCTTTGAGCTGTCGAGTGTATGAGTCTGTCGTGTGGGTATGCATGTGTAGTCCCCAGCCCCAGACGGGTGGAAAAGTACACGGTAGGGGCCTCAAGGCCCATCTCCACACTGCCCCTCTACAAGTCACTGGGGTAAGTAGATGTGGTGTTCTGTCCCAGGCATCTGGGGCTACTCACCTGGCATGCTCAGGCTTGCCCACACCCTGTCCCCTGGGCTGGGCACAAGGCAGGGGTCTGAGGTGGACACCAGCCAGGGACGGGATCAGGGCTGGGCTCCCACCCACCAGCTTAAGTCTGATGCACTTTCCACATCTCAAGTCTTCCGTGTAGCAGCTTTACTTAAACCACCTCGGTGTCACATCCAATCCTGAGACAGCCGAGTGGACCCTAGAAAGTCTTTCCCCACACCCTGACATCAGCTGGAATGGTGAGGCTAGGTGAGGGGGTGGGGGCAGCGGGGACATTCTTACTGTGCTAAAAGCCACTGCAAACATAGCAATAAAAACATGTCATTTTCCAAAGCTGGCTCCTGCTCCATCTCTGTTTGTCTGGGGGGTTGGGGAGGGCGGAACTAAGAAGTTTTGGGGGAGGTCTCCCCATCTGAAGCTGCTTCCTTGGGCAAGTATTTGTTCTGAGGGTCTCTATGCTCCACACTGTTCCAGGAACTGGAAATAAAAGAGCAGGGAAGGAAGCTGGCAGAAAGCCTTTTCCCTACGGAGCTGACATACTTGTGGAGAAAGGATAACAGTATGGGAAAGAGCAACACACCAACCAGGGCAGGGGGGTGGGAGGTCATGGAAGGTGAATGGGAAGTCACGAGTGCAGAGATTTTCCAAAGACTGCTCAATGCCACAGGTGACTTTCCAAGATGCAGACAGCAAGAGGGAAGGTGAAGTGGCAAGCTGGGAAGGTCCATAAAGAGGGTGCAGTAGAGCCCTGGGGAACATGGAGATCACTGGGATCAGGGCACTAGCAGGGCAAGGGAGAAGTCTTTGGATTAGAGACCAGTTTGTAAAGCAGAGCCAACAGGGCTTATGGATGGCTGGGAGGCAAGATTGAGACAAGTGTCAGGGAGGCCCTGAGAGATTTGAGCATAAGAATCTTAAAGTGTGACATTGCCAGGCCCTGTGCCTGGGAGACAAGGAAGAAGTTAGGAGGGGATGGTAGTGTCATCCGAGTGGAGACCTCTACACAGCAGTTGGAAAAGGAGCGTGGAGTTCTGGAAAGAGTATGGATTGGAGAGAGAATTTAGAAAGTTCTCAGCATATAAAGATGGCCCTGAATGAAATCCCTTACCTGGATAAGCTCAGCAGGGACAGCCAAGAAGGAGAAACAATCCAAGCACTGAACCCTGTGCCCTGGGACACTCAGGTGGCAGAGGAGAGGGGGAGGTGGCAGTGGAGACAGAGGGGGCCAGCAGGGTGGGAAGGACCTCAAAAGAGTGCTCAGCTGGCTCTGGAATGGGTGTGAGGAACGCCCCTGGTAGCGGGGCAGGGAGGAGGGAGTAATCCACTCTCAGGTGCTGCTGGTGGTCAAGGGAGAGGGGCCTGAGAACACTGGCTGGGTTTGGCGACAAGATCACGGAGACCTGGACGAGACGTTTAGAGGGGGACTGCAAAAGCCTGATTGGAGAGTGATTAAGAAAGGGTGGAAGCAACCCAAGTGTCCACTGACAGAGGAATAGATGAACAAAACATGGTCTATCCATACAGTGAAGAAGTATTCAGCCTTAAAAAGGAAGGAAATTCTGACACACGCTACAACATGAAGGAACCTTGAGGACATTATGCTAATACAAAAAGATAAACACTGTATGATTCCATTCTGAGGTTTCTAGGGTAGTCAGATTCATAAAGTCAAATGGTTGGTTCCCGGGGCTAGGGGAGGAAGAAAGGGAGTACTTAACGGGGACAGTTTCAGTTTTGCAATCTGAGCACGCATGGTGGTGAAGGATGCACAATGATGTGAATGTCCTTGATGCCACTGAACTATAAACTTAAAAATGATTAAAACCAAAGTTTTAGGTTACATATATTTTACCACTACTTAAAAGAAGAGGTGGGGAAGAACTGGAGACAATGAATCCATTCAGCTCCTTGTGGGCAGTAAGAGGCTTCAGCCTTAGGTGAGAGCAGGGCACTCCATCCAGTCACGGGAGGGAGGGCAGGATAAGGCATGGGGCACAGAGGGTGGCTGGGGCCAGCTCAGTCATAAGCTAGCTGAGGCAGACCTGGGGTGGGTGTCAAGGTTTGGGAGCCTGAGCAGAGGATAGGGAGTGGTGCCTCAGAAAAATGTGACAGTCTGCTCCTATCTGGACCCTCCCAGGCCAGTCCCTGTTCTTCGTAGCGAGGCATGGTCCCCTTAATGAGGAGGGGCTTCAGCCACCAACTGTACAGCCAGGTAGAGGAAGGGGGGGGGGCTCTGGCTTGTGATGTTGCCATCAGCCATGCTCTGATGGTCACCAAGAACCTGGACAGGGGCAGTTCCCCAAAGAGCTTGGGAAGGCCTTTAGAGCCTGTGCTGGCATGCAGAGGTGCCTCCCCAGCAAGCTGGCCTCTGCAGGATGCCTGACAACCTGCCTGACAACTGTTCGTCTAACCCAACCCTTGTTCCACCCTTCTCAAGACTTCTCACTCTACAAACCCTCAACTCTCACCACACCCGCAGCTTCCAGAACCCTGTGTGCTGGCAGCTTCCAAATCTCCAGTCTGGCTTTCCTGGCGTGAGAAGGCCCCTCCAAACCCTGCCACCAGGGACTCCTCCTTACCAGCTGAACAGAGCCTGGTGTCATCTGCAGGCCCATTCCCCGCCTCACCCCAACTCGGGCTCACACCAACTTCACTCCCCCACCTGCAGCCATGCCTTGGCTCACGTCTTTGTCACCTCCTGCCAAATGGCCTCTAAGCCAGCTGCCACAATGCCAAAGACTCAGAAAATATCCACATCACAAAAAGAGAACTTGACAGAAGTTGGACTGCTTGACTGGGGCAAGCAGAACTGTGGGCAAGCATCATTTACTCAGGACACTGCCCCTGCAGTAGCAGCTTATGACATAGGGACTGGCCATCAAAATGGGAGACAGGGAGGAAATAGGTCAGCCTAAAGAGCAAGCAGGGATGCTGGGGTGCAGTTCCACTCAAAGTAGAAGGCTGCTGGAGGAAAAGAGTACTCAGGATGAGCCCGAGGAGCTGGTTGCCAAAGCTGGCCCTTTAGGCTAGGCTAGGCAGGCACCTCACTTTCCATCTCTAAGAGTCTCTCACCCCCATTGCTGTCTCGTTCCCCTGCCCACGAGGCAGCTTTCTCCTCTCTGCCTAGCCCAGGGTCTCATGCCAAGGGTGCTTAAAGGCCACCTGGGACTGATAAGAGAAGAACCGAAAGGCACACAGCTTAGACTCTGGCCTCTAGAAGTTTGGAGAAGGGTAAGCTCAGGGAGGCCCAGGCGGGCAGGGAACACTTCCTGGAAAAGCGGGAAGAGCCTTCAACCTTGGCATAGCAGAGGGTGACACCCATTTCCCACCTCAGGAGAGATGGGAAAGGGACACTAGAGAAGGGAGCCACCAGCCCAAGCCTCGCTGGGAAAGGAGATCGGGAGTACAAGGCTGGCCACCAGCACCCACCATCTTCAGGGGATCTCCTAATTCCAAAAGAAAATACTCCCTACTTGCTACTCCGGCCCTTCACCTAATTCTTGGGTCAGGCAGCCATGGCCAACCCTGCCCAGCTCTCAGGCTAGCCCTGAGTACTAGAACCTGCTTGGCAGAGGCTACCTGCTGAAGCCAGCCTAGGGGGACACCAAGGGGCAGTGGGCAGAAGAGCAGGCTACCCAAGCAGACTGGTGCACGTGACATGTTCTCAGGGTTGCGTCCCAACCGACTTAGGGCCTATCCCCTCTGCCTAGCTCTGCCTTGGGATAGTAGCAGGTCACTGCCAAGGGCGAGTCTCCTCTCTCAAGCAGTATTACTCAGAGGCCATTCTGCAAACCTTCAGGGGCGGGGCAGGGAGTGACTGGTGGCACTGTGCCACATTCTATCTGTCCTAAATGTGATGGAACAGCACCCAGAGGCGGCGAGCAAGTCTGCCACCCGGAAGCTCCACCAGTTTACTGAGTCTCCTAAGCTCCCCTGGGCCCAGTGGCCAACCCCAGGGAGACCAACAGGACAGACATGCTCCAAGTAGCCATAAAGTAGAGCCTGGCCTGGGGAGCAGGAGGCAGAGGGGCAGAGAGAACAAGTGTGAGGGTAGGCCCAGTCTGGGATAGGGAGCCTTTAGGGGTTAGAACAAGTTAAAAGAAAGTACCTGGAAGGACAAAAACTAGGGGGTTACTCTGGGGAAGAGAGAAAGGCCTCCTCGCAACCTCAGTTACATGCACACACGCTATAACATGGATACTACAACACATCTTAACAACATTTATTGCCCCCAAAAGAAACACTACTCTGCCTGCTTCACCCACCCTCCTGCAGGACCAGAGAACAGGGGACTTAGAGCCCCAAACATCAACGTGCCAACACAAAAAGGGTCTCAACCCAACAAGAAACAAGCCCCACCGAGAGGGTTCCAGGTGCCCGCCTTGCTCCTGGATGCCAGGCCAGCAGCAAGCTCATCCTGAGCGGGTAGAAACCCGGTCCCCTGTGGGGTGCTAAAACAAGGAACTGTAAGCGGTGTGAGGAGCGAGAAGTGCAAGTGCCAAGGGAGGCCTGGCTCTCAGAAACAGCAAGCTCGAGCCAGGTCACAGCCACAGGCAGGGAGGAGGGGCCCTCACTCCTCCTTCTTGTCCGTGGTACCATCTACCTGCGCCTGAAAAGGGACAAAAATCTCAAAGCACTGGATTGGCGCACTCCCCACCTTCACCTTCTAGCCCCTCCTCCCCAGGAGCCCAGTATGGCAACTTTTCCCCAAATGACAGCTGTCCAAAGGCCTCCAAGGGTGGGAGTAGCCTCACTCTAGCAAAGGCCTCAACCCTCACGCCAGCTGACCCTACACAAACATCTCCTCTTGGGCCCTACCCCACCTCCACCCTCATGCCCATGGCAGCCTCAGCTTTCAAGTTCCTTCCAAGTCCCATCCAGGTCAGGCTTTTCCCAACTTTGCACACCTCCTTTAGCTCCTGCCCTACACTGAGGCCATCGGCCCCCTCTGAGGGCTGGGTCCTCCCTCTTTGCCCACTGTGGTGCCCAAACTTGATCCGCCAAGTGCCAAAGCAAGCTGTCAGAATTTAGGAGTGTTTACCTGGCCCTCATGCCTGATTTCCAGGCCACCTGAGCTTCCAGATGCAACTAATCTGAGGACTCAGACCAGGCCTGGGAGCACAGGTGATGGCAGTGACTGGCACCTGCTGAGGGTGGGGGTCACTGTAATGCCCTAAGCTTTCTGCCCCAACATCACCCTGTAAGCTCCTATGGAGGGAAGGTCAGCAACCAGTCCTGGAGCTTCCCCTATCTGTTCGATTCTCGATGGGTCCTCTTCAGTAGACCTGACTGGAATCAGGGGCCCCACACTATGGACCAGGGACCACGTAAGGGAAGGAGTTCCTCTCAAGGGCACTGGTGCTGGGCACGAGGTGAACCCCACTGCCGAGGCCACCTTACTAAGTGGCCACCATCTACCAGGCCACACCTCTTCTGCCCAAGAAAGGATTCTGGCTGCTGGGCCCAGACTGGCACTACTGGGCAGGGTCTTTTCTAGACTCAGATTCTGCAGCAATGGAGAAAGAAACGGGGAGCAGGAGAGCAATCAGATCCCCTCCCAAAGGGCCTGCAGCAGAAGGGCAGCAGCCTCCCCAGAACAACACTGGGGGGGGGGGCATCCAACAGAGCAAGTTGAGGCATACTGACCTGCAGCTTTGTGTGCAACTCCAACAGGCGGTCGTACTCCTTGGCCAGGCCCTCAGACTGCTTCCGCATGGCCAGAACCTCATTTTCCGCTTTCTCTAGTTCTGGAAATGATTCAAGTGATGAAGAAAGGAAAAAACGAAAAGATGGGGGTTAGAGAGAAAAACCCTGCTTACTGGATATACCAGATATGGGCCCTGAATCTGTCCCCAGTGAGGTCTAGGGGACCACTCCTCTCAAGAAACCTCCTCAGTTCACTGCCTTGAGAGCCCCCAAAATGAGGGAGTTGGCGAACAAAGCTGTAGGAAGTGGAAAAATATGGAGGACCTCCCAGACCCCTTTAATGTAGGGACCCCAAGTGGCTCTTGCCAGGGGTGAGTTCAGGGAATCTGAGGGCATGGGACAAACGTTCTGAGAATGTTGGGGATGAGGGCAGGAGGCAGGGAGCTGAATTTCAGCCTGGAAGCTGAGAACAAGAGAGACACACGTTGGGAGAGGCCTTCAGGAAGAGTGTGTCTGGGAATTCCCAGTGGATTTTTTGGGAACATCACAACCAGATCTGATTTAGCCTACTGAGTTCTTTCCTTCCCTACCCAGAAAGCCCCTGGTGAGAAAAATGCCCATGCCCCATGCCTGGCACTGGGTGTGATGCTCCCTAGTTAGTTTCAGGCCTCTGGGGTTTCCATGCCCTCCTTGCTGGAATGCACCACCTGCATGCACCAATAAACCAACCAATGAGCCCCACCAACTATGCATGAGCCAGACAGGCAGGGTGCCATTTATTTGTTTTCACCCAGCTCCTATGTGTGAGTTGGTTATTAATACTTTGGCACAAGAGCAGTGGCAGCCACCAGCAGAGGATCCAGACTTCTTTCTGGAGGCCAGGGGACACCTGAGGACAATGCTCACTTTGCTTGTTGATGGCCAGCTCATCCTTCAGCTTCTTCAAATCAGCCTGCAGTTCACTGTTCACTAACTCCAACTTCACCTCCCTAGAAGTCAACTCAACTCCATCAAGAGCAGCTTCCTAGGAAGAGTGCCAAGGGCTTGGTTACTTAGGAGGGAGGGAGGGTGAACAACTCGATCAAGCATGAGAGAGAGTACAAGGGGCAGGAAGGGATGGAGGCACTCCAGCACCGCCCTCCCCACTGAGCTGTGATTCCTGAAGCTGCCCTGGGCACTTGCCCCTTCAGAAATGTCAGCACAGAACTAGGCCACTGCTTGTTCGTAGCCACCAGGCAAAGACCAGGGCCAGCAGGGCCACCTGCTGCAGCTCACAGGCCACACGCCCTGCCCACCCTGGCCTCCAGCCCTGCATCCTTTCTTAGCAGCTCCTCAGAGTTTACCAGTCCATCCAATGACTCAATTTGCTGTCATCTGGGGATTGCTGCCAGTCACTCCCAAATGACCAATGCCCCTCCTTCCTCCCCCCAGGCTCCAAAGCTCACTCTGGCCAAAGATCCCCAAACTCGCCCCTGCCCGTCCAACTCTATCCTGCCTCGGAATCCAAGCCCATCCGTCTCCTTCCCAGCTTGGCTCACACCTCACTTCTTCTCACAGGCCTTCTAGGACTGGCCACACCCTGTCCCTGCCTTGTTCCCAGCTGATAGCAATGTTCTTCTCTGCTAACTCACCCACAGGTCACAGGACAGTACTCGGCTCACTAGGTAGTCAGTTTTATCAGGGTAGAGTCTGGCCTGCACGTAGCAGGTAGAGGTAAGAAAGCAACAAGAGCACTCCTTCTCTCTCCCAGTCCCCTAGACCCCTCCCATACATGCCCTCACTAAGAACTGCCCTTTCACCCCTACGCCCAACTCCTCGGCTTTCCCAACAACCACAATGTCACTGACAGGCTCACAGTGACCACTGTGGCCCATAAAGAATGTCACATGGTAGGGTCAGGCAGGCAGAACTCACCTTCTTTAGCTGGTCATTCTCTTCCATGTACTTCTTGGCTGCCTCACTAGCACTCTCTGCCTGTTTTTTAAAGGCTTCATTGGAGGCCAGAAGTGTGGCCTGCTGGGATATGAGAGTCACCAGGCGTCTAAGCAGGCTGTGATTATTTACAAAAAGAAGGGAGAAGTGAGCACAAGTAAGAGGGAAAAACAGCTGGCATGAACTTCTCTTGGTTGCTCCCACCCCACACCTGCCTCCAGCCTAGACCTGCTCTCTTGGATTGCCAGGGCAGCCAAGCAAGACGCCACCAGCCTGGATCCAGCAACATGAGAGGAAAGGTGGACCAGGAGCTGTGCTCTACACCAGAATCATTAACACTACGTCCAAACTCTAGCAGGGACAGGATGTAGGAGCCTGACACAACACCCAGGCCAGGCAAGCTACAGCCTAAGGACCCAGAACCCAGCACTTTCCAGGTCAGGACCTAGACGTGCCAGAGAAGCTGCAGCAGTACCCTTTTCCTCACTACAAGGCCAGGGCCACCCTCGTAAACAAGAGCAGTTAGTGCCTGGGGGCACTTCCAACAAGCCAGCCAAATCCTCACACCCATCTGGTGAGGTAGGGGCAATCACCACCCCCATTTCACAAAGGGAAAACTGAGGCCCAACAAGATGAAGCCAACTGGTCAAAGTCAAGAGCCAGAAATGAACATGGCTGGAAACCACTACATGTTCTAAATTTCCAGGGACCTGCTCCCAGGCCAAATGAGATGGAAATGACTCTTCTTTCCTCACCCACTTCCCAAACATGTTCTGCAGGCAGCTGCCAGAACACATCTGTTGGATAACATTGCCACAATGAGATTCTCTGGGGCTAGGGAGAAAGAAACAAAGAATCAGGGCCAGACCAGCCATGAGAGGCAAACAGGCAGCGCCTGGAGCTACATATGCTCCATTTCCTGAAAGCCAGCTTCCCGAAAGGCACATCTCAAATGGTCAAAAGTGAGAAGTGGGAATAGACAGGATGACTTTCCCCACACACCTGGGACAGAGAGCCCAGGCCAGCCACAGCTCAGATGTACAAGAGCCCTAGCTCTGCTTTGCTTTGTCCAGGCCCACTCCCAATATAGGCCCATCCGCTCCAGCCCCACCAGCCAGCCTTCATGGGCTTTTCATGGACACATGCTGCTGAGACAGTCCACAGGGATAAGAAAGCAAACAAGGCAAGGACACCCAGGCTCGAGGGCCCAGAACCTGGCAATTTCCAGGACAGGACCTGGATGTGTCAGAGAAGCCTGGGCCCTGGCAGAACCCGTCAGGAATAAGCACTTGGGGGAAGCAGGCTTCAGGAGCCATGAGATGACCACTATACTTCCTGGTTTGGGAATAGGTTCCAGGGGCCCCTGGCATCATAGGAGAGCCAAGCCACTGGTTCCTGGCAGGATGGGAGAGTTTCCAGTGACATGTGCTCTCTAAAATTAGCGGCTGGGACCTCGTGGCCTAAGGCTCAGGTTTCTGTCTCAGGCCCCAACTGCCCACCAGCCTGCCCCCCACTGGGCTAGAGCCCTGAAGGTGGAGGGAGCACCCAAGTACCCCAGAAGCCAGAAAGCAGCAAGCGACTGACTCACAACAGCAGCAGAAGTCACTGGAGGGGCCCAGAAAAGAAAGGCAAGTCTGACTAAGCCCCAACTTCCTAGCAGGGCGCTCAGGCAGATCCCCAACTACAGCGGAGGCGGGCGGGCGGGCGGGGGGGTGGGGGGGGCACGTGTGCCACCTGGCGGACCCAGCAGGCAAAGACAGAGAGGCAAGCCCAAGGGTGATATTTCCCCCACCTCCCCAACAAAGCTGGGCAAGCAGCTGACTCAGGCAGGACTCCAGCAGTGCTATGGGTGACCATGGCTGTCACCCCAGTTACCCAGGGAGGTTGAACCCAGGGTAGTAGCAGCAGTGATGATAGCAGTAACACAGTAGGGGCATGCCTCTCCTCTATGCACTCCCAGCCCATCTCCAGCTATGGAGCATCAGGGCTGCCAACACGAGCCCAGGAAAACACACACAGAACCCAGCACAAGAACAGTCCAGGGCCCTCCTGAAGCCTTGGCCTGCTAAGCCCCCACCTTACCTCACAGCCCTTTATTAGGGTCTTCCCCTCAGTGCAGGTCAGGTGCCCTCCAGACCTCACATATCTTTCAAGCCATATTTTGTGCCATCCATGTCCTCCTCCTTCCTGTTAGACCTGTTCCTCCAACCCAACCCAGTAAGATTCTGGGTAATTCTTCCCTCTAGGAACTCACTCCTTACCGCTGTCCCTCCCACCAACCCAAGCCCCTCCTCCCTTCGTCCCTCCATTCCTCAACCTATGACAGCCTAGGCCATAGCCTGGCCAAGCTACCAGCAGACCCACCAATGGCATAACCACCCAATCCAAGGAGTGCCTTGGAGTCCTAGGGGTTCTTGCTCTGTAGCACTTGGAACAGTTGACGGATCTCCCTCCCCTGCCCTTGATTCAAGCAACCCTGGCCACTCACCAATCTCTTCCCTGAGATGGTTTATCCTCATCCCAGACCCTTATACGCAACGACCAGACAGCGGCTCCTAGGTGTCCCGGAGACACACCCCACTCAGCCTGTCTGTGAGGGCCAGACCACCCCTGCATCCCAAGTTCTCAAGCCTGCGCATCACCTTAGGCCCCCTCCTCCTCCTTGGCAGCCCCAGTCATTGTCCACTCTTATCCATGTGACCTCTTGACAGACTATCTCCCAGTCATCCCCTTCACCAATGGGGAAGGCCCTTAGCACTTCTTTCAGGGAGGTGGGGTTCACAGTCGCTAATCAGTCTCCTCACTACCTGCGACTTAGAGCTTTGCAATCCATGCCCTGAGGAAAGCCAGAGTAATCTTTCTCCCAGACAATCTGATCATGTCACCCTTCTGCTTCCATCCCTCCAATACCTGCCCTGCCTTTGGGTGACACATGGCGGGGGCCCTCTGCCTAGTAACACCAAACTACTGGCCCTTCTTCAACATACAGGGTTTGCGCTCGCCTTGTCTCCATGCCACTGCCCTCAGCCCTCTGGTCTACAATGGCTCCTCCCCTTCTATTTGGTAACTCTTACTGATGACTCAGGACCCAGCTTAATCACCACTTGCCCCTCCCCCCAAAAAGCATCTCCTGACCCTCCCGTTCCTCATCTGGCTGCACTGTTCTCGCGCTTGTTCTCCTCATCATCTCTCTGCATCATCTGTTCCTTCTCTGGCTGCCCAGTTACCAACACCTTCAGGCCAGGGACTGCACCTTTGATCTCTAGATCCCCCAAGGCATTGGAGATGACTTCTCCCCTCCCATATGTGAGACTGCACCTTAGGCCAGAGCTGGATGCACGTCTGGGGCTCTGGCCCTCTCCACCCAGCCACACAGAGGAGAACACAGGCAGACACAGAGGTTGCCAGCTGAGCAACAGGGTGACAGGAAACAGCAGCAGAAAGGCACCAATGTCAGACCCGTGTGGATGAGCAAGCCAGGCTTGTGACTGCAGTGGTAGCTGAGAAGGCACTCAGGGAAATACGCATCACTACAGAGCCCACTGCCCTGGCCCGAGTCCACAGGGCCCCAGGCTAAGCCAAGAGCAGTGCTCCCTAGCAAGCCAAATAGGCCTGCCCAGGAGCTACCCTTCTAGAACTTCTCACTGCCCCTCACACACAAGGCCTCATGCTCTTGTGCCTGCCCTCAACTTACCCATTAAGATTCAGCTCCGACATTACCCTATGACCCTCTATCCCCAATCCCTCCCAGATACATCAATGCACGCTCCTTCTGTGTGTCCCCTCAGTGCTGAGTCTCCACCTGGCCCACAATGGAAAGTGCTAAGCTTCAGACTCTCTCCAAGTCTCAAAAGCCCAGGAGATATCAACCTGGAACAGAGGTTGAGGTATTGCTTCTCCCTTTCCTGCTGGTTAGTGTCTATCATTCTCTGTTCTTCTACCCAAGTAGTGTTATACAGGTAACTGCTCTTAGCCACCCATTTTTGGATAACAGGTCAGAACTCACGAGCTAAAGGGGTTTTCCCAAAGGTACAGGGCTCGCAGAGAGGGCCTGGGGTCTGGGTTATATGCACTCAGTGACAGAGGGAAAAGCCAGCACATGTATCTTCAGACAATCCAGACGTATCCTTGGCAGACAAATGTCATCCCCAAATATCTGAATTCAACTTGCCTTTCTCAGTAAGATGTTTTTGGACACGGAGAGGGGCTCTCGTGCTTTTATAAAAAGGTTGAACAAACAAGAGAAGGCTGGAGAAAGCAAAATCTCTGTATGGACATTAGAGAAACAGGGCCAACCATATCAAGTGGGGGTGATGTGTTTCATATGTGCTTTCCACCAATCCTGTTTCCCTCCCGTGGGCTTAATAGGAAGTGGGGCAGGAGCATGGGGGAAGATCCTCCTCTCAAGTCCCAACTACAATATTCTATGGTTGTGGTGGACCCCCATTCCCATTCTTTTTTTTTTTTTTTTTGGGGGGGGGGCAGGGGGTAGTTCCCTGGCTGGGAATTGAACCCAGGCCGTGGTGCTGAGAGTGCCAAAGCCTCACCACTATACCACCAGGGAACTCCCTGGACCCCCATTCCTGATGCTGATCTTGCCCACTTATTTGCCAGGCATCTCCTAGGTGTTAAGCCCTCAGGTGAGTTGGGTTACTCAGCCCTCAGGACAAAACATGCAAAGGCAGGCAGCTCCCCTTTATCCCACTACCCTTACAAGGAAGCTTATGTCACAGTGCCACCTGTTGACACTCCAGGATGACTACAGCCCTGCCCCAAGCAGGGTCCGCAGGGCAGGTGGATTCTGGGTGAACCAACCCCAGCTGTCCAGGAAAACAGGAGGAGGCTGCCCTGGCAAAGAACCAAAAGCTAGGTAACGCCCTAAACAACTGTCACCCTGAAAATCCTGGAGTCGTGAAAATAAGGAGGCCAGGGACAATGCCCCTGCAGAGCGATTCCAGTATATCTTAGTATATCCCCAGATTCAGCTTTCCCCTTAGCCCTGGAGCACAGAGGCTGTAGAAAATGGGGAGGGGGAAACGCCCCCGTGGCAACTCCTGACAGTCCAGGTGGCTATCGGACACCCTGACAATGAAGCCAACTAGAGGGGTAGTGGGCAGGGGCATGCAGTTAGTCATCCCAGTGTCTACCTGTCCCCCACCCTCTTGAATTGAAGCGAGCCAGTGAACAGGAGGAGCAAGCTGTGTTTCTGGGGTATGTGTTGTGTACCTTCTTAAAATCCAATGAGGGATTCTATGTAAACTGGGAGACAAAGAGAGCAACTGAAAGAGGTCAGACAACCTAGGCAAAGATATTCCACCTGGCTACTGGAGAAGTAACCCTAAAGACAGTGACAGGGAGGAGCTGTCACCTCTGGATGTGTCCACATGGTCCTAGAGTCCAAAGGAAACAAGGCAATGCCTCCAGCAGGCAACCTATCATGCTCAGAGTCCGGAGAAGCAGAACAAAGGAAAGGACAACAGGTGACTTAGGCTATGCTGTCCAACATACAGGCCACCAACCACACATGGCCTTTTCAGTTCAAATGAATTAAAACATTACATTAAATGGAAAATCAAGTTCCTCAGTTACACTAGCCACATTCCTTATAGTGGGAGTGCTTCCATCTTGCAGATAGGGCCAGGTTAGAGGAGTTCTTTGGTTTCTTACCATCTAGAACCTTGCTCTCCACTCCTTCACCCTTTGCCTTTAGACCTCAAAGGCTCAAGTCCTCAGGCTCTGAGAAAAACGGGCTTTCCTGGAATAGCAGGCTTTCGATGACCTTGGGAATCAGGAAGAAGTCCTGTTTGCTTGGCAGCCAGCCCCAAAGGAGGTCATGCCCTGTTTGTTTTTAGAGTGTGAGGAAGAGAATTCTTCGGCCCAAATCAAGTAGTTGAGCAGACGATCTATATTTTAAAAGAAGTCAATGCTCATTCTAATGTATGTCAGATGGTCCTTCTTGGACTCTTCACAGGGAACCCTTCCTACTCTACTGCAGGACTCCTTTATTAGTCCTCCCTCCTAGGCCCAGCACCCACAGGACACTGGCACACTACTGTAGCTGGGGTGAGTCTGGCTTGGTGGGGACTAGAAATCAATGGACTTATCAAAAAGGCTCTTACCAGTACCTGGGTCTGAAGCCCTATTACATTTGTATTCTTAGAAAACGATGGCAGCAGATGGATGGATCAAGTGGAACTGAAGGCCAAAAACCTCTCTGCCTGTACTTCTATAGCTATGGTCCTTCACTAAAATCACTATCTCTGGGTAGGCCCAAGCACAAGGACTTTAAAAACCCCTTAGTTACCTTACTGAGATATCAATTTAAACAAGTAAGTTGTAAAAAAAAACAAAACAAAACCCTGCAAGACAATCAGGGAAATGGGAGCAGGCAATAATGAGTTGCTATTAAGGAGTTACTATAAAGTTCTCATAGGTGAGATGTTAGCATACTTATGATTTTTTTTAAAAGTCCCTCTTTACAAAATGATATAGGAAAAATATTATTTTGCCTGTGTAAACATGGTATCTGAGATTTACTTTAAAATAATCCAGAGCCAGGAGATAGTAGTGTGGGGTAGATAAAATGAGACTGCCCGGGCAAAGTTCACAGCTGAAGCAGGGTGACATTCAGGGGGCACCATTCTTCTATTCTGCCTCTGTATGTGTTCACATTTTCTACATTGAGCAGCTCACGCTGGGCCAAAAACTCCCTAGTATCATCCAACTGGATGCCCAGGGCCCTGAGGACACCTCAGCTTGCCTGCCTCCCACTCATTTAGCCTCTACCTGGGGAATCCCTTCCCCCAACCCTCTGTTCTTACTGCAGTATCTATCCTCTCTGTCCCACTCTACTCTGCCACCACCTTATGCCCAGCCCAGAACATAAGACCCCTGAAAGCCAAGACCTGGCCTCCTCTTCCACTGCCTACTTGGTCCAGCAGGGCCTACCACACGAGTGGGGAAAATCCCACAAAACACTGTAACTACAAAAGGTGACGGTAGTAACAGCATCTCTCCCCAAGTGCTGGGCATGATGCTGCAACCACGACTGAGTCACCTCAATCCTCACGCTAAGCACCTGAGACAAGTATCCTCATCCCTGCTCTACAGATAAGGGGAAAGGTTCAGAGAGGGTAAGTGCCTTACCCAAGGTCACACAGCTAACCAGTAACAGATCCAGGATTTCAACCCAGGGAAGTCATATCCCTAAGAATCTGGGTGTCAGGCCTTTATGCCAAAGGTGCTATGAAGGCACTGGAAGCAGAGAGTGGTGGGATTGCTTTGACATGACAGAACGGTCACTTAGCTGGGAAAACAAGGCTATCAGCAGGAAGACCCTTTGTGCCAATGGTTCCCAGGACACTGAGGGAGAATCACTCAGAAGGGAAGATCCCTAGGCTGTGGAACAGAAATAGTTTCAGTTTTGCAAGATGAGTCCTAGAGGTTGGCTGTACATAGTGTGCATGGACTCAACACTACTGACCAATATACTTATAAAAGGTTCACATGGTCAATCTGATATCATGTGTATTTTGCCACAGTTTAAAAAACAACCAACAGGAGCAGGGGATCACATAGGATAAGATAGAAAGAAGGGCAGAGCACCTCCAGACTTTGGAGCTGAGACTGTGTGCCATCCTGCTGACCTACCCTTACTAGATCCTGGTTTCCTCATTCTTTCCAGTGGGCCTCTCAGCTCCCTTCCCTCCTGTGTGCATGCGTGCTTACAGGCAATCCTCTGAGTTCTGCCACAGCTGTCACTCTGCAGATGCCCACAGCAAATTCACCAACATCTCAGCCTTAGAGGCTTGGTGTTCCTGCTAGCTCCTCCCCTTCCTCCCAAACCTCTCAAACCTGTCCCCACTTGCAACCCATGTTACCACACCCTAATTCAGGCTGCCAGCATCTCTCATTCCAGTGCCTCCCAACTTTGTTCTCTCTGCTTCCAGGTTGCTCCACTTCATCCCATGCGCTGTTGCCAAATAGGAATATGCAACTCTGACCACAATACAGCGCCAATGGAAAACAGCACTCACCACACAAAGGTCAGGTACTAACTCATTCAAGACCCTCTAACCCAAGCTTGTCCAACCCACGGCCTGCAGGCTGCATGCAGTCCAGGATAGCTAGCTTTGAATGTGGTCCAGCACAAATTGATAAACTTCATTAAAACATTTTAAGATTTCTTTTTTCTTTTCTTTTTTTTTTTTTTTAGCTCATCAGCTATCATTAGTGTTCGTGTATTTATGTGTTACCCAAGACAATTATTCTTCCAATGTGGCCCAGGGAAGCCAAAAGATTGGACATCTCTGCCTAGCCTGTCTCCCACCACTCCTGACCCATCCACCCTGCTCAGCCATTCTTTCCCACACTTAGTCACGACCTACAGAAATCCAAGCACTGAGTCCAGTCAGTGCCTGCAGTGAGATGTGTGCAAATACAGACAAGGAAGAAACAGACAGTAAGAGGGACATGGATGCTTGGAACAGGATCAAGAGGTTCACAAAGCCTAGCCCAGCATGCACAAAGTGACAATTGAAAGGGGTTTCTCACTGTTTCTGATAGCAGAAAACCAGGGAAGTGGGTTTGGTATTTGCCAGTGGGGAACTGGTTAAGACACATAAGAATGCTGGTGAAAACAGTTCAATTATCCCAGAACAATGTTCATGATAAATTCAGTGGAAAATGCAAGTTCCCAGATGGTAGTTACAGCTTGACCCTGTTTTAAAGAAGCGTGTGGATTCTGTAGGGAATGTACCCAGGTGCTACAGTCCCACCATCAGAAGTCTGAGTTCTCTGCTCCGCCAACGACTAGCTCTGGGAACTTGAAAGAGGCTTTTGAACTTCTCTGAACCTCAGTTTCTTCTTCACAGAGCTATTATAAAGATTAACATGTGCCTAATATACCAAATGCTTAACAAGTGGTATCTGCTATTAGGAATAAAAAGTTTAGAAAGATATATAGCAAAGGTATACGAAGTCCGACAATTAATTTCGTGAACTCATCCTAGAAAACGTGCTACATCCCTCACTGCTGAATATCTCTATGGTCACCTTTGAAGTATTCCCCTTGGGAAGATAATGCACCAACGCCAGTGCCTAGTGTACCCCTCAAAGCAATTTTGGAACTCTTTTTCTGGAATGGCCATCAGAATGTCATCGTACCCAAAAATATGACAATTAAGCTCACGAACTTGCCACCATGCACTTACGTTGTCAGCACTGTACATAACTTTGCCAAAGTTATGACACCTTACTGAGTTGTTTGTACAGTGCTGTCAACATAAGCACATCGTGGCAAGTTTGCAAACTTAATTGTCAGATTCTGCATACAACGACAGCTCTTATGGCCATTCCAGAAAAAGTTCCAAAATTGCTTTCAAGGGTGGATTAGGCAGTGGCATCAGTACATAGCTTTCCAAGGGAAGTACTTCCAAGGTGACTATAGTGATACTCAGCAATGAGGGATATGGCACTTTTTCTAGGATGAGTTTGCAAAATTAACTATCCAACCGCCTGTCACCAGTAGTTACAGTAGCATTTCAGAGAACTTTTCTTATTTGTTTAATAGCATCATCTGACTCATAAAACTAAGCCTAGTAAGAAGACACACAGGCAGGGACATTTTAGCTTACAGATTATGCAGGCACCTTCCTGTCAAAAGTCAAGCAGTAACTACTTGGGAAAAGCAGCCCCACTATCTCACTATCTGGCCTCAGTCAGAGGCAGGCTGGAAACCAACCCTCTAGTACTAACAGCTCACACTAATGCAAATAAGCTTGGATGTGAACAGGGGGTCAGAATTAGGCATGAGCTCAGGCTAGGACCGTTAGAATCTGGGCAACTCAGGCTGTTCCACCTCTTTTGGGCTGCCCTTTTCCATTTATAAAGGCCCACAGAATTATGAAAGGTTATAAAATCCTTACAGGCTTCAAGCAGAGCCAGAATCCAAAGGAACCACACCAATAGCTCGCTCACACACACAGGTGAGGCCACACAGCCATCCAGTCTTTGAGATAAGCCCTTCTTTTAACAAATGAGAACACTTAGGGTGACAGAGGGAAGATGCTTATATATACACACTGCTTAAGTGGCAGCAGCAGCCTGAGGAATCCAGTCTCCTGACTTCTGATTCTGTGTCCTTCTTCCCATGCTGCTGTTCCTTCTAAGTGTGGACACTGAGAACATGTGGAGATGCACACTGTTGATCTGTACCCTGTGACACCAGGTACCACAATATGGTGTAATAAGGGTTATCCATGTGCTGGTCTCCTCCCAACTACTCGATCTTCTTCCTTCTGTGGCAACAACCCAGCATTGTCTCATGAAGAGCAATGTTCAAATGTTTGTTGAGCGAAGACCAAAAATGGAGCCCGCAAAATAATTCTCTCAATACAACCAAACTTGACCCACCACAGAGAAAGAGACAGACGTCTCTTTCTCATTTTTTCACATAGGCTTGCAGGAAGCTAACAAGTTAGTGGTTCATCTATAAAAGAACATGTACAAAGGTTCAGAGGGACACATAAGCTAATAAAGAGATTAGCCTGCTGTGCAGGGCAGACAGTACGGACAGGCGAGAAAGCATTCTTTAAAGAGAAAGGGTTTCAAAAACATCAGGGTGAATAGCATGGCCTCTGAGAGAACCAACCAGGTACATGAGGAAAGCGAGAATAATCCAAGGGGTTTACATTCATGAGACCATGTCCAGGCCTAGATGAATCCTACCCCAGATAGTGGACCCCTGAATCACTGGTCAGAATTGCTGTCTACCAATGCCCTCTGGGGTAGTACACACATGATGTGTCACAGCAGTGCCAGCCAAGTGCTAATGTGCACAGAGTCAGCTGGACAGGGGTGGGCCTGAGGGTCTGCATTTCCAACAAGCCCCCAGATCCTACCAAGGCTACGGGGCCAGGGGCCAACTTAGAACAAGGTGCCCAGGGACCAGGACACCACCAATCCATTTCCAATGATTACAAAGAGAAAAAGGATTGTAATAACTATGTATGGTGTCAGGTGGGTACTAGATTTACTGAGGTGATCATTTCATAAGTTATATAAATACCTAATCACTACATTGTACACCTGAAACTGATATAATATTGTATGTCAACTGTTAATTGAAAAACAAAAAATTAAAATAAATTGGAAGGGAGGGAGGGAGGGAAGAAATGTAATGTATGGAATGACAGACTAGAAACCACCAATGTGGAAAATGGTTTTTTTTAACAACAAAAATTTCAAACCAGCTCACACATTTGTGAGTAGGAAACTGGTTAAACACGTGTCAGTCCCTTCACATGACAATACTATACAACCATTAAGAAGACTGATAGAGGTCTGCGTATGTCATTTGGAAAAATCACCAAGATAAATGTTTGGGTAAAAAGGCAAGTCAAAACAGAGAAAAAAAAAATTCCATGGCACTTGTAAAAGAAAATGTATACATGATGAAAAAGACTATTTTTAAAAAGCTCAGAAACATCCCAATTATTACTTATAGCTGTCTCTGGGGATGGGACTACAGGGTACTCACTCTCTCACCCAACATTTCCATATTATTTGAAGTTTGGGGGGGGCTTTATTTTACAATGAGCAGCCATAACTTTTGTAATCAGAATAACAAAGATGATAGTTTTGTTGTTAAAGGGTTTCCTCCAAGCTGCTTATGAGCTGTGTGAATACCAAGTTTGGATAAGAACATTTCTATGGCTAAAGTTGTGCAAAGAGAGAAGCTCCTCAAAGGCTACAGCCACCATATAGGATCTGACCCCTAGACTACGGAGGACTATATACATCCTGCTTTGATTGGCTACTGGACAGGGACATTGGAGGATCTGGCAGACCCAGCAAGGCATGTCTTTGCTGAGAAGTGTGGTTGCTAGAACAACTAGACCCAAGAAGTTACCATGTCTAGCATGTTTAAAAGGGAATTCGACAAAGCCTTATGTGCTTACCTAATGGAGAAGCCATGGAAAAGTGGCAGAGGCAACTAATATGATAGAGAATGAAGCAGGATAGCAAGAGCAGATAAGAACAGTGGGCCCAAAGTTCACTGTTCTCTCAAACTCTTTGAGTCCTTTTGGTAATAGTATAGAGTATAAATGAAGACTGCCCTTCTTTGAAGCCACTCTTTTAGGTTAGAAATGAAACTGTTAACTGTTCTGGATCCTGAGTGTGGAGGTGGTACCTGACTGCACTTGTCAAAACAACCATTGGCCAAAACAGAGCCGAGCACACACTCGCCTTGTATACCTGGCTAGACACTGCCCCAAGTTCAGATAATGCCTGCCCTGGCAGAGATCACACACAAAAAAACATAACAGGAGAATGAGATTTAGAAGACCTAGTATCTGGAGAATAAGCATCACTTTATCTGCCACAACTGTGACTACTTCAGAATTCACCACCTGCACTTTGCCAGCATCTCTCAAAGTGGAGTGAGCCCTACATGCAATCCTCCAGGCAGTGCTGGCTGACTCCCTCCTGATGGCTCCAGCCTTCACTAAAGATCATTAATGGCTCATCAGCTTTTGCACGAACTCCTACTGATCAGCAATGAGCCATGACCCCAAGTCTTCAGTTCCTATTCAGCCCTATCTCTGCCATCCTTTATGAACCTATGTGCATGTTTACAAATGTTTCCGTTAAAAACTCAAGTCTCATTTGAGTCGGTCCCACCAGTGAACCTGTCTACACAGCCAGATTCTAAGCCCTAACCTATTTGCTGTTGACTTCCTTCTACCTTCGATCTCTCCATGCATCTACTCACCATGACAACCATCCTCAGCAGAGAACACTGAATGGGTCAGGGTGGAGTGCAAGCTCCTGAGGCCTCTACTTGGATGGAGCTGACCCATAGGGCAGCCACTCATGGGAGTTAGGACCCCGCCCAATGACAGTTATGCCTGCACCTGGCCAACACTTCAGCATCTGGTCCATAAGAATCAAATTGGAGCCTAGCAATCATCCTACAACAATCCACATACACTAGCTCTATAGAAGACAGGGCAGACTGAGAAAATTGGCTCTCTAGGAATTCACAGTAGTCGTCAATAACGCCTCTTTTCTCTGTAAGCACACACTTTTCTTTTTAGAATATGGCTTGAGATCAGAGTCAGATTCTCCCATTCTAGTTATTGCCTTATCTACCTTCTCTCTCCTTTGAAAACTGGGATGCTCGCCTGTCTGCAATTTTCCAGATCTGTCCAGCCTGGCAATTAATTCCTCAAGGACCCACTCACCATTCCTTACGTGACACAGAAACATCACAGGGACTATTTTCTCCCCAGGTCCTACCATGCTTCACAGTCCAGATCACTGCAGGCTTTCACTTTACCAATACTATTCTTAAGCTCTGTATGCTCTTCTGGAGCAGTCCTTGCTTTTCTTCCTGTCCTTCCAATCTTTCGGGTGTGATCTGAACTGGCCAGGGAGCCCTGAGCATCTCTGTGATCCCTCAGACATGCAGTGTCATTGTGTTCCCCCTACCCCTCAGCTCCCACGCAGGTAGACTTGGAATTCTGTTTTTGAGACCTAGTTCTCTGGACCTGCCTCCCTTTCAGTCTCAGCCTACAAGACCATTTTCTTCTTTGGAGCTTTCTGAAATCCCAAAATTCTAGTGTCTGTATCTGAATCCTCCTAGTCTTCTCACTTTCTGACTCTATGAGCAGACAGCTCACCTTGAAGAGTGGTCCGCCCTTTCCAGCACCATCCCCACCACTTTCCAACTTTGGCCCAGAGAGGGCAGGCTCACCGACGCAACTGACCTTTTCCCTAAAAAACTGAAACCCAGATAGGTAGTCAATCTAATGCCTAGTGAAAAAGAATGTCCAGGTAACAAGCAATAGGAGAGCCCAGCCCAAGGATCCACACGCTCACCCTGCTTCTGAGTAACCTCGCAGTGAGCCTCTTCCCAGTATCTCCACCAGTTCCTGGTATGAGCACGATGTCTACCCCTGCCAGTCAGCATACATGAGAACAGCCAGGCCCCAATCTGAATCCGTAAGCAAGGTGCAATAAACCACCTCTGAGTTCAAATGGGTGCTATCAGTCTAGTCTTGCCAAACTAGCCACCCCATTGGCCCTAATCAAAGCATTTAGTCTTGCCAAAAAAAAAAAAAAAATACTCAGGCTACCATGAAGCACAGTATGTTCTTGTGACAGGTCTAACATCTGGAAAGGCCCTAGGGACAGGGTTGGTCTCAGTCCCTTTGGGCTATTTCTGCCCACTCTCCTGAGTAGGGACCCATATACCAAAAGCCCCTGGTTAACTGGTCCCTTTTAAGCCAGAGAAGGAAAATACCACATCATTTACTTCACACTACATAAAGAGAGCGAGGTGCTGATGTGTTTGCCCTAAAAGAGCATGTGCCAAGTTACCATGGAACCAGAACTTGGGTCTTCTGACCTTCTGATCAGTCTTTTCCCACTCTCCACGCTGCCTCTGGAGGTCAGGAGGAAAATTGGAGGCCTCTGGGGAAGCTGTGTGGCTCCCTAATACAGAGAGCCTCTGCTGGTTCAAGGCTACAGACTAAGGAGTCAAAATGACAGGCTAGCCAAGGGGGTCCGCTCAGAGCTGCTTGCCCCACCCCACTCACAAGGACAGCAGCAAGGAAAAACCAGCAATGTAGAGATTCCTCTGGGCACGAAAAAGCTTCATGTGGAAGTGTTCCATGGCCCCAGGGTTGTTCTGGAGGTTCACCTTCTCTGTCACATCATCATACTTCCGAATCTCACGCACAGCATCTGCAGTGGAGCAGAGGAGACACAGGGTTTAGCTCTCATTAAGACAAGTTCAGCTGTTCAGCTCAGTCAGGCAGTGTGAGTCGGGGTGCCCTTGATTCCCTCAAACCATCTCCCATTATCGCCCCTACTACATACATCTGTGGAGATGCCTGTCAGAGTTCTGCCCTCAGACCTTCTCTCTCCTCCAGCTTTTTCTCCTTGGCCACATTATACCCAGGCCACAAGCTTGCTCTCTGTGTTAAGATATTAACCAAGTCTGAGGCACTGCTGACCAGGAGTAGTTCCCCTTTCCCATGGTCCACCCAATGTCTGGTTCTATGTATTTCAAGTCGGGCTGGCTGTCAGCCACCTCACTGTTAAGCCAGGGTAGTCCTGTTTATGGAAATGCCCGCTAAGGAGCAAGAGCTGCCTAGGAGGCAAGAACCAAACAATGCCTGCTAAAGATTCAAGAGTTTTCATTTCTAAGCATTATAAACAGTTTATTATTTAAACGGTTTTATCCGGATTACAAAAGGAATTTGTGTTCATCAAAAGTTCAAACATCCCAGAAATGTAGAAAAAGAAAGAATCTCATAACATAATACCTCCAAGCAGAGTACAGAATATGTGGCCATCTTATCTCAAATTGTCACTTTCAGTCACATTACCCTGTTATTTCCCCGGTAATACACCTGTGTCTGAAATTACCCTAATAACACGTTTATTATTCATCTCCCCCAAATTAGGCTACAAACTCCATGAGAGCAGAAATCTTTTCTACTACATCCCCAGGGCTTAGCACAATTCTGGGCACACTGGGGCCATGAAAATAACTGCTGAATGGTTAACAACCTCTGCTCCTGAGAGCCACTGTTAGACATGTTAATACTGTACTGTACAAATATAGTAGACTCTCAGTTAACTGGCACCCATGCCAGATAAATGTAGTATTATTTCTTCAAAAAAAATTTTTTTGCTGGTTGCTTGAGAGTGCTGGTTGCTTAAGTTCTGGTTAATGGAGAGTCTACTGTATTTTTACATCTATGCATTTGTAAAGTAGAAATGAAACTATCTTGTACCTACTGCTTTCTCCCCTACCCCAAGACATCTTTTTAGGTCGGTTCATAAAGACCTACTTAAAGAGAGCCCTTAATAAGATTCCTATGGAAGAGGTGCAAGGTATCACTGTACGGATATTGTTTGATACTTAATACCTGGTTTGAGACTGCTTGTTTTTTAAGCTGCTCTTACATTATAAAAATCTGCCTCCCCTTACTGCTACCTTTGTGTTATCTGTATCATGAAGCGAGCACTCCCCCACACTATTAGGAGGGGTATAAACTGGGAAACTCACTGATTTGCTATAGACTGCATGTTCATGTCACCCCACATTTCTATGTAGAATCCTAACCCCCAATGGGGTGTTAGTAGGAGGTGGGACCTTTGGCAGGTGATTAGGTCATGAGTGCAAGGCCCTCATAAATGATTACTGCCCTTATAAAAGAGAGCCCAGGGAGCTCCCTCATTCCCTTCTGCCATGTGAGGACACAGCAGAAGACAGTTGGTCATCTATGAAACAGGAACAGAGCCCTGACCAGACACCTATTCTGCTGGCACCTTGAACCTGGACTTCCAGTCTCCAGAACCATAAGACATAAATGTCTGTTGTTTAAGCCACCAAATCCATGGTATTTTTGTCACAGCAGCCCAAATTAAGACACAGAATTTTAAAATGTTTGTGCCCTTGGATTCACCAATTCCACCTCTATGAATTTATCCCACAGAAGCATTTGCATAATGTGCAATGATATTAGGATGCCTATAAAGAAGGAATTAAATTACAGTATAACCATATGATAGAATACAAGCATACTTCATTTTACTGCGCTTCACAGACACTGAGTTTTCATCAACATTGAGGCACCCTCTACCAGCAAAAAGAATACAACTCACCAAAGTCTCAGATGATTAGCTTTTTATAGCAATGAAGTACAGGGTCTGGCAGAAGTAACGCTGGACACTATATGTCAATGTCTCACACAAGATGGACAGCAATGTGAACATTTTACCTAAAGTGTGCTTGAGTGTGGTATTGTTGTTATAGAATTACATGCTTGTGATTTTTAATAAAAGAGTTGGTAGATTACCAGCTCACAGAAAGGGGCGTTATGTGTGCTGGACCCTGTATTTTTTTAAGGTAGTGTATTATTTTTATAGACATAATGCGACTGCAAACTTAACAAACTACAGTATAGTAGAAGCATAACTTTTTTATGTACTAGGAAACCAAAAAAATTTGTGTGACTCGCATTATTGCAACATCCACTCTACTGCAGTGGTCCAGAACCAAACCGACAATATCGCCAAGGTATGCCTGTCAAGTCGGCCTTCTGTATCCATGGGTTCTGCATCCATGGATTCAACCAAACATGGATCAAAAATATTTGGAAAAAAATGTTACAGAGTTGCTGAAGTGTATGTAGTTAGGCCTATAATGGCTGTGTCTATACTGAACATCTATTGACTTTTTTCCTTGTCATTATTCCCTAAACAATACAGTATAATAACTATTTACATTACATGTATTATACACTATAAATAACCTAGAGATGAGTTAAAGGATACAGAAGAGTATTCATAGGTTATATATGCAAATACTACACCATTTTATGTAAGGGATTTGAGCATCCATAAATTTTGGTATCCACGGGGGTCCTGGAACCAATCTCTCACGGATACCAAGGGACGACAATCTTTAAAAAGAATGAGACTGCTGTAAAAAGATGTCTAAGATACAATAAGTGGAAAAATGCACAATCCAAAACAGTATGTAGTACATTATTAAAGATGTCAGCATAGAAAATGCCTATGGAGGAGTTCCCTGGTGGTGTAGTGGCATGGAAATGTACAATGAAGCACTGATGATGGTTATCTGTGAGACATGGGATTTTTAATGTTATTTTTGTGATCAAAAAACAAAAACGTGTTTTTCTACACTGCCATCTGCATCCAGGAATTCCACCACCTTAACGACCACCTTGGCTGATGGCAAAGAGCAGATTGGGGATGAGGGTGTTAGGCCATACTAGCCCAAGTCACACAGCAGAGTGCTGCCCTCCCTATCGCAGGTCTCTGGCCCAGGGCAGTTGACCCTGGACCCTCAGCAAGCCCCGTCCCCACTTGGATCTACCTTAGGCCCCTCTCAGTGAAGATGAGGGGCCAGCCAGGACCACTGCTCTAGCTAGTATGCCCATCACCTTCCACTAGTATTTGCTACTAGCTAACACACATTTGTAGAAATCACTGCAAACCTCTCTAGATTACTCTTCTTACCATTAGGGTAGGAAGCAGCCTATCATCATAGACAGATGTGTCTCTAGAACTTTCAAGCAGTTCACTGACTCCAAAAAAGAATGCCACCTTTGCTAACCATTGGGTTCTGCAAAGGGCCTCCATGACCAATTCAGCTAAGAAATGAAGAGTTTGTGGAGTCTGGTATGCAAGGGGGCAAGGCCCTGAAAGAATACCCCCAGCACAGTCCTTCCTTGCCCCAGTTCTCACCTTATCCCCAATCCAAAAGCAAAAGCACATGAAAAACCTGGCGCTTTTCTTTTTATGTTCAGGGAATGATGTATGTGCATATTCCCTACCACTGTGGGCTCAAAAGTCACTGAGGGAGAGGACCCTGATTGGAAAGAGCTACCTCTCAGGGCCTTGCCAAATAGTTCAATAGCAAAGTATGCAGGCAGCTGGCACCCAAACTACATGGCTGGGCAGGCAGCACCTGGCCTGTTCAGAGGCAGTCCTGCCTAAACACATCCTGTCATGTTCCAAAACATTAGGAAGGAGAAGTGCCTAACATTGCAGCTAATGGGTGTGGCTATACAAATTCTCCTAAATTCTGGCCCCCTGGACTCCTGCCCCCTGCTGTGTTTCTGCTGAGGACTGGGGAGAGGACTGCTCGGAGCTTAAGCAAGCATCACACCTTGGAGACAGGACCACTGTCTGTAACAGGGCCAAGCCAATACTTTGGAATCCAAGCAGGCAGATGTACTGATCACTAACCACAGCTAAACACACATTTAACAGGCAGACAAGAGCTACACTAATTAATGCCTCTGATCTCTGAACAATCGCGCCACCAAATCACAAAATGTCTGCCTTCCATCTTAGCACCACCCAGCCCTAGGCCCAATCATTAAGCAGGCCCTGGACCAGTTTATCTTTTAAGCCCCTGATGGTGTACACCTCAATATGGGGTTTATAGAACTTGCAAGTTGGAAGGACCTGGAAAGACCTGAAGTTTAACCCAGATCCAGAGAGATCTGGGATCTGCTCCCAAGCTATGCTGCCAGACCTCTTAGTCCCCTCTATGCTATAGGACAAGGCAGCTTCCTTCCCAGTTAGGCTTCCTGTCTACTTGGTCACTCATCCCCAATTTGTGGCCTATTTCAGGCACCGAGGGAGAGACTGATGCTGCTAAGTGACTGGAGAGCAGCACTACTTAGACCAAGGTCAGCATGGGCCAATTAGCTTCTCTTGGTTTCAGTGCTAGAACAACACGAGGAGCCGCCCAGAGATGTGAGGTCATCACAGGGTCCAGAAAGACTGCTCGTCAAAGTGAAGGCCCTGCCAGCAGTATCCTCTTCGTAAATGAAGGGAGCCTCTTCTCCAAGAGGAAAGGCAGGGGCACTTAAGTAGTCTGTCTCTGAGAAGCCAAAGCTGTATACTACATGTGGAACATAGCACAGGGTTTTGAAGCAGAGACCATGGCAAAGAGTCTAGGTCAAGCAGCTGCCCTCAGCCTCAGCTTACTCACCAATGAACAGCAGCACAAGGATGACAATGAGAACCACAAAGAAGGTGTTGCCATAGGTCACCATCAACTCCACCAGGCGGGACTTGAAAATCTTCTGCCATCTGTGAAGAAAACAAAAAGGACACACACTTGGGATCTGGTCCTTGAGAACAGAAACCCAGTTTTGCAGTTTTCTCCAGTGGCTGAATATCCCATAGAGACTCAGCCTCAACTGCTTGCAACTATCCAATGTATGACACGCATTTAAGAGTGTTTTAAAAAAGATAATTGTGGGAGTTCCCTGGTGGTGTAGTGGCTTAAGGCTTCGGTGCTGTCAGCACTGCAGCCTGGGTTCGATTCCCAGCCAGGGAGCTACCCACATTTAAAAAAAAAAAAAAAAAAAAAAAAAAAAAAAAAAAAAAAAAAGATGATTGTCCACATGTAGAAATTTCTGGAAAACCAGTCTTAAACACTGGTAGTCTCTGAGGAAGGAAATGGGAAACTTACTTTCCAATACTTTCCCCTAAGTAGTATTCAAAATGCTTGCCACATACACATTATTTCTTTGTTTTTCCACATGACCAATCTTGGTTCATCCAGAATACCACCACCCTGAAATATTATGAAGCAGATCCTACCTCCCTTCATTTCCCTCCACAAATACTTCAGAATGTAGCTCTATCAGAGAAGAGCCTTCGGAAATGGTTAATGTAATCACAATGCCATCACCAAACCTTAAGAAAATCAGTAAGAATCCCTCATTATCAGAGCCAGAATCCCAGCGTCCAATTGTTGCATTTTTAAATAGATGGTTTGTATGAATCCAAACTGACAAGGTTTTGATTCTGCACTGAGTTGAGAAATATCCTAAATTTCTCTTTTTCTACAGGCTCCCTCTACCCTCACACTCTTGTTTGCTTTCCCAAGGTTTTTTGCAGAAACCAGGTTGTCTGCCCTACAAACCTTCCCAGATTGCAGCTCCAAAGGGGGCCCTATCTCTGCCATTTCCTCCGAATGTATGAGCTGTGAAGATTCAGCTCTGGCAAGAATATTCCTTAGGCAGTGCTGTATACTTCCTATTGTATCACATCAGGTGTATTTTCCATTAAAAGGTTTTTAAAAGTATCTGTGGAGACTCAGCCTTATTTGTAATATTCTAATTTAAGTCAGAACAATGTGTTCATGTACTGTATGTAAATTAAAAGTTAAAAGTTAACAGGTCCTCTGTTAAGTGAAAGGGAATATGGTTTCACCCTTCACAGGCTGAGTAATGCTCATAAGGCTACTACGCAATGCCAGTGAGACTGGTTAGGAGGACAGAAGTCACCAAATCAGCAACAACATGACCCTGTGGTGCAAGTCTTCCAGATTCCACACTGCCATCCCCTGAACCTCAGGGACCCAAGGGAAGGCAGGAGGGCATCATTCCCAGAACTGTAACCAGAGCTAGGTCTTCTCCTCTTTGGGGCATTCTGAAGACCAGAAGACAGGGTACACAGTAAAGGAACTCAGTAAGATGTGACAAAGCAAAATGATGTGGAAGGTTGGCAATAGTAAACACAACCCCTGCCACCCCCACCCCAGACAGGTTCTACCTGTTTCTGTCTGGCCCCATTTCCAGGGTCCACCAACCTTGCACACATAAGCTACAGGGTTTGACAACAGTTACCCTCTTATTTGCTTCCCCGCTTACTCCACAGGCCATACCTTTTGGGTGAAATGAAGGGAATGCAGAGAAGCAGCACAGCAAAGACCTCTGCATAGAGGAAGGTGGCAACTGCAGTCCACTGCAGACTCATCCTGCTGCTAGGTTTCCAACAGAGAGATGTGAGCTTGTTCCTGATAGGGCAGAGAAGGAAGAGGAATCACGAGAGCTGGACAACCATGCTACCCTGTATTGCAGCACTCTACACCAGAATTTTCAAAGCACTGGCTGAAATGGGGCAACTCAGCAGGGAGAGACTTGACAGCAGTGCTCAAAGGCTCAACCAACTTGCACTTGATGGGGCGGAGTTACATTGCTGCCCTCCAATAACTGTGTTAACACATCCAGAACCACCTTTTCTAGATAATTCCTTTCCAAACCGTGGAATCCAAGAGACCCCTTATACCCGTTTAAGAAGGAGTTTATAACAAACACTACATAGCCAGGAGGAAATTCTCAATGTCCAGCAGGCCTGCTCCCCTCCTAGACCTGGGGCAGACGCTTCCAGCTCCCAGTGAGCCCTGAGGCGGCAGTTATTTCAGAAAGGCAGCCCGAGGTGCCCCCACCCCACCCCGCCCCGCCCCCGGAAAACCAGGAGGCCCTTCCCTCTCCCTCCTAGCCCTTCCAACCTGGCTGAGAGGAAACCAGCAACTCCCTCTGGGGCTAGAGCAGGGCTAAAAGGCCTTGCAACTGCAGCGACTGCCTCCAATGGGGCTGGAGGACTTGGGAGTACCTCAAAAAGCCCACAAGAGCGACTCCTAGAGGGCGGGAGTGAGGGCCAAGAGCAAATGCAGGTCTCGACTACGCGCCTCATGGACCCATCCAGAGAAAGTTCTAGAAGAAGCTGTCTCCTTAGAAACCAGAGGATTCCTTCCCGGCAACCCTGGTTACCCACAGCGCCCACTTGGCTCGGGAAACCCCGCGCGCGACACTCGCGACGTGGTCCTGGACCGGCACACCCTCCCCAAAACCCCACACCGGCGGCTCCTCCAGAGGGTCTTCGTCCCTGCCCCCCGCGGCCGGCCCTGACGCCCCCGGAGCCTAGCTCCATCCGCCGCTACCCCGACTTTCCTCAGACCGGCCCTGCCTCCGTACTCTCCACTCAGTCCTCAGACCCGCGCCCCCGGGCCTCTCCGCACTGCCCGCCGCTCCCCGTCGTCGAGGGACTGAGGGACCTCAGCGGCCCCGGAGCCCAGCAGACGCGAGGTACTGCTCACCGAGCTTCTCACAGACACCGCGCAAGCTCCACTGCCGCCGCCAAACTCTCCCACTCCGGCCCTGGTCCCGCCCCTTCCCCCGCAGCCGGAAACCGGAAGCGCGCGCAGGGCCCTGCCCCTCCCCCAAGCAAAGCGGGGCGCCGGAGGCTCCGCCCACGGCCCCTTTCCACCCCGCCTCCCCGAGCCGAGGCGCCAACGCCCAGGACTGGGAAAGAAGAGGCACTTAGGGCGTGCAGGGAGGTGGGGCGGGGCCTTGGCGGGAATACAGAAGCCGCTTCTCTAGCCCTCGCGGTCCTCCCACATCTCTGTGGTCCTTGGAGGGGGCGGGACCCAACCGTGGGACAAGAACGGGGTGGGGCGCCTTGCGCCTGGGCTCCGCCTTCCGCCCCTCCTCCGCCTCCTCCCTTTCCCCCGACTCTCCCCTGGGGAGGAGTAGGTGGGTGGGGATTCTGAGCGGGTGGCGGAATCACTGTCGTTTCAGCCAGGCTGCGGAGAGGACGGACGCGCCTGGTGCCCCGGGGAGGGGCGCCACCAGGGGAGGAGGTGGCGAGGAAGAGACGTCCTCTCTGCCCGAGCCCTCTCGAGGCTCTGACCCTAGGGGCTGGGACACTGACAAGTTCCTCCACCTCGACTGCCTGAAGAGGCTGCGACCCTGGAGGGACCTGAGCCCACCGCACCAGGGGCCCCAGCACAGCCCCAGTGGCCTAAAGCAGCAGTCTCAGGGACCACTGCAAGGTTTCCAGTTGCCTAGATAACAAGCCGGGGTCAGAGCAACAACTCTTCCAGCCACCTGCCTCGACTGCTGGCTCAGGCACCAGTCCCAGCCCCGTGCATCCAGCCCAGGTGACATGCCGGTGCTCTCCACCCCTCGGGCCTCGCGGGTGACCACGCTGAAGCGCACAGCTGTGGTCCTGGCCCTCACAGCCTATGGAGCCCACAAAATCTACCCCCTGGTGCGGCAGTGCCTGGCTCCGGCCAGGGCCCCTCAGGGGCCTGCAAGGGAGTCCACACAGGAGGCCTCCGGGGCTACAGTGGCCACAGCGGCCAAGGCCGGTGTGAACCGGGTATTCTTGCAGCGACTCTTGTGGCTCTTGAGGCTACTCTTCCCCAAGATCCTGTGCCGGGAGACGGCGCTGCTGGCACTACACTCGGCTGCCCTGGTGAGCCGGACTTTCCTGTCAGTATATGTGGCCCGCCTAGATGGACGGCTAGCCCGCTGCATCGTGCGAAAGGACCCCAAGGCCTTCGGCTGGCAGCTCCTGCAATGGCTCCTCATCGCCCTCCCAGCCACCTTCATCAACAGTGCCATTCGCTACCTGGAAGGCCAACTAGCCCTGTCTTTCCGCAGTCGTCTAGTGGCCCATGCCTACCGCCTCTACTTCTCCCAGCAGACCTACTACAGAGTCAGCAACATGGACGGGCGGCTTCGCAACCCTGACCAGTCCCTGACGGAGGATGTGGTGGCCTTTGCTGCCTCTGTGGCCCACCTGTACTCCAACCTGACCAAGCCGCTCCTGGATGTGGCTGTGACTGCTTACACCCTTCTTCAAACAGCCCGCTCTCGTGGGGCCGGCACAGCCTGGCCTTCGGCTATTGCTGGTCTTGTGGTGTTCCTTACAGCTAACGTGCTACGAGCCTTCTCGCCCAAGTTTGGGGAGCTGGTGGCAGAGGAAGCACGGCGGAAGGGGGAGCTGCGCTACATGCATTCTCGAGTGGTGGCCAATTCAGAGGAGATCGCCTTCTATGGGGGCCACGAGGTGGGGCAAATTGGGATGCTATGTGTGGAGGAAAGTATGTTGCTGGGAAGCCTGGGGACAGGTCGCTGTGAATGGCGAGAAAGCCCAGAGCTAGCTGGTTTTGATGCCCGGGGTGTGGGCAGGCCACGGGAGAGGAGCCCTGGGGGCAGCTAGGGCCTTGGGCAGCTCAGATTTAGGCACAGAAATGAAGAAGCAGGAAGACTGGGTGGGGACTGCCCTGGGCCAGCTGCCTACATGCTCCAGGCCACTTCTGCTTCCTCTCCTCTTCAGTAAGGGTGTCCATGCCTTCAATCTGTAGATCCTAGCAGTTTGAGATGCTAGAGCTCCTGGCTCGCCACATTCCTGCAGCCAGTCAGGAAGAGGCTCCTGCCGTCTGGGAGCAGGGACCGTGGGACACGGCCAGCTGCCCGGTCCTTCCTGGGCTCCCAGGCTCTTTGGAGGCTGGCGTCCAGCTGAGCTGGTCAGCCAGGCAGGCAGGCATTATGGGCATGACTCAGCCCAAGCGGAGGTTAATGAGCAGCACTCAGCGCGGTGGCCACAGCAGTGGCCAATGTCTCCCCCGTCTGAGCCCGCGGGCCAGCCAGGCTGCTGGCTCGGCTGCCTCCGGGAGGCCCCAAGCCAGAGATGCTGGGCCCGGGGCCGCCACCGCGGCGGGACGCACTTCCTGCCCTCCCAGCAGCCACCCTGCCCCTGGCGTGGCCGCCCTTCCGCCTGGATCCCGGGGCTCAGCTCCCCAGTGGGCCAGGGCCAGAGCCTGGTGCTGTGAAAGGTTACTCCAGGCCAATGCTCCCTTTATCTCCCCCCGCCCCTCCCCTTCCTCGTGCCTGGGGTTGCAGCTGCCTCTAGCCCTGCTCTCCACAACTCTGGTTTCAGTTCCAAGAGCTTCTGGGGGAGGGGCGCAAAGGCATCCACGTCCTGAAGGCCTGTGTGTCTGTGAGTCAGGTGGCCTCTTGCCCGTGGACCTTGTCTCTGGCTGCTCATCGGACTCCAGATTAGGAGAAAAAGCGCCTGGTCTGCAGCCACAACCCCCTCTCGTTCTCTCGCGCACGCCGGGCCGCAGGGCCTTGGCAGGCAGCCGTGGCCTTGGGTGAGGCACTTGGCACATTACCCGCAGCTACATTGTCTGCCCCAGCTGGAACTCCTGCCAGCTCCAGCACGAGTCAGGATTGCCAGTGTGCTCAGAGGAGGCGTGCTCACTTCAGGAACACGGGATTGGGCTTGAGGCAGAACGGTGCCATGTGGAGGACCTGTATGATGAGGGCAGAAGAGAGATCACTGGCTCTTTGAAGGACTTCCTCTGGGCTAGCTTCTGGAAGTAGCCTGTTAGCCAGGAGGATTTGCTGGCGGGGGTAGGGAACCCAGTGTGCATCCACAGCCTGTTGCTTTAGGCCTTGGCTAAAGGGCTGGAAAGCAGCGTGGGGTGGCAGGTCCCCATGAGTGGGTTGACTGCCCTTATTGTGGGCATGTGACTCAGCCCAGTCCCAGTGGTTGATGGCCCCGTGGACACTGGCCCAGGCTCAGACCACCAGGTTAGGGCAGAGACGACTGGTTAACTGGCAGGCAGATAGCAGAGTATTCTGTTCTTACTGAGATTTCAAAAAGGAAGTTTATTTAGACACGCATGCACACATGTACACACACACCTCTTGTTAGCTTGAAAGCAAGGTAAACCTTAATGAGTCAAAGCATCATTTACAAGAATCTCGTTCTTCTGATGACTCTGCCAGTGTGATCCAAATTTCACACCTCTTGGTACCTTCAGGCTGTGTGAGCTTAGGCAGGTCACTTTGCCTCTCTGGGTTCTGTAGTGTCTCACTGTAGAATGGACATGAGAATACGGGTGCAGTGGCACGTGGTTGAGAATCAAATGCAGAGTCCGGTATGAAAGCACTTAGCAAAGGAAATGGTGCCAGGCTGGGCAACTGTTGTCAGTCAGGGGTGGAAAGGCAGAGCTGGGATATGCGCTCCTGTACTGAGCCAAGAAATCCATGACCCAGTGGCCACCTTACTGTGACTACTTCCTGACACCTCTGCCCCCCCCCCCGGCCGCTGCCATGAAGGAGCCTCTTTCTGTCCCACCCCCTTTCCTGCTCTCTCTTCTCCAGGCCTATACCCACCCTGAGATGGTAGATGGTGGCCAGTATAGGAAGGGGGAGGGGAGGGCAGGGGGAAGGCAGGGGGAGGCCCACCCCACTGCTGAGCCCGTGGGCTAGAGTCCTCAGCTGGCCCAAGGTAGTAAGGGCCAGGCTCAGGGGCAGAGCTCTCCATCAGGGGGTGAGGCCTGCGGGACTGGCTTGGGAGCATGCCCTCCAGATTTCTGTGGGAGAATGCAGTGGAAGTTTCTCACCCAGAGGAACCTTGGGGAAAATAGGAGGAGGCAGAACCTAAGTAGGCCTAAGTAGACTGTTGAACCAAGTTCTTCCAAATGAAGTACTGCCTTTTGCTTTCCTATACTGTCCTTTGCTGAGTTCAGGTTAGTCCCCTGGCAGTTGCCCAAAGAAACGGGCAAGGTGGCTACCCTTAGCCTATGTCCAGAAGCTGCCCAGGGCAAAGAAAGGGATATGGTGAGCATCCCAACCACAGAGGTAATGGAAAGAGTTGACAGTGCTGTGATGTCAGACAATCCTGTACTGCCCTCCGAGTTTGAGACTGTCCACCATAAACATAGTCCAGTCATAACCCTCAGCTCTCAACCTTGTTGTGGCCCTCAGAAGGCATGGTGTGTCTGTGTGGTACTTGGGGGCTCTTGCTGTTGCTTCTGTGGTAGTTTTCACGAGACCTCTAGGGCTCTCTCTGTCACTCTTTCCTGGCAGGTGGAACTGGCTCTGCTGCAGCATTCCTACAAGGCCCTGGCTTCACAGATCAACCTCATCTTGCTAGAGCGCTTGTGGTACGTCATGTTGGAGCAGTTCCTCATGAAATACGTGTGGAGTGCTTCGGGCCTGCTCATGGTGGCCGTCCCCATAATCACGGCCACCGGCTACTCAGAGTCAGGTGAGAGTCAGCACTCCCAAGGGGTGGGGGCAGGGCCCTTGTACTCTTGGACCACTGTGTGCTAGCCTTGGGAGGGCCCAGTGCTTAGCCAACCTATCTGCCCTTTCCACTGCTGGGGCCTTGAGATCACCAGAAGTTATGTTCTCCCTTGTTGCCTTCCACCCTGCATGAGTCTCCCCTCTACAGCTCCTTGGTACCGCTCAGCTGAGCCCAAGGATTGCGACTAGGGACACCACACGTCCCCTCACCAGGCGCGTGCACCCTCACCCACCTGTACCTGTCCTCGGGCCAACTGTGACTCAGAATTGGGAGGATGGGAAAGTACCTGAGCCAAGCCAGCCCCTTCTTCCTTGGGTCTTTGCTTTCCCACATCTCAAACATCTCTGACAGGTCACGGAGGCTAGAGACCTCTGCCCTAAGGCCCGGGGGTATCTGGAAGCCTGTTCTGCATGTTACTTAAGCGATTGGATCTCAGGATTCCTGTTTTGTTCCTCCGCTGGTTTGCAACACAGGCATTCTCTTTGCAATCTTATCATGGTCGCCTTTTCAAAGGTTAACGTACGTGCACACTGAGCACAGTCTAGGTTAATCGATAGCTCCTCCTCCTCCTCCTGGCCTTTAGAACAGGAACTCCAGGACCAGCCCCAGTGTAGCCTCGTGTCAAATTTGCTTTCCCGTATTTTTATACTTGGCGCCTTGTGCAGTCAATGCATGTTTAAATTCAACCCCGTATTTACTGATTTCTCTGCTCCTCAGCCCTTTCCCGTGGCTCAGTTGCCTTCCTCCAGATAGACATCTTTCAGAAGTTCTTTCTGCAAGGCTTTCTTCATGGGCACTTCACAATTACCTGGTCTGAACACGTGTTTATTTTTGCCCTTTTTCCCCAAACTAAAGATTGGGTGGCTGTGAGAGTCCAGGTGGACAGTTATTTGCTCTCAGCCCATTGTCTCTGCTGAAAAATCTGTTATCAGCTTAACTCCCCTCAGCAGCCTGCTTTATCTCTCTGGTCACTTAGAGACTTCTATGGTATTCTGCAGTTTGCTTCGGAAGTGTTAACCTGTGAGTTTCTGTTTATCCTGCCTGAGACTTGTTGTTTAGCCTTTGAATATTCAAAGTTTTTCATTCATTCTGGAAAATTCTCAGCTGTTATCATTTCAAGTATTGCTTCGCTCTTGTTCTTTTTTACTCTTTCCTTCTGGAACTCCTGCTAGACACATGCCAGACCTCTCTCTCCTGTGTGGCTCTTCAACTCTCTTCACTATTTTCCATCTAGCACTGTATGTGCTGTGTCCTGGGAGATTTCTTCAGATCTTCCTGCTCACTCATTCACCAGTTTCCTCTTCAGCGGAGTCTAATTTGATTTTTTAATTTCAGTAACTGTTTCTGTCAAGTTCTATTTGATTCTTTTTCAAATAGAAATTTACTTTTTCAAATAGAAATTTCAAAGTGTTTTAGCAAATGTCTGATTTTTCCACCTTTTTGAGTGCTCCTTTTATGCTGTGTATCATATTAATCATACTTATTCCACAGTCTCTATCCAGCTATTGGATTATCTGAATTCTTGATCTTCGATCTACCAGTCTACACTCATGGTAGATTCTTGCCTTGGAGGTTTTGCAATCAGATTTTCCTGGGAACCCTGAGTGACCTAACAGGAGGGTGCAATTCCCCAGGGTGTATTGGCTTTTGTTTTAGCCAGGTTCTCTGGTAATTAACCACTTGGAGGCCATTTTTCATATTAACTTCGCAGCTTGGAGAGGAGGGGTTCCTGCATTTGGAGGTAGTATTCATTTGAACCCCAGACACATAATTACCATTTCTTGGAGGAGACCTTTTGTTCCCTGCACGTAGAGCTCTGGCTACACAACTTGTCTTCTCATCTCTGGGGAGTTCACTGGTATACCTGGCTGCTGGCCTCTCTGTGGGCTCCTGGGAAATTGCCTTGCTGTCCAGTGAGCACACCTCTGCTTTCAAAGGTGTTCTATTTTATGCAGTTTGGTAGTAAGAGGGTTTTCCGTCATTTATAAAGAGAGAGAGCCTTGCTAACAGATGTCACCCCAATAAGTCTAACAATAAAAATGAATTAAAAAAAAATAAAAATAAAAATAAAGAGAGAGAACCTGACTTGTTTCAGAACCAGAAGTCTCTCTGATTCTATCCCTATTGGCGGCTCTACCTTAAGGCTTCTGTACCCTCAGTTGTCTGTCCCTCCCTGGGTGACCCCCAAGAGAAAAGATCTAATTGGAAGGGGGTAGTTACTTTCCACTGATGGCCCTAAATAAAGGGTGGCCCTGATTTAGGCACAAGGGCCGGACCCAGTCAGCACACCTGGTCCAGAGCATGGGGATAGGCCCATAAGGAAACAGACCTTTGGTCTGTGTGAGGAAGCACCTGCAGCCACTTCCCTCTGTGCCTGGCACTGGGCACAGCTTGGCCTATCTAGTCCCCAAGGCCTCTCCCTCCTATGAAAACCTAGGAATTTTTGGAGCCTCTGCTGTGCCAGACTTCATGAGTGTGAACTCCTGTTTCCAGTCTCATGGCCCTTATACTCAGTTTACTTGTGAATATGTGAAATGATCCTATCTCTCGTGCTCACTCCATTTCTATCTTATTGGCCTCCTTGTTTCTTCCCCAAAACACCAGTTAGGCTTCTGCCTCAGGGCCATTGCACATGCTTCTGGGTCTCTTAAGAATGCTCTTTCCTCTGAGGTCCTGCTCTCCTATCACAGTTTTGCTCACAAGTACCCTCTAGGTGAGACCTGCCCTGCCCATCCCCCCACCTCTCTCTAACCCTTCCCCACCTCCCTGCTTTCCCAAAGCCCTGGACACCTACCTATCTATTCCACTTATGTATCTGGTTTATAGTTTTTCTGCCCCTTTAGACTGGGAGCTCAATGAGGGAGAGATTTTTGTCTGTTTTTGTCCCTGCCTCAGGTGCTTCAAGGAGGCTGAGAGGAATGAGGGCTGAGCAAGATTTAGATACCTTTGACCTTCTGGCCTGCTGGCCCTGTAATGCTGGAGGACCCAGGGGAGGGGCAGCCTTGCCGTGTTCAGCTGCTGGGTGTCCTGCTCTGAGGCCCTGGTATTAGCTGCCTCAGGGTAGTTTGTTCTGTTTCCAAGAATGTGCCAGCTGTTGCCAGGATGCCCTAGGCACCTGCAGAGTCTTTCCTTTTGTACATAGTTACTGTCCAGTTCTCAGGACATCTTGGGAGGAGGGCTTGTGTCCACCTGCCTGTTCTGGACTTTGTCCCTGGAGGCACAGTGGGCAGGAAGGCTCAGGAACTTAGACTATCAGGATTAACATTCCTCACCCCTGCCCAGTTCCCTGGATTCCTGGGCCAGGCCCCAGAAGGTGATGCAAGATGCTCTGGCCAGCCATCACATCCCCTTCCCACTTCACGCTGTGCATGAGCTGCTCTGGAGGGCCATCTGTCCTGAGCCGACTTCCTGCCCCTTCGTACCCCACACCCACCACTATGCCCCTGAGACTCCTCCCTCCGATCAACATGAGCCCCTGGATAGAGTCCTTCCCACCACTTCAGCCTCAGGAGCCCCAACTTCTAGATACCCATGGTGGGTGCTGCTCACTCACCCACACCCAGTACCCTCAGAGTAGGCATTCCCCTTGCTCTTCATCACCATTTCCTGAAAATGTCTTTGTGTAAAGGCCCTGCCCCTCTGGGGGTTCCCAGGGTCAAGGAAGTCAAGGCCATTGATGAGAGATGGTTGAGGTGAATGACCATGGAGTTTAGACTGAGACAGCAAAGCAAGTCAAGCAGGAGCAGGCTCCAAGGAGAAGGTGGGGTATTAAGGATGGCCATTCACATGGAGGCCACAGTAGGAGGTGAGGAGTAAATAGGAGTAGTAGTGGACGTTCAAAAGGGGATAGTCATGCTTGAGGGGCTCAGGGATGCAGCAGCTCTGGGTGTCAGAGGATGAGGTGCAGTTATGGCCCCAGAAGGGCTGCTGTGGATAGTTCAGGATACAGGGTAGGGGCAATCTAGGATGAAGGAGCTGGGTGTGCCAAGAAAGCAAGCCAAGTGCCTAATGGCTCATTTTTTCAATCTGTGTTATTGAGATATAATTAACATACCATACAATTCAGCCTTTTAAAGTATATTCACAAATTTGCACAACTGTCACCAGCATTTAAGTCCAGAATATTGTTATCACCCAAAAAAGAAAGCCCAAACCCATTAGCAGTCACTCCCCACATCCCAGCCCCTGGCACCCACTAATCTTTGTGTCACTATGGACTTCCCTCTTACGGACACCTCACGTAAATGGAATCACACAACATGTGACCCTTTGTGACTGGCTTCTTTCACTCAGGAGAAAGTTTTCAAGGTTTATCCACTTTGTAGGATGAATCAGTGCTTTATTCCTTTTAATGGCTGAATAATATTCCATTGTATATGTGTACCACAATTTCTTTATCTATTCATTAGACATTACTGGACATTTGGGTTGTTTCCACTTTTTTTTTTTCTTTTTTTTTTTTCCTATTTTTTTTTTTATTGGGGTGACATCTGCTAGCAAGGATTACATAGGTTTCAGGCATACAATTCTACAGTGCATTGTCTACTTGTTGTATAATAAGTTCACCACCTAGTGTGAGTTCTCTTTCCATCACCTTATATTTAGCTTCCCCCCTTCCTGTTTCCACTTTTTGACTATTATTAATGGTGCTTTGGGAGTTCCCTGGTGGTGTAGTGGCTAGGCTTCGGCACTGTCAACACTGCGGCCTGGGTTCGATTCCCAGCTAGGGAACCACCCAAAAAAAAGACAACAAAACAAAAAAATGGTGCTTTGATTGTTTGTGTGCAAGTTGCTGCGTGGACATATCTTTTCATTTCTCCTGGATGTATACCTGGGAGTGGAATTGCTCTATGTTCAACTTTTTGAGAAACTGCACCATTTTACATTCCCACCAGCAGTGTATTAAGAGTCTAAGTCCTCCACTTCACCAACACTTGCCTCTTTTTAATTATAGCCCTCCTAGTGGTTGTAAAGTGATGTCTCATTGTGGTTTTGATTTGCATGTCCCTGATGACTAGTGATGTCGGTCATCTTTTCATGAGCTTATCAGCCATTTGTATGTATCTTAGATATACAATAGAAATGCCTCTTCACATCTTTTGCCCATTGTTTGATTGGGTTGTTTGTCTCTTTGTTGCTGAAAAAGTGAAAAATTGAAAAAGTTCTTTTTATATTCTGGATACTAGACCCTTATCAGATATGTGATTTGTGGACATTTTCTCCCAGTCTGTAATTCATCTTTTCACGTTCTCAATGGTTTCCTTTGGTGCCCCAGAGTTTTTAATTTTGCTGAAGCTTATTTATCTATTTTTCTTTTGTTGCTTTTTTTTTGGCGGGGCGGGGGGTGTTCCCTAGCTGGGAATCAAACCCGGGCCATGGCATTGAGTGTGCTGAAGCCACTACACCACCAGGGAACTCCCCTCTTTTATTGCTCTTGCTTTTTGGTGTCTTATTTAAGGAACCATACCTAATCCCAGGTCACAAAGATTTACCCCTGCTTTCTTCCAAGAGTTTTGTAGTCTTAGCTCTTACATGTAGGCCAGTGCTTTGCTTTGATTTAGTTTTTATGTGTGGTGTGAAGTCAGGGGTCATTCTTTTGCATGTGGATACATGTTTGTTCCCGCACCATTTGCTGAAGAGGCTCATGTTTCCCCCAGTGGATCAGTTGTTTTTTTGCTTTGTTTTGTTTTGTTTTGGTAGTTCCCTGGCTGGGAGTCGAACCCAGGCCGCAGTGTTGAGAGCGCTGAAGCCTAGCCACTACGCCACCAGGGAACCCCTACCAGTGGATCAGTTTTGACTTCCCGCTGTCCCTCCCCTCCCCTCCATGTGCTCCACAGATTCAGAGGCTGTCAAGAAGGCAGCCTTGGAGATGAAGGAGGAGGAACTGGTGAGTGAGCGCACAGAAGCCTTCACCATAGCCCGAAACCTCCTCACAGCTGCTGCAGATGCCATTGAGCGGATCATGTCATCCTATAAAGAGGTACCTCCCGCAGTGTCCACCCCTGCTGTACCCCCCATCCCACCCGCAACTGGCAGGGCTGAGCCAGAGCCGCTCTTCCCACAGGTGACAGAGCTGGCTGGCTACACAGCCCGGGTACATGAGATGTTCCAGGTATTTAAAGATGTCCAGCACTGCCATTTCAAGAGGCCTGGGGAGCCAGAAGATGCTCAGGCAGGGTCCGGGGCTGTGGTCAGGTCTGGTGTCCGTGTGGAGGGGCCCCTGCAGATTCGAGGTAAGGACACCCACCCTACAGAAGCCCCATAGGTCCCTGCCCCCCACTCATGGCAGGCATCTCCTAGTGCCACCTGGAGGGCAGGATCTTTGAGCTGTGCCCCCAGGGAGGGCTTCCTGGATGAACTGTGACTCCCACAGCCTTCCTTCACAGAGCAGTGGCTGCTGGCCAATTCCTTCCTGGTACTGCTGGCCAGTTTCTCTTTGCAAAAGAGAGAGATGTGATCCCTTAGTGGAGGGGGATCAGTCACCCCATGAGGGCAGCAAGAGAAAGTTCAAGAATACAGTAGGGGCTGGGACGCTGTGGAAGAGAAGCCACAGTGTTTGAGTCGCCATTAAAATGGTGCTAGGAGTGGTCTCCATGTCTCAGGTGCCAGAGGCCAGAGAAATGGCTTTGCCCCTTCTCCACCCAGAGCGTAGCATCAGACACTGGGAAGGGGGAGGTCTGCTTGTGGAAAGACCCACTGTACTCCCAAGGGGCCTTGAAGCACACATTGACATGCTCTTTGGGGTGGGAGAGGGGTCACATGAAAGCCACCAGAAGGCGACAGGAGTGCTGCTGCACTCTCCCTGGTGTTCTCTCTCCAGGCCGAGTGGTAGATGTGGAACAGGGGATTATTTGTGACAACATCCCCATCATCACGCCCACAGGAGAGGTGGTGGTGGCTAGCCTCAACATCAAGGTAGGTTGGGTGAGCTGGGGTGAGCTAGGCTGGGCTGGGCTGAGCCATGGGGCCCAGGGCCTGGCCTTCTGCATCTGTACACCTTAGCCCTTGGCATCCAGCCTGGCCAGCCTGCCGGTGTTGTCAGTAGCCATTGTCCCTAGATCTACGTGGCAGGGGGGCTAAGGTCAAAGTGAAAGATCAACGTTTCTCTGACTGTTAGTTGTGGGGCAATGCAGACAGAGCTGATAAAAGAGACTTGCGATTACCAGGATTAGCCAAGAGTCACCCGAAGGTTCCTGGCCCTATTATCGCCAGCCCCACCCCCGTCCTGCCCAGTCCCCCAGAAGCCCAGGACTTGTGGACTCTGGTTTAATTCCAACTGTGGTGAAAGAGATTGCCTTCCACTGACCTAGACTTGGGGTCCCACCCATCTGCTTCAAGAAGCCCCCAGTGCAGGTGTGTGTACTACTGCAGCCTGGCCACCTTGGGAGGTCTCTCAGCCACTACACAGGCCATCTGTGGAAAGGAATCCCTGGTGGCTGACATCCACCAGTTACCTGTGTCCCCAACCAGGACTTTGGACAGAGTTGGGGAGTAATGGAGTTAAGGGGAGACCCGTTGGGGGGCAAGGGAAGAAGTGAGAGGGAGTCATTCATTCATTCGTTCATTCAACCAGTATTCTCTGAGCTCTAGGCTGGGCACTGGAAACTAGAGGTAAATCTGGGAGGCCCTAAAGTGTTACAGAGGTCCTCAGTTAGATAGCTGCCCAGGGTCTAGTGGGGGGCCATAGGAAGGGTGGTCACTGTCCCCGGGGGGAGCAGAGGTCAAATGAAGCTTCACCCAGGAGCCTCCAGGCAGGTGGACACCGTGATGAAGAAGCCCTCCCAAAGAGGGCAGGTGGAGAAAAGGCAGTGGAGTGGTGGGAGTGAGGGGCTGAGGGGCCTTGCGGCCAGGTCCTACGGGGCCAGGTGTGCCTGGCTAAGGAGCAGGTAAGCAGGAGCCATGGCAGGGCAGGGAATAAGTGGAAGAGGCAAGTTGAGAGAACAATGCCTGGGGGCTCCTTTCCTTTATCTGCTGAGAGCCAGTTGGAGGCAGGAAACACGTCACTAAGCTAAGCAGCACAGGGCAGTGGGATGATACCCAATGCCCCCGGCAATGGTCACTCTTGGGATGGAGGGAGAGCCATCGATGGCCGGTTTATCCAAGGTGAATGGTTTCCAGGCAGGCCCGGTGGAATCCCAAGTAGGCAAAGACCAGAGGCCCTGGTGAGCAGGGAGAAAGGCTGGGCAAGGAGTGGGTGGTGGGTAGAAGAGCAGAGGTAGGGGGCTAAGCAAGATCTCTGGCCTGGTGGAGCTGATGGTAGAGCTGAGCTCTGGAGCTGGGGGATGCTGGGGAAGGGGAGCAGTTCCTGGCTGGGATAGGCCAGGTGGTAGGGTGAGAAGGATGGCAAAAGAGATATAGGGAAGGAGATGAGGGAGGCAGCCATGGTGCCGGCTGAGGGCTGAGGCAGCTCTCCCAGGTGCCAGAGGAGCCCGCGCACATCTGGAGGGAGGTAGGCCCAGGCCCCACCCGAGGGAGTTTATAGTCTAACATAGGACCACAAATCGAGGAGCTCAAACAATGGAAATGGAGTCTCTCCCAGTTCTGGGGGTCAAAAGTCCAGACCAGGTGTCTCCTGAGGGCTGTTAGGGAGACTCCATTCCAGGCCATCCCACCTTATAGTGGTTTTTAGCCATCATTGGTGTTCCTTGGCTTCATGTCCATCTCAGCCTCCATCTTCACATGGCATTCTCCCTGTGTACTTGGCTCTGTGTCCAAATGTCCCCTTTTTATAAGAACACCAGTCGCATTGGATTAGGGATCACTGCACTCCAGGATGACCTCATCTAAATTGAACTACTTACATCTGCAAAGACTCTGTTTCCAAATAAGGTCACATTCTGTGGTCCTGGGGGTTAGGACTCCAACACAAAAATTTCAGGGGACACAGTTCAACCCCTAATGCTGACCGAGGCAAGCCAGGGATGGCCTCACATGGGCCACACTTTGCAGATCTTCTGAGGACTGTGGAAGTCAGTAGGCAGCCAAGGACAGCAGTCTCCCTGCCCTCTGACCCTTCCTTCCCCCACCCCACCCCAGCTTGGCTAGCTTTTTTCTATCAGCCACTGATAGGCTGATCAGACGTACTGTTTTAAATGGGACAGAAAACAATGGTACTGTCCCGTTTCAGATGGTAGTATGGTCAGCTTGCTGACACTTCAAACTTAGCCCAATGAGACTAGGCTAAGTTTGAAACAGGGTAGCACCGTTGTTTTCTGTCCTGTTTACAACGATATATCTGATCAGCCTAGCCAGTGGGTATCGTGATCCGCTAATTGGGAAGCCTGAGGCCCTTGATAGCCCGGGGATCACAGTGGCATCTCTGTGGCAACCTAGCACCCGTGGGGACAGTGAGAGGACTGTGGGGGCAGCCGGAGTTTACCGTCCACTTAGAACTCTAAAGAAAGCATCTTATTGGGGAGTTCCCTGATGGTGTAGTGGCTTAAGGCTTCGGCGCTGGTGCTCTCAGCGCTGCGGCCTGGGTTCGATTCCCAGCCAGGGAGCTACCCACATGCAAAAAAAAAAAAAAAAGCATCTTACCATGGCAGTTCCCACCAGGAAAGTGGTTCTGCTGGAGAGGTCAAATTGCTTGGATTCCCAGTGAAGCGGGGTGTCATGAGACAGAGGGTGACATAGGCTTTCTGGGGTGTACACACATTCATGCAGCTGTGGCAGAATAGCCCTTCTTCTGCTGACCCAGTGCTTTCTGGTGTGTGTCGGGGCCTTAGGGGGCAGGCTGGGACTTGATTAAGGCTCTGGATGCTGGGCCTCATTACCTGGGCCCTGCTGTACTTTACCAAGAGACCAGGAGGAGGAGTTCCCTGATGGTGTAGTGGCTTAAGGCTTCGACACTGGCGCTGTCAGCGCTGTGGCCTGGGTTCGATTCCCAGTCAGGGAACTACCTACATACCAAAATGCAAAAAAAAAAAAAAAAAAAAAAAAAGACCAGGAGGGCCTACCCGCCAGCCTCAGCATGCGCCTGGGTGCAGGGAGCTGTCAGAGGCTATCAGGAAGTCCACAGGTGGAAGAAGGAAGCCCATGCCCCGTGCCCCCCGGTACCATGGCACTGCTTCCGCAGGTAGAAGAAGGCATGCACCTGCTCATCACCGGCCCCAATGGCTGTGGCAAGAGTTCTCTGTTCCGGATCCTTGGCGGGCTCTGGCCCACGTACGGTGGCGTGCTCTACAAGCCCCCACCTCAGCGCATGTTCTACATTCCTCAGAGGTGAGCAGTGCAGGGGAAAGGGAGGGATCCAGGGCCACCAGCTCTGCCCCTGCCCCTTCCAACCTGTGGAACCTGACACCCAGGAGATAGCAGAGCTTGGGGCCTCAGGAGGAGACAGCAAGATGCATGCCCCAAGAGTCAGAGGGGCTGTGGCACCTCCACCCGCCCCCTCCTATTCCCCTGCAACCTGGTGACTTTACAGCTGTGTGGTGTGCATGCATGGAGGTGTGTGCACACAGGGCGGGTGTGTGTGTGTGTCTGTATACATGTGGTGTGTGACTGTGCATGTGAGCATGTGCATGTATGTATGTGTGTATACATGCACATGCCTATGAGTGCAAGGTGACTGTGTGGGTCTGGTGTGCATAGGCGGGTGTGAGTACTGCCTGGAGCACTTCGTGGCAGGAGTCTTTGGGCTTCAGCAGCCAGGGCCTATGGTGGAGCCCACACAGGCACAGGGCATAGACAGGGAAGCAGGGCACCCCCTTCCCTCCATGGACATGCACCTTTCCCACAGGCCCTACATGTCCGTCGGCTCCTTGCGTGACCAGGTCATCTACCCAGACTCCGTGAAGGACATGCGAAGGAAGGGTTATTCGGAGCAGGACCTAGAAGCCATTCTGGACATCGTACACCTGAACCATATCCTGCAGAGGGAAGGAGGTAGGGAGGCGGGGCATCTCAGCCCTCAGCAATAAGGACTGAGCCATCCTTCTGACAACCTGCTGCCATCCCAGCCCCTGCCTCCCTCTTGGCCCCCTACATCCAGATGCCCCAAAAGCCCCGCCTAACAGGGAGAACTGACTGAGGACTGACTGGAAGCCGGTGGCCCAGGCGGCCTGAGTGTGCTAGGGAAGGGAAGTCAGGCACACAGGCAGCAGGCATCCAGCGGGGGGCGCTCACCACCAGGTAGGATGCCCTCACCAGGCTCTGGGGCTGGGGACAGGGAGGGCCCAGATAGGAAAGGAAGTGGTTGGAAGGCTTTAAGCTGGGAAGTGACAGGTCAGTTTGGAATGTCAGCAAGAAGACAAGATAAGAGGGCGTGGCATGGGCCAGGCAGCCAGGGAGGAGGAGTGCAGAGGGCCTGGAGTGTGGGAGGCAGGAGCAGAGGCCAGAGGAGGGGTTTCTGTGTTGAGCCTGGAAGTGCTGTCCCCTGGGAAGTAGAGGAGGGAGGGACAGGCTGTTAGCAAAAGGAGGCATTTGGTCAGGGGCTTACCCAGTTGGTCTGCAAACACCCTTTGGGCCTGGAGGTGAAGAGGAAAGGGTGAAACCCAGGGCGGGGCAGAGCTGATTTTCATAGTGAAATCTGTGTGGCTGGGTTTTGCTTCCTGCCTCTGCCACTTAGGGGCCACTTGACCTTGAGAAAGACCTCATGTCTTGAGGATCTCTCCATCTACAGAAGGGGACAGGTACCATGCTCTCCCTCAGCGCCAGCACTAAAGGAAATTGTGCCTGCAGACTCTTCCCAGGTCTTGTGGCCTGCTCAGCAAGGGGCCACTGGTGGTGGAATTGTGGTTGCCATGGTTACTCTAAAGCTTAATTTCCAGCTTCCCCGTGGCCTAACCAGATCTCTTTTGTTTCAGCCACCCTGCAGCTGGGAGTGTACCCCTCCTCCTGTCCTCCAGGGCACCTTAGAGGCTTACCCTCACAACCTGTTAGCATTGAGTTCAGCTGTAACAGAACCCCCCCTCCTCCAACAGTGGCTCAAATCACTCACAAGTTTGTCTTACTGTGACATAAAAGTCCCAAGGAAGGCAGGCTACAGTTGGTGGGGGCGCTCTGCTCTATGTGGCCTTCATTCCCAGAGTCACCTCGTGGTTCAGGATGGCTGTTCCCGCCATCACATCACGCTCCAGGCCATTGGATAGAGGAAGTAAGGAGAAGGGGAAAAGGGTGCATGCCATCTGTCTTTAAAAGAAAGTTCCAGAAGCTGCCACATATCTAACGCTTACACTTATCTCCCATTGACCAGAATTCAGTCACATAATCACACTACTTCAAGACATGCTAGAGAGGATAGTCTTTTTTGTGGGTACCGTGTGCCCTACCAAAACTTCTGGTCCTATGGGAAAGCAGAGTAGCAATAGCAGACAAAGAGCCATTTGTCATGAATCACCCACGTACCGGCTCATTCAAGCAGCTACCTGAGCCTTGCCGAGGTGCTGGCACCAGACCGGGACACAAAGACCTGGTGCCTAAGGGTGAGAGAAACCTTCTGGAGAGACCACTTCAACCATCCTGGGGCTGGCTTGTCATTGGCACCCAGTTAGGTTCTGTACGAGTTCTCTGGGACTGCCGTAAGAAAGTATTATAGCACAGATCAGGTGGCTTAGACAGCAGACATCCATTAGCCCCCAGCTCTGGAGGCCGGAAGTGTGATATCAGTGTGTTGACAGGATTGGCTCCTTCTGAGGGTTCTTTTTTGGTGGGGTAGGGGGGTTAGTTCCCTGGCTGGGAATCGAACCCAGGCCATGGTGTTGAGAGTGCCAAAGCCTAGCCACTACACCATCTTCTCCCTCTGTCTCTTCACATTACCTTGACTCTATGTGTATCATTTGTGTCCAAGTTTCCTTTTTATAAGGGCATCCATTATATTGGATCGGGGTGTACCCTAGTGACTTACTTTAACTTGATTACCTCTGTGAAGACCTTTTCGTCACCTTCTGAGGTCCTGGGGTTTAGGACTCCCACATATCTTCTTTTTCAGGGGACACAATTCTGGTCCCAACTTCTTTTTGACTATTAAAGTAGCACCTGCAGACAGGCAGGTACCCTGAGCACATGTGTCCAGTGGTTGGCCTTCTCCGGAGTCAAATGTCCTGCCATCTTCTACTGTCACTTGTCTCCCCAGCTCCTCCTGAGCAACCCTAGGCCCTCCCACCATGCCCACCATGCCCAGCAAGCCTGGGCCGGGCCCTTGTTGAATTGAACACAGCCTCTTTGTCCCCTGCCCAGGTTGGGAAGCCGTGTGTGACTGGAAGGATGTTCTGTCGGGGGGTGAGAAGCAGAGAATCGGCATGGCCCGCATGTTCTATCACAGGTGAGTGGGCTATCAGGGTGCTGGGGCTCCCTCGAGCACTGGTTGCTCTCCCAGCCAGTGGCAGAGACAAAGAGGTGGCTCAGCACACATGCTCCCTGGGGCCTCCGTAGGGGGAAGGCAGTACCATTAGGCCCTGTCTGAAGACCCAGCAGGGATTGGGCCACAAGGGGGAGGGGAGCTGGAGCCAGGCCAGGGCATGGGTGATGGAGGGTCCACAGCCTCTCTTGTCCACTCGGTTCCCACTCCCAAGGCCTAAGTACGCCCTCCTGGATGAATGTACCAGTGCTGTTAGCATCGATGTGGAAGGCAAGATCTTCCAGGCGGCAAAGGACGCAGGCATCGCTCTGCTTTCCATCACCCACCGGCCCTCCCTGTGGTAGGTGCCCTCCCTTCCTGCCTGGAGTTGAGGGGAGGGAGTGCCCTTCTCGCATTCAACACCCACCCCCTTGGCTTTGCAGCTGAGGAGGGGATGGTGTTGCTGTCAGAGGGGTAGAGGGCCCTGGTAGGCCTGGCAGGCATCTCCTGCCGAACAGCCTCTGCACCTCTATCCCTGTCCCTCTCCTGGCCCAGGAAGTACCACACACACTTGCTCCAGTTCGACGGGGAGGGCGGCTGGAAGTTCGAGAAGCTGGACTCGGCCACCCGCCTGAGCCTGACCGAGGAGAAGCAGCGGCTTGAGCAGCAGCTGGCAGGCATTCCCAAGATGCAGCGGCGTCTGCAGGAGCTCTGCCAGATCCTGGGCCAAGGCCCCAGGGTCCTCCAGGGTGCCGCCACCTGATAGAAGACCATGGCTCTGGGCCCTTGGCACCTGCCCCTCCCCAAGCACTTGGATCATATGAAGGAAACAGTAGCGCCTGCCCACCCACTCACACCCAGTTCTGCCACAGGCCCACCCTGCATGCCTTTCCCTCCTCCCAGGCCTCTCAGCCACCGGCCTGCCCTGCCTAGAAGACTGCCAGTCACACCATGTGCCCAACTCCCATGCCCCTGCCCTCAGGCAAGTAGTCATGGAAGGTCCTACCCTGCTCCTTCCCTGCCCCACCATAACTGTGACCTGGGCAGGGTAACTGAGTCCTTTCTTTTCTTTAGGGAAGGGGAGAGGGATAGACGGTGAGCTCACACTGCCAGCCAGTCTGTGCTGAGCCTCCGCATTTGTGGGGCACTGCCCTCCTGAGACTGAAGTCTCCCTTATTTCCTCCTTTTCAGTTCCTCAGAGAACCCATGGTCCATCCCTCTATTGCCACCACCCAAGTGACTGCTAAGGCTCCCGTCCCACAGGACACCCTTCCTTCCATAAAAACGGCCAAAAGGGACTCACAGCCAGACAGGGCCCCTTGTCTGTGCCTCCTCTCCCCACCAGTCCTCCCGAAGAGCCTTCAGGACAAAGAATTGCACAGCATTTCTTAGCAAGTGATAATAAGAATGTAGTCTCTGTCCCTCTCGGTCCCTACGAGCTAATTTATTGGCTTCCTGTTTGTAGCCTTCTCGATTGCCAATGTGAGCACCTTGCTAGCCGGGGAGGTGGCCCGAGCTGTGATCCTTCCACAGGTGTCCCAGCCTCTGAGCCAGCCCCAGCCAGCCTGTCGCTCCACCAGCCTACACTGCCAGCTGCCACCAGGGGGCCCCAGGCCAGCTAGAGGGGGAGATAGATGCTGGTGCTGCCGGGAGTGCAGGCACCAGTGTTCCCAGCTCAGTGCCAAAGAGGGGTCACCCGGGAAAAATGTCTCTGCAAAGCCAGCCCCTACCCTAGAGGGAGACCCCACCGCCGCCGTGTGCCTTTTGTGGGGGGACCCTCAGCCCTTGGGCCAGGGAGCCTCCCTCAGTCCTTCAGTAAAAACCTCCTGTGGAAAGTGCATTTCTACCTCCTGGCCTCTTTCTCTGGCAGGGGAGAGACAGGGAGGGGCCACCCGGTGTTGGCGGGGTGTGGGGGTGTGCGGGGAGAGGGATAGCCTCAGCCTATGCTCCCCACCTGAAGACAGCTCAGCACACTCTCTGGCTGACAGGGCAGTGAGGAGGTAGATTCAGCAACATCTCACAAAAATACTGGCTGAGCCCAAATAGGACTCTGGATCAAGTCTGGACTGGATGATGGGGTGGGGAAGGAGGAGGCCAATGCCCAGTCCTTGTATGAGTTTTAAACAGGACAGAAAACAACTGTACTGGGGGGTCCCTGTTGGTGTAGTGGCTGGGCTCAGCACGCTCACCGCCGCGGCCTGGGCTCGATCCTCGCTCAGGGAACCGACCTAAAAAAACAAAAACAAGGGACTGTCCTGTTTCAAATGGTACATATATGGTCAGCAGCCTATTCTGGAGAGAGTGCAGGAAAAAACAGCGAGCTGCAAAATGGGCTGGTGAGGGGTGTGTAGAGGAGGAAGGGTCCTGACCTGGCCTGGCAAGGGGCAGCGAAGAAGTGGCTCTAGACCTAGTTGGAGGGAACACTTGTGCAAAGGCCCTGGGGTGAATCGGGAGCAAGACACAGGATATTGATGCTCAGTGCAGGGGAAAGGAGGGGCCAGGCCCACGCTAAGGAGCCTGAGCTTGGGGAGGCAAGGGGAAGCCACTGAACAGTTCTCAGCAGAAAGGAAAACACATGGAGTTATGCTTAGTGCAGGCTGCTTGGAGGAAGGCACACTGCTATAACAAGAATGAAATTCTGACCCATGCTACATGGCTGAACTGCAAAAACATGATGCTGAGTGAAAAGGGCCACTCAAAAAAGACACATGATATGAGTCCCATTTCGTATTTAACCCATTAAAAGGGTTAATTTTATGTCATGTGAATTTCACCTCAAAAAATAGATGATAGGTGATAGATTGAGTGATTGCTTGATGATAGATAATAGATCATTGATAGATAATAGAGGAGACATAGATGAGTGAACACATCACTCGAAGCATCTCAGACAAGATGTGCTGAGGCCTGAAATCCTGGACAGATTAGAGAGAGATTAGAAGACAGTCAACAGGTGCAGGGGTTCAGGCTCTAGGCGGGGGTGGGGGTAGGGTGTCAAGGTGACTCCTGGGTTCTGGCTTGGGTGGCTGGGTGGGTGATGGCACCCTTCGCTGAAGGAGGGTCAGGTTGGAAAGGTGTCACCCAGTTACCACTTGCTGGGTCTGGATCTGGGCCAGCAGCCTCCGTGAAAATGAGGAGTAGGCAGTCAGCCTGAGGAAGATACAGCTTGGATGAGCTTTAGCCTAGAGATCCTGGTGGTTGAGGATCCTCATAGACAGCCTGTGAAGGAGGGGCTTGGCCTCATGAGGGGATGGAAGATAGACTGAGTTTTCTCCAAATTTGGAAGTTAGAATTCATTCCTGATTCCAGGAAAGGTGGTAGATTGGAGGGCAGGGAGTTGTTCCTCCATCTCTTCCCAAGACTGTGTAAGTTGGTCCTACCTGGTCGTAAATTCTTTTTTTTTTTTTTTGAAAGATATTGCTAGAATGGCTCTGTGGTCTGCCACCAAACCTTAACTGATACAGATGGAAAGAGATAAACCTAGCAAATACTGCCCAAAAGGAAGTTAGTGAAGAGAAGTTAATATCAGGCAAAGTAGACCCCAGGGCACAAATCATTATTAGGAATTAAAGAGGTTACTACATAATGATTTTTAAAAATTCACTCAGAGCATTAACTGTTGTGAAGTTCATGTGTGCACCTGCCTCATGACAGAGCCTTGAATGTACAAGGTGTGATTTAAAAAATACAGTAAATGTTTAAATTAAAACATAATTTTATTACAGTAAAAGACACAATTGCCATTAATCCCTCTCAAAATAGTCCCCCTTGCTTCAAAGACATTTATCCCATAGTTCTTGCTACTTTCTGAAGCAGTTCTGAAAGTCCTCTTTCATGAGTGTCCTTAGTTGCGCTATTGTGGCTGCCTTGATGTCCTGAATGGATTCAACATGTTTACCTTTCATGGTCATTTTGACTTTGGGGAAGAACCAGAAGTCACAAGGTGTCAGATCTGGTGAATAAGGTGGATGAGGACACTCTGTAATGTTTTTATTTGACAGAAGTTTATGTTGATGTGTTGTTCATGATGCATGATTTATGGTCCACTTTAAAACACACCTTCTCTCAACCGTAGCTCACAACAAATTGACTGGCCCGAACAAGGTGAAACTTGTCACACTGTGAACTAAGGTTTGACACGCTGCTTCCTGTGTCGAAGTTCCCTGCCTTTTTCATTGGATGGCACTTGGCCGTAGCATTCACCGTCACCGTATTTTTTATCACACCCCATATGTCAAATAAAAAGTAGCAGTTAAAGGGAATATTAATAAATCAGTACATTCACCACAAGAAATAATACCACATCTCACTGGAATTGGCAGGTCAAGCAGACAAAACTAGTTAAGACTATATGGAAAATTGAACAAGCTTGATTAACAGACATCCCAAAACTAGAGACTAAGCATTCTTTTCAAGTTCACCTTGAACATTCACTAAAACTCACCACATCCTAGGTAGGCCACAAAACAAATCTCAACAAATACTAAAAGAATCGGTATCGTATGGATCATGTTCTTAAACTGTGATAGAACAAAATCATAAATGGATAATAAAACTAAAATTAAGTCCTCCCATACGTTTGGAAATTTAAATGTACAAGTTTAATTCTTTTTTTTTTTTTTTTTTTTTTTTTTTTTTTTTTTTGCTTTATTGGTATGTGGGCAGCTCCCTGACTGGGAATCGAACCCAGGCCGCAGCACTGACAGCGCCAATGCCGAAACCTTAAGCCACTACACCATCAGGGAACTCCCACAAGTTTAATTCTTAAAATACGCTCTCAAATAATTCATTGGTCCAAGAAGAATTACAGTGAAAATCTAAACACAGAACTAAACAACAATGAAAAAACTACATATGAAAACTTGGGGCATGTAGCTCAAGCAGTACTTAGGAGAACATGTATCTGTCACACCTAAAGCTTGAGCAATACACATTTTAAAATAAAATTCCAACCTGCTGATACACTGAAGCTGGGAGATTTTAGGCCTCTTATGTTTCACTGGATATACCAGGGCTGTCTGGAAAAAAATCAGTCATAAATGCCTCTATTTTTCATATTACATAGTTGGATGCTTTTCGGACAGCCTTTGTATGGACTTAAAATGACTAAGATGAGCATCAACTTGGGAAGTTAGAAAAACCAGAAGAGAATAAATCCAAAGAAAGTAGAAAGAAGGAAACCACAAACAGCAGAAATGAATTAAGTAGAAAAAAAGAAAGATCGATAAAATCCAAAGCTAATTCTTTGAAATCAGTAGAATAGACAAGACCCTGGCAAAAATGAAAGAATATACGAATACATCATGCTTGGAAGGAAAAAAAGAAAATGACCACAGACCCAACAGTCATTTCAAACCTAACGGGAGACTCTGGGTTGGGCATGGGAGCTTGAACACCTGTATGGTCCTTGCTTCTCAAAACACAGAGAAAGTGACAGTAAGGGGGTGACAAATATAAAAAGGAATCAACTCACCAAAGGAAGTGAGAGGACTACCTACCAAGAAAATTTTTGAGGGAGCTCCCTGGTGGAGTCGTGGCTAGGCTTCGGCGTTCTGCGTTCTCAATGCTGCGGCCTGGGCTCGACTGCCAGCCAGGGAGCTACCCCCCCCAAAATTTTTTTTTGAAGCTCAAAAACAGGTGGAGGAGTAATAATTGGTTAAAAGACCAGAGTAAACTTTTAAAACAGTGGTGGGAGGTAGCCAGGCGCAAGGACTGGTTTGCATAAGAATCGGAGGCACCAGATGTTCCAGAAGGAAAAAATGTGCGCATATATTGGGGGTGGGGGTGCGGGTTGGGGGTGGAACGGGAGGATGTGCAAAAGACCAGATTTTACTCTCTGAGGAATGAAAATGGAAGGCCCGTGGAAATGCATATTAAAGCTACAGTGAAGTACCCTTTTATTCCCATTAATGGGCAGAAATGAGAAAGTCTGGGAGTTCCCTGGTGGAGTAGTGGCTAAGGCTTCAATGCTGTCAACACTGTGGCCTGGGTTCGATTCCCAGCCAGGGAGCTACCCACATAAAAAACAAAACAAAACAAAACAAAGAAAAGTCTGACAATACCAAGTGTAGACAATGCTATGGAGTAGAGGGAACTCCTACACTGTGGGGCAGGGGAAGGGGAATATAAACTGGTACAACCACTTTGGAAAACAATTCGGCATTTTTCTAGGAGGGTTGAAGGCTGCATGTTTATGACCTAACAATGTCACTGCTGGATACACCCTAGAGAAGGTCTTTCACAAATATACCAGATCACATGCACAATTTGTTCATAATAGTATTGTTTATAATAGGCAAAAGCCAGAAACAATACAAATTGTCCACTCACAGGAGAATAAATGACCTAAGTTAGAGTTCTATGATGAAAATCAATTCAGCAATAAAAATGAATAAATTACAGCAATATGCATCAATTTGGATGTCTGTCACAAATGTAATATGAAATGAAAGCAAAAAATTTACAGAAAAATACATCCAATATGATTGCATTTATATAAAGTTCAAAAAGTATAAAACTAAACAATATATCATTGAGAGATGATTCCTATTGGGACAATTAAAAATAAAAGCAAAGAAAGGATAGTGGTTGCCTCTGTGAAGGGAGTAAAAGAGTACATGGAGACTCCAAAGCATTGGAAATATCCTCCCACTGGCAGTGGGGACATATGTATATGACTTTATCATCATTCTCTAAACAATTCATATAAATGCTATACATTCTCTTTTTTGGGGGGGAGGTGGGGGCAGGGGTAGCTCCCTGGCTGGGAATCGAACCCAGGCCGCGGCGTTGAGAGTGTCGAAGCCTAGCCACTACACCACCAGGGAACCACCTGTACATTCTTTTGGATATATTAGGTGGAATAAGACGAAACTGCCATTTTTCAATTAGCAATAATTGCATCTCAGATAAACCTCATTGGCTACGATGCTGCCACTGTGCAAAACTAAAACTGCCATTTTTATAGGTCAAAGGGGGCTCCCTGGTGGTCTAGTGGCTAGGCTTCAGCACTCTTACCGCCGCAGCCTGGGTCTGATACCCGCTCAGGGAATATTAAAAAAAAAAAAAAAAAAAAAAAAAAAAAAAAAAAAAAAAAAAAAAAAAAAAAAAAAAAAAAAAAAAAAAAAAAAAAAAAAAGAAAAACAAAAACAAACAAACAAACTATATTTCATATATATATATATATATATATATATATATATATATATATATATATAAAATAAAACCAAAAGACTTTATACTAATAAATTTGAAACTTTGATAAAATGGGCATGTTCCTAGGAAAATATTGTTTATCAAAAATTTACTCAAAATAAGGGGGTTCCCTGGTGGTGTAGTGGCTAGGCTTCGGCGTTCTCAATGCCGTGGCCTGGGTTCGATTCCTAGCCAGGGAACTACCCCCCCAAAAAAAAAATTTACTCAAAATAGAAAAAGTCACCTAAAATTCATATGGAATCTCAAGAGACCCCAAGTAGCCAAAACAATTCTGAAAAAGAAAAACAAACTTGGAAGACTCACACTTCCTGATTTCAAAACATATTACAAAGCTACAGGAATTAAAACAGTGTGGTTCTGGCATGAAGACACACAATAGACAAATGGAACAGAATAGAGAACCCATAAATGAGCCCTCACATATATGATCAAATGATCTTTGACAGGGAGCCAGGACCATTCAATGGGGAAAGGACAGTCTCTTCAAAAAGCAGTGTTGGGGAGTTCCCTGATGGTGTAGTGGCTTAAGGCTTCGGCGCTGGCGCTGTCAGCGCTGCGGCCTGGGTTCGATTCCCAGCCAGGGAGCTACCCACATACCAAAAAGCAAAAAAAAAAAAAAAAAAAAAAAAAGCAAAAAGCAATGTTGGGAAAACTAAATATTCACATGCAGAAGAATGATGTTGTACCCTTATGTTACATCATATACAAAAATCAACTCAAGGCAGTTCCCTGGTGGTGTAGTGGCTAGGCTCCGGCGCTCTCAACACCATGGCCTGGGTTCGATTCCTAGCCAGGGAACCACAAAAAAAAAAAGTCAACTCAAAATGGATTAAAGACCTAACTGTAGGGAGTTCCCTGATGGTGCAGTGGCTTAAGGCTTAAGGCTTCGGCGCTGGTGCTGTCAGTGCTGCGGCCTGGGTTCGATTCCCAGTCAGGGAGCTACCCACATACCAAAAAAAAAAAAAAAAAAAAAAAAAAAAAAAAAAAAAAAAAAAAAAAAAAAAAAAAAAAAAAAAAAAAAAAAAAAAAAAAAAAAAAAAAAAAAAAAAAAAAAAAAAAAAAAAAAAAAAAAAAAAAAAAAAAAAAAAAAAAAAGACCTAACTGTAATAACTAAGACTATAAAACTTCTAGAAGAAAGCATAGGAGGAAAGCTTCATGATACTGGACTGGGGGATGACTTCTTACAAGCATCACCAAAAGCATAAGCAACAAATTTCGTCTCAGCTGCCGACATGCCATCTAGACTGAGGAAGACCCAGAAACTTCAGGGCCATGTGGCCACGGCCACAGCCACATCAGCAAGCACCCAGGAGGCCGAGGTATAGCTGGTGGTATACATCACCATAGGATCAACTTCGACAAATATCATCCAGGTTACTTTGGGAAAGATGGTTGAGGCATTACCACTTAGAGAGGAACTAGAGCTTCTGCCCAGCTGTCAGCCGTGATAAACTGTGGACCTTGGTCACTGAGCAGACATGGGTAAATGCTGCCAAAAACAGGACTGGAGCTGCTCCCATCATTAACGTGGTGTGATCGGGCTACTCCAAAGTTCTGGGGAAAGGAAAGCTCCCAAAGCGGCTTGTCATTGTAAAAGCCAAATTCTTCATCAGAAGAGCTGAAGAGAAGATTAAGGGTGCCGGAAAGGCCTGTGTCCCGGTAGTTTGAAGCCACATGGAGGGAAGTTCATTAAATGTTCAAGTGTTTTAAAAAAAAAAAAGCATAAGCAACAAAAGTAAAAGTAGACAAATGGGACTACATCAAACTTAAAAACTTTTGTGCATCAAAGGACACAATCCTTGGGGGGTTCCACGGTGGTGTAGTGGCTAGGCTTTGGTGCTCTCCACGCCGTGGGCTGGGTTCGATTCCCAGCCAGGGAACTACCCCCCCACCCTGCCCCCTGACCAAAGGATACAATCCACAGAGTGAAAAGTCCTCCTTTACAAATCATGTATCTGCTAAGAGGTTAATATCCAGAATATATTAATACAAAGAACTTTCCACTCAAAAACAAAAAAAATCAAATTACCCAATTAAAAAATGAGCAAATAACTTGAATAGACATTACTTCAATGATACACAAATGGATAACAAGCATATGAAAAGATGCTCAACATCACTAATCATGTAAATGTAAATCAAAACCACAATAAGATATCACCTCACATCCATTAGGACAATTACTATAAAAAAAAGAAAATATCAAGTGTTGGCAAGGGTGTGGAGAAATTGGAAGCCTTGGGCACTGTTGGTGGGTTTACAAAATGGTGCAACCGCTATGGAAAACTGTATGAAGTTTCCTCAAAAACTTAAAAATAGAACTACCATAGGATTCAGCCATCTGACTTCTGAGTATACAAGGGCTGTCTGGGAAGTATCCAGCCATGTAATAAGATAAATAGAGGCAGGTATGCCTGGATTTTCTCCAGACAGCCCTCATATGTCGAAAAGAACTGAAAACAGAGAAATAGGCATATCCATGGTCATGGTTGCACTGTTCACAGTAGCCAAGAGGTAGAAGCCACCTGGGTGTCCATGGACCGATGAATGGGTAAGCAAAACGTGGTTTATCAGTACAATGGAATATTATTCCACCTTAAAAAGGAAGGCAATCCTGCCACGTGCTACAACATGGATGAACCTGGAAGAATGCTATGTGAAATAAGCCAGTCACAAAAAACAAATGCGGTATGATTCTACTTACATGAAATATCTGCAGTAGTCAAATTCACAGAGACAGAAAGTAGAAGGGTGGGTGCCAGGAGCTGGGGGGAGGGAGAAAAGGAGAGTTGTTTAATAAGCATAGAGTTTCAGTTTTGCAAGATGAAGAAGTTCTGGAGACCTGTTTCACAACAGTACGAGTGGAGTGTACTTAACACAATTGAACTGTACACTTAAAAATGGCTAAGATGATAAACTTTATGTCATGTATTTTTTAACCACAATAAAAATTATTGACTCAAGAAGAAACAAAACCTGAACAGTCCCGTAATTATTAAAGAAAGTGCATCAGTAACTTAAACTGTCTGGATAGACGGGTAGGAGGCTGCAAAAACAAGGAAGGCCTAACTAGTTTTACAAATGAATTCTATCAAACCTTTAAGGAACTGACAACCCCTCTTAGATAAATTGTTCCAGGGTACTGAAAAAGAGGAAATGCTCCCCCAAAGCTTTCATGATGTCTTGATACCAAAACCCAACAGGGATTGTACAAGGCTAAAAAAAAAAAAAAAAAAATCCAAACCAGAAGTGTATGTGAATGAAGTACATTATGACAGAGTTGAGTTTAGCCCAGAAAATGCAAATGCAAAAGTGGTTTAACATTAGATTAGAAAATCAATTAACATAATTTACTACATTCACAGATGAGGAGAGGAAAACCTTGTCATCACCTCAATGCATTTAGAAAAAGCATTTGATAAAATTCAACATATAGCAAACTAGTATTGGAAGGGAACGTCTTTAAATCTCATAAGGGCGTCTACTAAACACCCCCTGCAAACATCATGCTTAATGATGAAACATTGAGAACATTCTCTTTGCTTCCATCCAATGGTGTACTGTCCAGGGAAGTCAAGTAGAAAAAGAAACCGTAGTTAAAAAGTCTGAAAAAGTAGAAACAAAACAGTCATGACTGGTAAATGACGTGATTATGTAAGTAGAAAACCAAAAAGAATCCACAAAGGGAATGCAGAAAGAATTATTAGACTTAATACAAGTTACATTGTTCAAAGTCTCTCCCCGCCAGCTCTCCCCCCACAACACCTCCTGGAGCTTCTAGATCCCTCCCTGGATGCTTCTTGGTCATCTGATCTCCCTTCCAAGTTTCCTGTAGGGATGCACACCCACCTCCAGTGCTCCAGTCCCCCTGAGTTGAGCTTCTCACAGCAAGACCCCCAACAGCTCCACTGGCCATCTCCTCCTGCCTGTGGGCCCCTTAGACCTCCCGCCCTTCCCAACACTGGCACGCCTGTCCCGTAGTGAGCAATGCCCCAGCAGAAAAGACCCAGTGCTCTCCTAGATTTTGCTGCTTCACTGGCTACACCCCATCCAATGCCAAGTCTCCAGGATTCTGCCACCACCACCCCAACTCAGAGCATATCTGGAATGCATCCACTTCTCTCTTGCCCACAGTCACCCCTGCTCCAGGCTCCCACACTTTATTCCACCCCAGGGCCACCAGCTTGCACTAGTCCAAATGCAAAGCTGTTTACAAATCCATGGCCAGGGAAGTGCAAGTTCTCCCTGATTTGCTGATTTCTGCAACCTCAAAGTCTACCTCCACAAACCCTGTGCTCCAGGTAGGGAGAAATAACCCATGGGCATGTCATCTGCAGTCCCAACTTCCTGCAGTTTCCATCTCCCCACCTGCTCAATGCCTGCCATGGTTCATGGTTCAAGGCCATGTGGCTTGATGGTTAAGTGCAAGAGCCCTGTGGTTGACTTAGCCTTGCCACTACTCGCTGCGAGACCTTGTGCAAATTTCCTAACCTCTCCTGCCTATTTCCTCACGTGTGAGTGGGAAAGATAGCGTATCCCCTTGTGGGGCCATGGGAAGGACTGAATTGACAGAGCAAGCAGCTAGATAGGAATAGGAAAGGAGAAATTGTCCCAGTCCATTATCCTCTGCCTCTAAATTAAAAGGATAAAGAGAAGGAATGTGGGAAGAGGAACTTGCCCGTTAGGAGGCCCATTCACAGATGTCCTAAATCTAGGAGTAAGCCCCGGCTCATTATCAGCTATCCTCAAATTGAAAAGATCAGGAAAGGAGAAATAGCCCCATTCACAACCATAAATCCTACTTCTCAAAACCGTATTATTATGCAGGTTTGGCCCTTTTCAGAAGGCTCACACAGAAAAGGAAGGGGGAGGAACTCACACCCACAGAGACAAAATCTCCCAAACAATGGAAGGGGGGATGCTTCCTTCTCCTGAGTCAGCCCGTTCCATTTCTCAGAGTGAACTTTCTTTAATAAACTTTTAACTATCCTATATTTTCACAAACTCTGTCACTTGACTGAATTATTTCCTTCAAGAGACAAGGACCAAGGGAAAATTGCCATTTCACGTTAACAGAATGAGTTAACAAACCCACATCACTTAGTTCAGCCCCAGTACTTTAGGAGAACAGCAACAGTAGTAGCACTGTGTGGTTCAAGGTCACCTTAAATTTCACTTCCTCTCCCTGAAACCCTGAGCGCCCCTTAGACTTGATTCCCCTCGTTGGTGCCCAGGGGTGCCCTCCACAGATAGGCTGTCTTGGCGGTGGGGACTTAAATCTGTTGGCAAGGAACGTATTTTGCCATGTATAATGTGCACTTTTTTTGCCCAAATTTGTGGGGGGGGGTGGAATGAGGCTGCACATTATACATGGGTAGTACTAATTCTGTATCTATATAAATGTTTTAAATTCTTTTATTTATGTTCATGAGTTAAAAGTGTAACTTTAGAAGTCAATAACAATATCTGTATGCAAAATAATACCCTGGAATACCTCGGTGTTTTTTATATAAAAATATCATACATAAAATTTCTTGTACCTTGTGTCTGTTGTTTTGTAATTACTTGTTACATAAAATTTCTTGTACCATAATGTTTAAAAAAAGCTAAAAGTCCTTTATAATATGAAAAACAAGTATCTAAATAGAAACAAATACAAACTTGAATTAAAATTTTTAAATAAAGATTTTTTTTCCCCTGAAGGTTTGGGTCAAAACGTGGGTGCGCATTATACACGGGAGCGCAGTTTGTACCCAGCAAAATACAGTAGTTCTGCCCGAGATCCAAAAGACTCTTGAGGCAGGTGGTGATGGGCTTTGTCTCTGAACGGCGCCAGGGCCAGACCCAAACGTGGGACCCATTAGGCACTTCGTGGGAGACTATGGAATGCTCTTCTGGCCACCTGAAGAGATGCCCCACTGTTACCTGCTCCAGCCAGGTGACTACAGCGGATCCTCGGCTATACCCGTCAAGGCCAGCAGAGGGCAGCAGCGCCCTGCCCTGCGCCAACGGGCAAAGGGGTGGGCGGGGAGGGGCTGGGCTGCCCAGCCCGCCCGCCAGGATGTGTTGGGTCGGGCACGATTGCATTGTGGGGAGGGAGGCCGGGTCTCCGCAAAGACTCACTCCAGGCACCACCGGGCGCTCCTCAGTCTCTGCCGGCGGCCCACCCAGGTAGGCAGGGGTCGGGGCTGGCGAGTGTGAGGGGTGCACGGGCCTCCGGATCGGGGGTGGGGGGGGGGTGGCGGCAGCATCTCGGGGTCTACTGGGAGAAGCCCGAGGTCTGCAAGGCCAACTAGTCTTGCTCTGGAAAAGGCCCTCAGGCGCAAGCCCCAGCCCTGCAGCGATACCTCCTGATTCCTAAGGGCACAGTGCGCCCCCAAGGGGTGGCCCTGGAGATGGGAGGTAGAACCCAGGACTTCTGCCTCCAAATGGGAGAGCTGGCAGTGCCAAGGGCAGGGCGCAGGGTAGGGAGGTGGCCCGCCTGGCTCCCTGCCCCCACAGCCACCCAACCGGCCCAGCTAGGTGGCAGCAAGCCTTGCTGCCACCTCGCCCTGAATTGTGCTGCTGCTGTGCACCATGGAGAAGGCAGAGACCCCAACTTGAGTGTACCTGCCCCTGCGCCGCAGGCCAGAGCCCCAGCGCCGCAGGCTAGAGCCCCAGCTCTGCGGGTTTGGTGTGCAGATGGTACCCTGTGAGGGTGGCAGAGGAGTGAACTGCCAGCCGCCACTCCGGTCCCCATCCCATGTGTGCAGGGGGGTCTCGGTCCATTCTGGGATGGTGTTTCCCTGGTAGAAGGGAAGGGGGACAGCCAGCGACCAGTTGCCACGCTTGAAGCTAAGGGTTGGGTTCCTGGTGGCCATGCCTCCCATCTCCTCCTGTGCATCTTCTGCTGGCACTAACCACTACCACCATGATGTACCTAGCATAACTTTGCCAGTTCCTGGAGGTGGGGCTGAATGGGGACATCCTGATCACTTGTTCTCTGGCCAGTCTTATTTTGGGCCAAAGGGGTGGGAGTGTGAGGGGGAGAAGGTCTCCTGGATGGGTTGCCTTTGTCAGTGTCTCCCCTGCCCCCAGCCTGTACAAAGGCAGGCATTGAGGGCCAGGACTGGCACTTCGGCCAGGCACCAAGGCTACTAAGGCTGAGGCTGGCATCTCAGGGACTCAGCGCTCTGACCCTCCCATGGGGGCTCCATGGCCTTTCCTCCGCCGTTCACAGGGACCTGGGGGGCATACAAGGAGGAGCTCACTGGCTGGCACCAGAGGGTTGGGGCTGCCTGTACGAGTCTCATTTTACTGGCTGGGGGAAACCCTGTCTCTTTGTCCCCAGATCCCAGGGGGTGTCTCTTTGAGGGTGGGGAGTGGCAGGGAGCCCCCTTGGCCAGAATATCTTGGGTGGGGGGAGAGCACCAGATAGTGGGTCTCTGGCCTCTGGACAGAGAGACATTGTTGAGGTGGAGGCAGGGCTGCCTTGGCCCAGCCACTATTGACAAAGCTGCCAGCTGTGGTGGAGCCCAGCCGCCAGGCCCTTGGCCCCCCTGGCCTCCCTCCTTCCCCAGGGCCAGTGTAAATGGAGCCAAGCCTCAACTGTCTCCCTCCCACTCAGGGCAATGCCCCCCACAGCTGTCTTGTACCCGTCACCACTGCCCCAGGGCAGCTGAAGTGAGGAGATGCACCTCCCTCTGCTGCTCCACTTCTCAACGGTAAGTGCCTGGGTCCCAAGTCCTCAGAGATGTCCCTGGGAGCGGCAGGGCAGAACAAATAGCACAGGGGAGCCTGGGTGTGGGTCTGCGATGCCTGGCTGTAGTCCCTTTACCCCGTCACGAACATGCGTCACGAACATGCCACAGACACTTCCACCGATATCCCGGGTCGAGAGGAAATAGCCCGGGTCCCGAGCCAGGCCCAACCTTCCTGTCTGTGTTACCGAGATATGGGACTCTAACCACCGCCACCCCCATGCCTGGGGGCCCAGGCATGCCTCTCTGCTGGCAGACTGGGAGGCACTGAGTGATCTTGGTCTCGCTCCTAGCTGGCATATGCCCACTCTCCCAGCTGTGTGGGAGCCTAGCTCAACTGACCCAGCTTCTGTCCCCCCTCTGTAGGTCTGGGATTGGGGTCAGGAGGAGGGAGGAATAAGAGTCTACCAAGACCCAGGGGCTCTGCCCTGTTGGTATCTGTCTTTGTGTCTCTCTCACCTGGTCACTTAGGCAGCCACCTGGGGTCCTGAGGCTGTTGGGGCCCCCAGCTGGGAGGTGGGGCTCAGCTTCAAGCCCCCACCAGGCCTATGGGAGCTACCTCTCCAGTCTGGGCTCCAAATGGGTGGGGAGCGTCGCCCATACCTTCTCTGGGTAGGATTCCCTTTAAGTTCTCCTCCCTCCCTCCCCAACTGCCCTCTCCTCAGTCAAGCTGTCTTCTTAGCTGTCTTCTTCTCACTCCCCTCTTTTCTCTCTCACCCCTTCCACATCTGCACTCCTGGTACCAGGGCCCAGTGGACCCTGGCCGCTGGGGCCCTTGGGGCAGGGGACAGGCCTCCTGTACCCTGTGTTCTCTCTTGGTGCCCCCTCTCCCAGACCCCACTCAGGCTGGCTCTCAGCTCTGCCCACACCCCTTTCTCCTTGGTCCTGGTTTGCCTCCCATTGCCATCTTGGGGAGCACTGGGGCAGTGTCTGGCTGTGGCTCAGCCTACAGTCCTCTGGCTGCCTCATTTTCTCCCTGGCACTCTCTCCTCTCTCCAGCACTCCCTCTCCTAACTGGTGATGGTCCCTCTTTGCAGCTGGCCCTGGCTGCCCTAGTGGGGTCTCCCTGCTTTTGCTGTCCCTCACTCCTCTTGCTCCGATGCCATCTCTCTTGTCTGGGTGATGGACACAGGATCGCCTGTGATGTGGCTTCCAGCAGCCTACCCCTTCCTGTGTCCCCATCTATCTCTGGGCTCTGCCCCCTTTCTGCCTCACCTGGGTATTCCCCACCCCGTACCTCCCCTCCTTTCTCCCCATCACCACCTCCTGTGCTCTGCCCTCCTCTCCTCTCCATGGTCTCTCCTCTCTATCACTGTCACTCAGAATCCTTCTGTTCATATTCTTGTGGCTTTTCAGGATCTGTTCCCCTTCAACACTCTAGACACCTGTAAAGTAGATTAAAGAAATACTTGCCTTGTGCGCACGTGCGTACCCTCCCCCTCCATCTCGTGGATACTCTTTGTCCCTCTTTCTGTCCTGCTCTCTCTGTGCCCCTTTTCCCATTCCCTCTCTATCTCCCTCTTGTCTCTTTCTGCTCTTTCTTTGTCCCTCTCTGCCTCCCTGTCCTTCTCTCACTCCCCCCCCCCTTTTTTTAATGTCTGTGTCTCTCTTAGTTTAGGGCTCTCCCTCTGATGCTTTCTCTCCACCCCCTCTTCCTCTGTACCCTCGCTGCCCTGACTCCTGCTGGCCAGGGGTGGGGAAGCATGCTCCCGCCCACTGGGACTCAGGTGCTCGGCTCTCCCCCAGGCCCCCGTGATGACTCCCTGGCCTCCCTTCGACCCCCACCTCCTGCTCGTGCTGCTGCTGCTATGCCCACCGCTGCCCCTGGCTCAGGCCCATCGCTTCTCGGCACTCAACACCACCTTCAACCATTTGGCGCTGGCGCCCGGCCGGGGCACGATCTACGTAGGTGCGGTGAACCGCCTCTTCCAGCTCAGCCCGGACTTGAAGCTTGAAGCTGTGGCTGTTACCGGCCCTGTCTTCGACAGTCCTGACTGCGTGCCTTTCCGTGACCCAGCCGAGTGCCCGCAGGCCCAGCTCACTGACAATGCCAACCAGCTGCTGCTGGTGAGCAGCAGGTCCCAGGAGCTGGTGGCCTGCGGGCAGGTGCGGCAGGGTGTCTGTGAGAAGCGGCACCTTCAAAATGTGTCCAAGTTGCTGTACCAGGCTGAAGACCCCGGCGATGGGCAGTTTGTGGCTGCCAATACCCCAGGAGTGGCCACAGTGGGCCTGGTGGTACCTGCATCAGGCCGGGACCTCCTGCTGGTGGCCAGAGGCCTGGCGGGCAAGTTGTCAGGAGGGGTGCCGCCCCTGACTGTGCGCCAGCTGGCTGGGCCGCAGCCCTTCTCCAGCGAGGGCCTGGGCCGCCTCGTGGTAGGAGATTTCTCTGATTACAACAACAGCTACGTGGCAGCCTTTGCCAATAACCGCTCTGCCTACTTCGTCTTCCGCCGCCGTGGAGCCCGGACACTGGCCGAGTACCGCTCCTACGTGGCCCGAATCTGCTTGGGGGACACCAACCTTTACTCCTACGTGGAAGTGCCCCTCACCTGCCAGGGCCAGGGCCTCATCCAGGCTGCCTTCCTTGCCCCAGGCACCTTGCTGGGTGCATTTGCCGCCGGCCCAAGATGGGCACGGGCGGCCTTGTGCACCTTTCCCCTGGCTGAGCTAGATGGGACCATGGAGCAGGCCCGGCGCCTATGCTACACAGCCGGTGGCCGGGGCCCTAATGGCATAGAGGAAGCCACTGTGGAGTATGGCGTCACTTCGCGCTGTGTCACCCTGCCCCCTGTGAGTGGCTGGGCCCAGGCCCCACACCTGCCCTGTCACCTCAGGCTTTATGCACCATCTTCTGGCGGCGGCTCCAACCTTCTCTCACTACCTCATCTGGCCTGGCCTACTTCTCAGTCCCCGTTCCTCAAGGTCCTGCGGCATCTCTCAGTGCAGGACAGGGGCTGCCGCGTGTAGTCCTGGGCCTCGGGCAGCTGGACGCTCTTGTGTGACAATTGCCCATGGCCTCTTGGTTAGAGGATATCAAGAAGGGGCTGGCTTATTCTCCAAGTTTCCTAGCTGCTGTCTTTCTTCCTTTCTGCGGTGTGAGCTTGTCCTGCTGTGGGGCTCCTTGGCCCTGTCCTCCAGCCTGCCTTGCTCTCTTTTCACTGGCTGCCTGGCTGTCCTCTAACTAGCTCTGGGTCCAGGGAAGGTACCATCTGCCTCTTCCAGAAACTGATTCTACCCTCCCTGCCTGTCCAGGACTCCCCTGAGTCGTACCCCTGTGGCGATGAGCACACCCCCAGCCCCATTGCTGGCCGCCAGCCCCTGGAAGCCAGGCCTCTGCTGCAGCTCAGGCAGCCCATCAGCGCCATCGCAGCCCTCCAAGTGGATGGGCACACAGTAGCCTTCCTGGGGGACACCCAGGGCCAACTGCATAAGGTGAGGGCCTGGCAGAGTAGGGGGCTGCCCTAGCCCCAGTCTCCCTGCTCTGCAGTCTTGACATTGCAAAGCTAGGTCCTACAGCGGCTCAGGGAAGCCTCAGGTACCTTCTGCCTCTTGGCTTGTGTCCTGGCTGGCTGGGTGCCAAAGGCATGGCTTAGGATGACAGCTCAGGAGACTCCCAGGCAGCCCAAATTTCTCCAGCCAACAGTGGGAGCTAACAGCGAAGGTGGGTGGGGGTGGCATGGAGGTGGAGTGGGCAGTGCCTGGTTTTCAGAGTCAGCATAGCCCCAGAAGTCTTTTTGAAGCAAACCTTTGCCTCTTTGTGATCTGCTTGTCTCCCTGCAGCTGCCCTCTAACCCCTGGCATCTGAGGGCCTCACCCAGGGTGATGCTAAATGGAATAGGCAAGATGGGCAGGCTGGATGCCCATGGGCCTGCCCCACCCTCCATGGTGTGGGATACCTAACCAAAAGAGAGCATGTGCTCTGAACAGTCAGCCTGTGGCTGTCTTAAGAGCGGGCCTTGGCTCGGCAGGCTGGCCCAGCATTGTCCTTTTCATTCCCCCAGGTCTTTCTCAATGGCTCCCAAGGCCAGGTATACCATTCGCAGCAAGTGGGGCCTCCAGGCTCAGCCATTAGCCCAGATCTGCTGGTGGACAGCAGTGGCAGCCACCTCTATGTCCTGACTGCTGAGCAGGTGAGGGCTGGCTGTCCCAGAATCTGGGCACATGAGGTGGGAATCCCCAAACCCACCGCCTCTGACCCCGCTGCCCATCCAGGTGGACCAGGTACCCGTGGCAGCCTGTCCCCAGTTCCGTGACTGCACCAGTTGCCTCCAGGCCCGGGACCCACTGTGTGGCTGGTGCGTCCTCCAGGGCAGGTGAGCTTGGGGCCTGTGCCCGGGCTTGGGCCGACAGGTGGAGTGTGCCCGGAGGCCTGTTCGGGTCCCTGAAGTGGAGATGGCGGGACCGCTGCTGAGTTTCCCCATCCTGTCCCATCTCACCAAGTCAAGAAACTGGTTGGCACCCCCTTCCTACCACTGCTCAACCTGTGCTCCACAAGGCAGCCCCAGGAATCCTTATGGCAAAGTCACATCCGTGTGTCTCCCCTCCGCAACACAGCCCCCTCTTACTCAACATCAATGCCATAACCCTTCCTCTGTGAGCACAGTCCCTTTCATTCCCCTTGGTCACTTCACTCCAATTGGGCCATCCTCCCAACCTCCCTGCTGCCAGTCACCCAGGGAGCATGAGACCCACACAGTGACCTGATGGACCCCTGCCCACAGGTGTACCCGCAAGGGCCAATGCAGGCGGGTGGCCCAGCCCAACCAGTGGCTGTGGAGCTATGAGGACAGCCGCTGCCTACACGTGCAGAGCCTGCTGCCAGCCCACCACCCCCGCCAGGAGGAGGGCCAGGTGAGCTTCCTGCTGTTACTTGCCATCTGTCCTTTTCTCCAGCTGCCTCTGATCCCACCCGCTCTACTCTGGCTCCATCTCCTTTGGCAAGGTGGCCCAAGAAGTACCTGCCTGCTCTGTTTTCCTCGAATGTGCCCCAGGTCACCTTGTCTATCCCTCGGCTGCCCACCTTGGCTATGGATGAATACTTCCATTGTGCCTTTGGAGACTACAACACCTTGGCTCAAGTGGAAGGGCCCTATGTGGCCTGTGTCACCCCTCCTCAAGACCAGCTGCCACTTAACCCTCCAGGCACAGGTAAGGGAACCTTGGATGAGCAGCCGGGGCAGGAGCTTGAGGGGCAGGAGCTGGTTGTGGCTCTGCCCCATGACCTGCCCTGCCACCACCATCCCTTCAGACCATGTCACCTTGTCTCTGGCTCTGATGTTTGAGGATGTGGCCATAGCTGCCACCAACTTCTCCTTCTACGACTGTAGTGCTGTCCAGGCCTTGGAGGTGGCAGCCCCGTGAGTGCTGGGCCGGGCTGGTGGGTAGGGGTGGTAACCCCAGATGGTGCCCAGCCTGAGCAACCCCCTGCCCATCTAGGTGCCGTGCTTGTGTGGGCAGCCTCTGGAGATGCCACTGGTGCCCCCAGAGCAGCCGCTGTGTATATGGGGAGCACTGCCCAGAGGGCGAGAAGACCATCTATAGCACCCAGGAGGTGGGTGAGCCCAGCCTGCTGGGCTCCCTTCACTGCTCAGCACCCAATAGCTGCAGGGCCTTGTCTGTGAGCTACTACTCACCCAGTGGCCAGCCTGGCATTTTCACTGCCACTGTAGACCCACCCCATCCTACTCCCTGCCCAGGCCCCTCAACTTCTGAAGGGCTAACGGATCTCATTTTCCCAGGTGGACATCCAGGTGCGTGGCCCAGGGGCTTGTCCTCAGGTTGAGGGCCTAGAAGGACCTCTCCTGGTGCACGTGGGCTGGGAGAGCCGTTTGGCCTTGAGAGTGAGGAATCTTCAGTATTTCCGAGTGAGTAATATTGGGGGGGGGGAGATGGGGATGGGGGAGCAGGGGGGCTGACAATGTCCAGGGTCCTGATAATGTGTACCCTCAGGGCCTGCCTGCCTCCTACAACTGCTGGCTGGAGCTGCCCGGAGAACTACAGAAGCTGCCAGCCTTCCTGGAAGAGATGACCGAGGATGTGGGCCTCATCTACTGCCAGGCCCAGAAGGTGAGCGGGCACCACACAGCCTCACCTGTCACTGGATGCCTTCTGCATCCCTCAGGTATCACCAACCCCCTTGCCTCCCAGCTTGTCCCAGGCCCTCGGGGGCTCACCCTCTTCATTCCATATATCACCAGGCCTGCTTTGTGCAGCAGGAACATGGTGCCCACAGCCTCTGCCCCGGGCTTGCAGTCTGGTGGGAGATGTGGGCACTGAACAATGGCACCCATTCTGGGAGGAGTGTCCTGGAGGAGGCAGAGGTCAGGGGTGCCCCAAGTTGGGCCAGGCCTGACCCCACCCTCCACCCACAGTTCCACTCCTCCACGGCCCAGCGGGAGCTCCCAGTGCCCATCTACGTCACTCGGGGCAAGGGCCAGCGGCTGGACAATGCCCGCACTCTTCATGGTGAGCTTGGAGGCGGCAGGGCAGATTGGGCAGGGCGTGCAGCAGAAGAGAGGCGCCTGAATGTGCTGCCTTAACCTTCCCTAGTGACCATGTATGACTGTGCCGTGGGCCACCCTGACTGCAGCCACTGCCAAGCGGCCAATGGGAGCCTGGGCTGCCTGTGGTGCAGCCATGGCCAGCCCACCTGTCGCTATGGGCCACTGTGCCCATCCGGGGCTGTGGAGTTGCTGTGTCCCATGCCCCACATTGACACAGTGAGTCCCCCAACCCTCACAACCTTGGCCTCTGCCCCCACCCTTCCCCAATGGCCCAGTCTCCCACTCCCCCGTCCCCCAGTCCCATCTGCCCTGCCCTGCCCTCCCACCGTCCTAGCCTCACTTCAGTCAGACCAGCTCTGCCTCAGGCTGGTCAGCTCGCCAGGCACTCCCCACAGGTGTGGTTTTGGGGATCCCATGGCCATCCTTTCCTGCTGCAGATTGAGCCCTTGACTGGCCCCCCTGAGGGTGGCTTGGCCCTCACCATCCTGGGCTCCAACCTGGGCCGTGACTTTGCCGACATACAAGACGCCGTGAGTGTGGCTGGCCAGCCCTGCAGCCCTGACCCCTCTCTCTATCGCACCTCTGCCCGGTAAGGCCCTCAGGGACTCGCTACCCAGAGAGAAGAGAGGCTTGCTGCCAAGAAACATGCACCCCAGTCAGATACGCTGAAGGAAGATGGGCTACGGGAGGGGCGGGGACGGGAGGGGGCAGGCCCCAGGCCCTGGGCAGTGGCTGGTGAGTGGCCCATGGCTCCTGCCAGGGAATGCCCAGCCCACAGGGGCCTTGAGCAGCTGCTGGGCCTCTGCTCCCCAGGATTGTGTGTGTGACATCTCCTGCCCCCAACGGCACTACAGGGCCAATCCAAGTGGCCATTAAGAGTCGGCCACCAGGCATCTCAACCCAGCACTTCACCTACCAGGTCAGTGGCCACTCTGGGGTGATCCCCATGCAGGGGATAGTAGGAGGGAGGGGCAGAAAAACAACCAGCACCTAGATTAGGATTTCAAACTTGAACTCAGGGTAGCAGGAAGCCTTGCTGCATGTCCAGTAGAGAAGGCACATGATCTGAATAGAGGGTGGGTTGGGGGCAGTGACAGCACAGTGAGGACACTGCTGGCAATAGCTGTCCAGGACGGAGGTGGGCAGCAGAAACACCAAGGGCAGAGGGCAGGCAGGCCAGTCTGGGACTTGGAGCTGTTGGAACTTACTGGCTGCCTGCAGGCATGGGGATGGGGGAGAACAAGGTCACCTTCAGGCACTAACCTGAGCTCTCGGCACCTGCTGAGCCCATTTTGGGGGCCAAGAAGACCAGGGCAGGGTCAGGTTAGCATTGGGTTAGCATTTGCTTAGCACATGCTGCACCCCAAGGAGGCAATTAGATCTCAAGGTTTAGCACTTAGGGGGCCTGAGAGGTGCAAGCCATGGCAAAGGATGTGGCTCTCCTGGGGGCAGAGATACCATAAGGAGAGAAGAGTCCCCCTGGCAGGGCAGGACAGTTAAGAGTAGAGCTGTGGAACTACAGAAGCCAGGCACAGGGCTTCCAGAAGGTGGGTGTGGTCTATTGTGGCCCAGGATACAGAGCTGGAAAGTTGGCCAGTACCTCAAAGCCCAAGGGCCTTGGGGGCTGGAGCCAAGGCAAGGAAGTGCCAAGCTGGGCTGCCATGCCTGCTCCAGCCTGCCTTCACCTGCTCTGTCTGCCAGAACCCCATCCTGCTGAGCCTGAGTCCCCAGTGGGGTCCCCAGGCAGGGGGCACCCAGCTCACCATCTACGGGAAGCACCTCCAGACAGGAGGCAACATCAGTGCCTTTGTGGGCAGCCAGTCCTGTCCTATGTGAGTATCTCTTTCCTCCCGGTCCCAGCCTGGTTGCTCTTGGCTAAGGACGTTCCCTATGGGCCTCAGTGTCTCCTTGTGTACAGCAAAGGCAGTGGACTCAGGGCTCCCCAAGCCCCCAAAAAAGTTCAAGATAAATGGCCACTGTGATCACCCCTGGTGAGCACTGCCCTTGAAGGAGGCAAAGCAGGGCTCTCAGAGGGTGGCCAGGCTGAGGCTAGAGCCCAAGATGACAGACTCCTCCCCACTACAGCCAGGAGCCAGTGTGTCCTGAGGCCATTGTGTGCCACACCATGCCCCAGGCCAGCCCAGGAGAAGCTGTGGTTCGTGTGGTCTTTGGCCGTGCCCAGCGCATGCTGTTGGCCATGCCTTTCCGATATACTGCCAACCCTCAGCTCATGTCAGCGGAGCCCAGTGTCAGCTTTCGGGGGTGAGGACCTGGTCCACTGGGGAAACCTGTACATCCTGCCTGGGAGGCGGGGAGGCAGGGCTGAGCTGGGCTACACAGTGCCCCAACCCCTGCTGACTACTATCCTGGCACAGGGGCGGACGGCTGATTCGAGTCAGGGGCAAGGACCTAGACGTGGTGCGTCGGCCCCTGCTATCTGTGTGGCTGGAGGCCACGGCAGAGGTGAAGGCTGCAGGGGCAGAGCCCCAGGACTTGAGGAAGAGCTGTGAGGCCCCTACTTCAGCCCCACAGGCTTGTGTCCATCTTGAGGGGGGTTTGCTGCAGGTGAGCTCCCACCTGCAGGCAGTGAGCGGGATGGGCCACCATGCCCCTGGGAGTGAGCAGAGGAGTCCCAGCTCACCCTACTTCATCCTGGTTCTGGCTCCCTTACAGTGCTCCACCGTCTGCTCCATCAACTCCTCCAGCCTTCTCCTGTGCCAGAGCCCCGCTGTGCCAGATGGGGCGCACCCCCAGCGGGTCTTCTTTACCCTAGACAACATGCACGTGGACTTTGCCAGCGCCAGTGGGGGCCAGGACTTCTTATACCAGCCAAACCCCCGGCTGGCACCCCTCAGCCGAGAGGGGCCCGCCCGCCTCAAGCCGGGAAATGTCCTGGACGTGGAGGTGAGGGCGTCTGCTGACCATCTCTGTGTAGGACCTGCAGGCATAGTTTAGGTGGCCTGGCTTAAATCCCTGGTCTGTCTCCCAGGGTGAGGGCCTCAACCTGGGGATCAGCAAGGAAGAGGTGCGCGTGCACATCGGGGACAGCGAGTGCCTGGTGAAGACGCTTACTCTCACCCACCTGTACTGTGAGCCATCCCCTCGGGCCCCGCAGCCTGCCAATGGCACCAGCACACTGCCGCAGTTTGTGGTGAGGCTGGGCCCTGGGTGCGGTGGTGGGTGGCAGGCGGAGCACTGAAGGCCCATGCTCAGGAGCTCTGCCCTCTCAGGTGCAGATGGGCAACCTGCGGCTGGCCCTGGGCCCTGTCCAGTACGAGGCTGAGCCCACAACTCCTGCCTTCCCTGTGGAGGCCCAGTTAGGACTGGGCATGGGTGCTGCTGTGCTGACTGCTGCCGTGCTCCTCCTCACCCTCATGTACAGGTGAGGGGCCTTCTCCACCATGCACACACTTATAAAATCTTCTCTTTTCACTTTTGGAAGAGGTGCCCCACACAGCAGGCCTCTAGGCAGGAGGCCATTCTGGTTTGGCGGCCTAGGCCTGGGCCTGTGTCTAATGTCTGGTCCCCCGGCTGCAGGCACAAGAGCAAGCAGGCCCTGCGAGACTACCAGAAGGTTCTGGTGCAGCTAGAAAACCTGGAGATCAGTGTAGGCGACCAATGCCGCAAGGAGTTCACAGGTGTGGGGGAGAGGTGGAAGGGAGACAGTGGTGAGGTGGGTGGGAAGAGGGCGCATCCAGACCTGAGCTCACATCTTGGTGCCTCCTGGCCTGCAGACCTGATGACTGAGATGACTGACCTCAGCAGTGACCTGGAGGGCAGCGGCATTCCCTTTTTGGACTACCACACGTATGCCGAGCGAGTCTTCTTCCCCGGGCATGGTGGCTGCCCACTGCAGCCCACGTTTGAAGGACCTGGGGAGGAGGGCCACCGTGCCCCTGTGCGCCAGGGCCTCACGCAGCTCTCCAATCTCCTCAACAGCAAGCTTTTTCTCCTCACTGTGAGGGTTACGTGGGCAGGCAGGGGATCTTGGGAGGCAAGGAAGTGGGGCTGGGTGGCAGGTATGGGCACAAAGGTGGGAAGACCTACGGAGCATAGGGCTTCCCAGAGTGATCGTCACCCTCCTCCCCACCCCAACCCCTGCCCACCTAGCTCATCCACACACTGGAGGAGCAGCCCAGCTTCTCCCAGCGGGACCGCTGCCACGTGGCTTCACTGCTGTCTCTGGCATTGCACAGCAAGCTTGAGTACCTGACTGACATCATGAGGACGCTGCTTAGCGACCTGGCAGCCCATTACGTGCACAGAAATCCCAAGCTCATGCTGCGCAGGTTAGCTTTGGCTTGACCTTGGTCTTGGCAGCAGGAATGGTAGCTGTTTCCTACGCCCAGCTCCCTGCCACCCCAATGTGTCCTTGGGTGGGTGGGGCCAGGAAATACCAGGAGGGGGGCTAGGACAGAAGCCACTGCTGGAGAAGTAGACAGGCATCCTCAGCAGGAACCTGACCACAACAGGCTGATGGGTGGAAAAGCTCTGCGTTGCCTCTGCTGCCCACCTCAGCCTAGGGACAAGGTGACCCTGTAGCACCTCTGACCTGGGGTCTGCTCCCTATAGGACAGAGACCATGGTAGAGAAGCTGCTCACCAACTGGCTGTCCATCTGTCTCTATGCCTTCCTGAAGGTGAGGGGTGCCCTGGATGGCATGTTCTCCCCTTGCTCCATTGAGGGGCTGCTGCCTGTGGCCTCACTGATCTGTACCCACATTCCCTTAGGGGCCTCAGGGCATGAGGGCACAGCAAGGGGGCGGGTATGGAAAGGGAAGGGCTATCAATCTTTTCCTCAGGCTGGATGTGAGACAGATGCCAACTGTCATTGTCTGCCTTTACCACATGCAGCTAGTCTGCCCTTTCCCACCCCTACCACACTCTCTGAGTCTCACCCAGCCCCAGTCCCTTGGCCAACACTGGCCTGTGCTGATGGTTGCAGGAGGTGGCAGGTGAGCCACTGTACATGCTCCTCCGGGCCATTCAGTACCAGGTGGATAAGGGCCCTGTGGACGCCGTGACAGGCAAGGCGAAACGCACCCTAAATGACAGTCGCCTGCTGCGCGAGGACGTGGAATTCCGGCCCTTGACACTGATGGTGCTGGTGGGCCCCGGGGCCGGTGCAGCTGCAGCAAACAGCGAGGCACAGCATGTGCCCGCCCGGGTGCTCGACACAGACACCATCACCCAGGTCAAGGAGAAGGTGTTGGACCAAGTCTACAAGGGTACCCCCTTCTCCCTGAGGCCCGCCGGGCACACCCTCGAGCTTGGTGAGAGAGCCCACCTGCCCTCCTCTCCTGGGTCTGTTTCACCTGTACAGGCTCAGCTCTGCCTTGCCTGGCAGAGTTGGGGAAGAGGCTGCAGGCTGATTGGCTTCCTGGGTCCCCCCAGAGTGGCGCTCGGGACTGGCTGGTCACCTAACCCTGTCAGATGAGGACCTGACGTCAGTGACCCAGAACCAGTGGAAGAGACTCAACACGCTGCAACACTACAAGGTGCACGGTGGGCATGGGCAGGGGTGGGGGCAGGCCCCCCACCTCTGGATAAGCCAGGGAAGAAACCCAGCCTCTGTTACCCTCTCTTACCAGGTCCCGGATGGTGCCACAGTGGGGCTCATCCCCCAGCTGCTCAATGGAGGCGCTGTCTCCCAGAGCCTGTCCCAGAGCTGCCCCTCTGGGGAAAGTGAGTCACGCAACCCAGACATGTCCAACCGTTCCCGGGAGCTTGAAGCAGGCAGTCAGGAGTCCTGGCCATGCTGTCGCCTGGGTCTCCCCCTACCTTGCCAGCGGGCCAACCAAACCTCCAGGCTAAGCTGAGGGCCTGGGGCAGATGAGGAAAGTAGGATGACCTGGACAGGGAGCTTCAGGGCCACAGGGTGTTGGGCTGAGCAAGTCCCTGGGCTGCCACCCTCCTCTCCACATTGCTACTCTCTGCTTTCCTCAGTTCCTCCCACCCTGTTGAGAGGGGTGGGCAGTGGGGACATAGGATTGAGGCTGGCACATGTGTCCTCAGATATCCCCATGCTGGAGGATGGTGAGGAGGGCGGGGTCCGCCTCTGGCACCTGGTCAAAGGCACGGAGGAGCCAGAAGGGGCTAAGGCGCGGCGCAGCAGCCTGCGGGAGCGGGAGCGGGAGCGGGCACGGGCCAAGGCCATTCCGGAAATCTACCTCACCCGCTTGCTCTCCATGAAGGTCAGTGCAGCTGGGGAGCCAGGCTCCAAGGGAGCCTCGTGATAGAAAGGCTCACTGAGGAGCCCCTGAGCTGCCCTGGGAAACCAAAGGGTGGCGCCACTCACTGATGGAGTCCCCTCCCCTGACTTTCAGGGCACACTGCAGAAGTTTGTGGATGACACCTTCCAGGCCATCCTTAGCATGAACCAGCCCGTGCCTATCGCTGTCAAGTACCTGTTTGACTTCCTGGACGAGCTGGCAGAGAAGCATGGCATTGAGGACCCGGAGACCTTGCACATCTGGAAGACTAACAGGTACCTTGCCTGCTGCCCCCATCCACATGCAGATTGGACATGGAGTCTCAGAGTTATAAGGACATGACCAGAGTGAGGGTGGCAGGGCCTGAACAGGAAATCCAGTTTTGGAGGCGTTCAGCTGGATTTCTGTCCCACCCCCAGCATAGACTCTCGGGATAGCTCCCCATGGAACTCAGGGCTGGGGCCCAGGCTGATGTGTGCTAGTCTAGCCATGCCTGACGGTCATGGCTGGCCTGTGTCCCCAGCCTACTGTTGCGGTTCTGGGTGAACATCCTGAAGAACCCACAGCTCATCTTTGATGTGCGGGTGTCAGACAACGTGGACGCCATCCTCGCTGTCATTGCCCAGACCTTCATCGACTCCTGCACTGTCTCAGAGCATAAAGTGGGCCGGGTAAGGGCAGAGCTGGCCGAGGCGGCAGCCCCAGGGGGTTGAGGAGAAAAGGCTTGTGAAAGAAGCCACAGGGGCTAGGTGCAGAGCCCTGGGTGGAACTGGGGAGGTGAATCATGAAGGCCGGGGTAAGGGGCACTGGTGGCACAGTCAGGGTGTCAGGGCCAGGGCTCCCCCCACCTCCCCACTCATGGCCACCCCTGCCCGAAGCAGGATTCCCCGGTGAACAAACTGCTCTATGCCCGGGAGATCCCTCGCTACAAGCAGATGGTGGAGAGGTAAGGTGTCAGGGTGTCACGGCTGGGGGTGGAGGTTGCCCCCCTCCACCTAACTGTAGCCTTTCTATAGATACTACTCTGACATTCGCCAGAGCTCTCCGGCCAGCTACCAGGAGATGAACTCAACTTTGGCTGAGCTCTCGGGGGTAAGGCATGGCCCAGAGGTGCACCCCTCCACATTGGGGTGGGGGGGGCAGGGCAGAGCAGAAGGGGGAAACTTGGGGCTTGAGGCCCAGGCCAGGGCCTCACCCCCCTACCCTGCCATGTGCTTCCCCTAGAACTATACCTCAGCTCCCCACTGTCTGGAAGCTCTGCAAGAACTCTACAACCATATCCATAGGTATTATGACCAGGTGAGGCCAGGGGTCTCCTGGGGAAGGGACACCTCCCTGGGGGTGGAGGAAGGGCACAGGTTGAGAAGGGGCTGGCTTGCCTTCTATCCAAATTCTCCAAGGGAGGCCTGGGGCCACCCCCACTGGATCCCCCAGCTGTTGCAGGGATGGAAGCAGGGCTGGGTGGCCCTGGGCCAGTGGGCAGAGGGCTGGAGGCTCAGGCTGAGCACCCTCCTCTGCCTCGGTAGATCATCAGTGCCCTGGAGGAGGACCCTGTGGGCCAAAAGATGCAGCTGGCCTGTCGTCTGCAGCAGATCGCCGCCCTGGTGGAGAACAAAGTGACTGACCTGTGAGCTCAGGCCCAGCAGGCGCCTGAGGCCCACCAGCTTGGAGAGCAGCAAGCAGGACCTACCACCACAATGTCTCATGGCCCCTGGATCGACTCAGCAACTGAAGAGGGCCCAGCAGAGTGTGGAGGGATCTCCCTGCCACCTCTTCCCCACCCTGCCCTTCCTCCACCTCTCTGGCTTCTTTCTAATTTATAGCGATCCATCCTCCTCCCCATACATTGTATTTATTTGCTTGCTGGAGAATTGCATCTGGAAATAAAATAGAAATCTGTCTTTTTAGAAAAAGTCCAGTCCCCAGCCCCTGCCTTCCCCTGGAGTCTACATAGCCCCATAGCTGTGACTTCTGCTGCCTGAGGGAAAGAGGGGTCATTGGGCACCCTCAGGACTGACTCGCCTTGCCTCCCCTGACCCCTGCAGGAAAAGGTGTCCTTGCCTTCCCACCCACTTCTATGCCCACCCCCCCCACCAGTTCTTTTCTGGCACAGGGACACAGAACCAAATGTCTCCTATCTTTGCACTAACTAACCAGTCACTGCTGAGCCCCCATGCTTCCTTCTGCCTCCCTGAAAGTCCCCAGCTGGCCTCCTGGCTGCTGGCTTCCCGGCTGCGCTCTTGCCCTCTCCAGTCCCTCCTGGGAGCACCCAGAGTGGTCTTTCTAAAGAGCAAAGTGCCTATCAGCCTCTGCTGGACCCCCACACTTGGCCACCCAAGGCCTCCCCTCTTTCCCCCCAACCCCAGCCACTCTTGAGGCCAGGCCAGACATGGAAGTCGCCAGCCAGTCCTGCCACCAGCATTGCCCGAACTGGGCCCTTTGCTGCTCTGGAGGCTTACCCACCCCTCTTTTTTGAGGACCCAATTCCTTCTGGTTTCTCAGATGCAATTCCAAAGTCAGTCTGTGCCTTGCTGGATGTCCCTGTCATCAGACCGCTAGATCTGTGGGCTTGTTTGCTCCCCACTAGAAGAGGACCCCTGAGGTCAGGGCCAGAGTGGATGGCTCCTTCTGCCTGCCATGGGGGCACAAAGCACATGGTGGAGACAATGAGCCAGGCAGGGATGGCAGGCCTGGAACTGCCGGGAGGGAGATTGCACAGGTCCCAGTGCCAGGGTCCTGGCAGGGCAGGTTCTCGGGCTTCCATTCATGGGAGGAGCACATTGCCCCTGACTTGCTACACCAAGTGACCCACATTCAGGAAAAAGGATAGATACCGTCTATCTTAGGGGTCAACGAGGCACAGGAAAAGAGGGAAGCCAGAAAAATGTTTCAAAAGTGTCAATGGTGCTCTAAGCACAAGGTGGCAGGGTGGGGGCTTGGCCTGAGAACTAGGTTGCCACGTTCATGGTGTCCTTGCCTGGTTGTCCCCCTCAGCTGGCTCTAGAGTGCAAGGACTCAGCCTGGGGACCGTTGCCATGTCCCCATGTGGGTTACCCCCTTGGTTCTGGGGTCTGTGTGGGGGGTGCTCAGTGTGGAGGCTGGGTAACTCCCTGTCCCCACAGGGGCCCCCTCTGCCCAGCCCTGAGGCAGCACTGGGGGGGGCTTGTCCTGGGGAGGGGCTGGGCTCGGGGTGGGGGCACTGTCGCTGTGCTGCCCCCTCCTCGCTGCATACCTTGCCCACAGCTGAGCAGCTGGGAGGCTATTTATAAAGGCGGGTGAGATCAGCAGCCGAAGCTATAAATGCGCTGGCCAGGGCCGGGCCCCACAGGAGCAGCCCCCAGGGCGCCGGAGCTGTGGGCTGCAAGGCCGGTATGAGTGCCAGTGCAGGTGGTGGTGGCAGAGACAGTGTCGGCAGCAGCAGCAGGTAGGACTTGGCCTGGGTGCCTGGGGCCCCTGGCGCCTCACACGCTCACTGCCCACCTGACTCACCTGCAGCTCACAGGCCTCCTGTGGGCCTGAGTCCTCGGGCTCTGAACTAGCCCCCTCTACACCAGCGCCACGGATGTTACAGGGGCTGCTGGGCTCCGACGACGAGGAGCAGGAGGACCCCAAGGATTATTGCAAGGGTGAGGCCTGGCCTGCGGCACAGTTGGCCAGGCACTGCTGGGGGTGGGGGTGGGGGGCAGGATAGCCCAGAAGGAGGAGGGTTCTGGCACCAGTCCACGTAGGCCAGGGTGCCAGCAGGGCGACGCCCCCCACCAAGCTTGATTGGCTCCCTTCCCCCAGGCGGCTACTACCCCGTGAAGATCGGCGACCTGTTCAATGGGCGGTACCATGTGGTGCGCAAGCTGGGCTGGGGCCACTTCTCCACGGTCTGGCTCTGTTGGGACATCCAGTGAGTGTCCCCTTTGCCCCCCAGGGCCCAGTGCCAGCTGGGATCCTGCCTCTGGTCTTGGTTGGGGCCACCACAATGTCCCCATGTGTCTGGCTGGGGCTGGCAGCTGACTCGGGTCTCGGTGTAACAGGCGCAAGCGTTTCGTGGCCCTGAAAGTGGTGAAGAGCGCAGGGCATTACACAGAGACAGCTGTGGATGAGATCAAGCTCCTGAAATGTGTGAGGCGCCTCCCCTACCGACTCCCAGCTCCCTCGGAGTTGCCTGGGGCCTGGCAATGTGGGTGCAGGCCTACAGGGGCTCCTGGGGTGGGGTGGAACTCCCAGAAGGGCAGCCTCCAGCTGGCTCTACCCAAGTGGGAGGCCCTGGAAGAGCCGGTGAGGGAAGGGCCGGCAGACAGCCTTCCTCCCAACAGCCCACAGGAGTGGGAAAGGAGGCTGCCACGGCTGGCAGCAGTTGGTGACGGGCAGGCTGGAGATATCCGTGGCCCCTTGGCTTTTGCTCCAGGTCCGAGACAGTGACCCCAGTGACCCCAAAAGAGAGACCATTGTCCAGCTTCTTGATGACTTCAGGATCTCAGGGGTTAATGGAGTCCGTATCCTTTGTAGGCTGAGCAAAGCAAAGAGGCAGAGGAGCCGGCTTGTGCCTTCCCAGCTGCTAGGGCCTCAGTTTGCTGACCTATATGGTAGTTTATGCCTTCCAGTGACACTTAACTTCAAAATACCCTCACTACTTTGTTGGGACGGGGGGAGTGGGTAACCATGTTGCTGAGTTACCCCCAAATGGCAGGGACTGCCACCTCTGTGGCATACCTGAGCATAGGGGTGGGGCTGGTATGAGAGGCCTCAGTGTCTGCTTCTCCAGTACCCTCTCCCTATAACCACAGAATGTACGATCCCAAGATCTGAGAATGACAGGAACACTATGACATCGGGATGGTGGTGACCACTAGGATTACCCATGCCCATCCCTGCACTGGCCCAGTCTCATTGCTCCCCCATCCCACTGGGGGTGGGCGGGGCCTGTGCCCCAGCTGTGTGCCTCCCAGCCACCCTTCACTCCCAGTCCCAGATGTTTGCATGGTGCTGGAGGTCCTGGGCCACCAACTCCTCAAGTGGATCATCAAGTCCAACTACCAGGGCCTGCCTGTGCCCTGCGTGAAGAGCATTGTGAGGCAGGTGAGCGTCCCGTGCCCAACATGAACAGCCTTGGGAGGCAGCCTGGGCAGGGATGGCAGAGCTTAGGAATGGCTCTCCCCAGGTGCTTCATGGCCTAGACTACCTCCACACCAAGTGCAAGATCATCCACACAGATATCAAGCCTGAGAACATCTTGCTGTGTGTGGGTGACTCCTATATTAGGCGCCTGGCTGCCGAGGCCACAGAGTGGCAGCAGTCAGGGGCACCACCTCCATCCCGCTCCACAGGTACAAGAGCCTATGTGGGGCTAGGCCTGGGCCCCTCCTCAGCCCCTGCCTAAGTCTCTGTTCCTTTCTCTCCCCTGCCCTGTGCCCCTCCTGCCCTCCCAGTCAGCACTGCCCCCGAGGAGGTCTGGGTAAGTTGGGGCACCCCTCTTTTCCTGTGCCTCATCTTCCCACGTCATCAGACTCGCCTTCCTGCCCTCCCCAGCACTCTTGCAGTTGCATTTCCAAAAGACTGGGCAGCCTAGATGAGGGTGACACACAGGGTGGGTCCCAAATTGCCCTTGGTGGCTGCTTGGCTCGCCACTGCCTCAGTGGAAGGACACCCCATCTTGGGCTGGGAGGGGCCAGGGCTGCACCCAGGGAAGACAGGCACCCAGTCAGAGGCAGGCCCATCAGCTCCTCCCCAACCTTGAGCTTTCAGGAATGGAGACAGGACAGAAGGCAAGAGGTGGGTGAGAGGCTGGGGCCAAGGGTTGTTCTGACTGGGGGTTGTGCCACATTCCGACATCCACGGGCACCCCGGGGCCCGGAGGCCTTGCCCCCTGTGGAATGTAAGGGCCACAGGTAGAGGTCCCAGCTGGTCAAGGGATGGGCGACAGGACCCCTGGGGTGACCCTGGCTCTAACAGCAGCTGGGTAAGCTGTCGAAAAACAAGAGAAAGAAGATGAGGCGCAAACGGAAACAGCAGAAGAGGCTGCTAGAGGAGCGGCTGCGGGACCTGCAGAGGCTGGAGGCCTTGGAGGCAGCTGCCCAGGCTGAGGGTGAGGGGCCAGAGGGGCCCCACACTGGGCTGCTAAGCGCAGGCCACCCGGGCTCTAGCTCACACACCACCTCTGCCCCTCTCCCCAGACTCTGGCTCAAGACTAGAGGGGGGCAGCGGCTCTACCTCTTCTTCTGGCTGCCACCCCGGAGGGGCTGGCCCTGGGCCCTCCTCAGCCTCCTCCTCCCCCACCACGGGGGGCGACCGCAGCCTCAGCCCCGGCTCCCAGACCTCAGGCTTCTCCGGCTCCCTTTTCTCTCCTGCCTCGTGTTCCATCCTCTCAGGCTCTTCCAACCAGCGGGAGACTGGGGGCCTCCTGTCACCCAGCAGTAAGCCAGGCAGGGCCAGTGGGTGGCGGGCAGGCTGGGTGGGAAGGGGCCAGGCTGGCTCAGTCTCTCCCTTACCTTCCTTCCCCAGCACCGTTTGGTGCCTCGAACCTCCTGGTGAACCCCCTAGAACCCCAAAATGCAGACAAGATCAAGATCAAGATTGCAGACCTGGGCAACGCCTGCTGGGTGGTATGAGCGTGTAGTGGAGCAGAGCTAGGTGCCCTGCCATGAGGATGGAGGCCTCGCTCCCAGAAGCCCCAATCTGGGCATGTGGGGCACTCGATCATTTGTTCAGTGAGGGCTCACTCAGTAATCCACTTGACCAGACCCCACGGTCTGCCTCATGCCAGCCCCAGGGCTGAGCCCAAGCCAGTCAATAGAGCTGGGATCATGGCAAGGGGCGGGGAGCCACTGGGAAGAGGCCAGCCTCTGCCTCAGATCACCTGGCCAGTTCCTCTTGGGACTTCTGGGGACCCTGAGGCTCAGATAGAGCCCCGCTGAGCTCCTTGGGTACATGGCTCAGAGGAGGTGGGACATGAGTTGGGGGTTGATGGGGGCAATCCAGCTGTGGCCCAGCTCCTCCCCAGGGCTCTGCTTGCCCCCAGCACAAGCACTTCACTGAGGACATCCAGACGCGACAGTATCGAGCCGTGGAGGTGCTGATTGGTGCCGAATACGGGCCCCCGGCTGACATCTGGAGTACAGCGTGCATGGTAGGCCTGAGCTGCCCCCATCAGGGGCCAGCCTGCAGGCCAGCAGCCTCACCCTCTCCCACTTCCAGGCCTTCGAGTTGGCCACTGGTGACTACCTGTTTGAGCCCCACTCTGGAGAAGACTACAGTCGTGATGAGGGTACGGAAGGCATGCCCTGGGCTTGGCCTTGGGGCCTTGGGGCCTTGGGGCCTCCCGGCCACCTCCCAGCCTCCTTTCTGTCCACAGACCACATTGCCCACATCGTGGAGCTCCTGGGAGACATCCCTCCGGCCTTTGCCCTCTCAGGCCGCTACTCCCGGGAGTTCTTCAACCGGAGAGGTGAGGCTGAATGGGTTCAGGCCACCTGGGTGCAAAGTGTGGGGCAGGGACTTTGGATCCTGAAAGAGGGGAACATGGACCCCCAGAGCCAGAGGCCATGCTGGCAGAGCCTAACCTGAGGCCTGCTGCCCCCCCCAGGAGAGCTGCGGCACATCCATAACCTCAAGCGCTGGGGCCTGTATGAGGTGCTCATAGAGAAGTACGAGTGGCCCCTGGAGCAGGCCACGCAGTTCAGTGCTTTCCTGCTGCCCATGATGGAGTACATCCCTGAAAAGCGGGCCAGCGCAGCTGACTGCCTCCAGCACCCTTGGCTCAACCCCTAGGCCCCGTTGGCTCCTGCCCCAACCCCCACCTCTCAGCGCCTTCAGGAAGTGGGACAACTGTCACCCTGTAGAAGCTGCCTTCGCCTCCCCTGTAGGTGTGAGCTTTCACACCCCCCGTGGTGGGACAGACAGATGCTGAAGGCAGACTCACCTTTCAGAATTTGTTCTGCTCTGACCCTCACAGAGGGCCCTGTGAGTGAGAAGTGTGCATTTCTTTTCTTAATAAAGTGTGAACTCAGGGGAGTTCCCTGGTGGTGTAGTGGCTTAAGGCTTCGACGCTGGCGCTGTCAGCACTGCGGCCTGGGTTCGATTCCCAGTCAGGGAGCTACCCACATACCAAAAAGCAAAAAAATAAATAAATAAATAAAAATAAAAAACAGGTTTGTTAAAAAAAATAAATAAAAGTGTGAACTCAAACACCGGCGTCCTAGAGTGACAGAAGCACACAGCCAAGGGCTGGGGAAGAAACTAGTTTATTCTGGGTCTGCCCAGCGAGCCACCTGGGGTGCTCTGCAGTGCTAGGGGTAGGGCAGGGACACCCTAGGCCTCCATGGTGCGGCCGTTGCTGATGCGGATGTGACGGATGATGTCCTGGATGGCTTCTGATGTAGTGCCCTGGCCTCCAATGTCTGGAGTGTGTATCTGCAGGAGACAGGCAACCTTGGGCACACAGCAGGGCCCCACCGACACCTGACCCCTACCCTGCAGGCTGCCCATGGTCGCTCATGGCTTGCAGGGGCTGGAACTGCCACCAGGAGGGCAGTGGTACCAACTAAGGCCCGGAAGCCCTACCCTACCTGATACCATCCACCCCCTGGGGGCAGCAGGAAGTGCCCGGTCACCTTCTCCAGCCTCTTAGGCATCACAGCAGCTCAACCTGGGCTGGAGGAGGGGTTTTTAACGGGGAGGCAGGGGAGGGGAGAAGAGGAGGCTCACATTTTCATTGTCCATGGACGCCAAGACGGCTTTGCGGATGGAAGTGGCATAGGAGTGCAGCCTACAGAAGGAGAGCAGCCTTAGTCCTCTGGGCCTAAGGGGTTGGCTGGGGGCCACCGGCCAGGGATGGAGAAGCCACTTACTTAAGGTGGTCAAGCATCATGCAACTTGCCAGCAGCGTAGCTGTGGGGTTGGCTATGTTCTTGTTGGCGATACTCTTGCCTGTGTTCCTTGTAGCCTGGAAGAGGCAAACCGACGGAGGGGGCGGCGAATGTTAAGAATGTAGGGAGTATGATTCCATTCAGGCGAAATGTTCAGACAGGCAAATCCCGAAACAGAAAACAGCTTAGTGGGGGCTGGGGGCCAGGGGAGGGGGAATGGGGACAGGGTCTCCTTTGGGGGTGATAAAGATGTTCTGGAACTAGACAGACGTGATGGTTACACAATACTGTGAACATAATTAATACCCCTGAATTATTCACTTTAAAATGGTTTCACTCTATATAATGCAAATTGTACCTCAATTTCTTTTAAATAAAGACCTAAAAAAGAAACCAACAAATGGATCAATAAGATGTGGTCTATCTATACAATGAACTATCATTCAGCCATAAAAAGGAATGAAGTACTGACACATGCTACAATGTGGATCGACCTTAGCTAGTCACAAAAGGCCACATATTGTATGACTCCATTCACATAAAAGGTCTAGAACGGGCAAATCCATAAGACAGAAAGTAGGGGGTTCCCTGGTGGTGTAGTGGCTAGGCTTCAGCGCTCTCAACGCCATGGCCTGGGTTCGATTCCCAGCCAGGGAACTATCCCCACCCCCCACCCCCCAAAAAATTAGATTAGTGGTTGCCAGGGGCTAGGGAGGATAGAAAGTGACAGCTGACAAACACAGGGTTTCTTTTTGGGGTGATGAAAACGTTCTGGAATTAGATGGTGGTGATGGTTGAACAACTCTAAATACTAAAACCCACTGAATTGTAGACCTTGAAAGAGTGAAGTGGATGATATGTGAGTTATAGCTCAAAAAGGCCAGCAGCCCTGACACCGCCAATAGCACTCACCGTCTCAAACACAGCATACACATGGCCATAGTTGGCCCCAGCCACCAGGCCAGGGCCCCCAACCAGCCCTGCGCAGACATTGTTGACGATGTTACCATAGAGATTGGGCATCACCATGACATCGAACTGCTGGGGGTGGGACACCAGCTGCAGGGCAAGGAGGGGGCAGACAAGAACTTGAGCAGGACAAGCCCAGGATACCCAGGGCAAGATGCCTCACAGCCCAGCAGGGTAACTAACCTGCATGGTGGTGTTGTCCACAATCATACTCTCAAAGGTGATCTGGGGGTAGGAGGCTGCCACTTCCTTGCAGCACTGGAGGAAGAGCCCATCTCCCAGTTTCCTGGGTGAGGGGGACACAGGACACTAGCTTGGCCACTGCAAAAGACAGCTGGAAGAACAGGGTATGCAGATGGCCATGGATGGCTGGGTTCTAACCTCTAGCCAATCCCCCAACTGTGAAACTGGCAGAATCCTGCTCCACCTCCCCAAAGTGTGCACTGGGGTGAGCCTATGGCTGAAAGACGGGCAAGAGGGCACAACCCTGGGTGTGGCCCCTTGGTGGGTGGCCAGGGTCCTGTGCCCTAAGTCCCTGAGAGCAGCCCAGAGCAGGCTACTCAATTCAGGTGTTTCAGGGCTGCCAAGAGAATGGGCAAAAGCATAGCAGGGGCAAGGGGCATACATGATGTTGGCCTTGTGCACAGCTGTCACTTTCTTGCGCCCACTCTCCTGGGCCAGTTTGAAGGCATATTCAGCAATGCGCAGGGACTTGGCCTTGGTGATGATCTTCAGGCTCTCCACCACTCCTGCCACACTCTGAGGAGGGGATGGGAAGAAGAGATCTGGGTCCTGTCTGAGCCTGCCCTCTAGAACAAGCTTCTCCTTGGGCACAGCCTTCCTTAGCGCTGACTCTGGCTGGGCTCATTCCCTGCCCCCATGACCCAAGAGGGTAAGGGGGTGGCCCAGGTCCTACTCACCTCATGCTCCAGGCTGCTATACTCGCCCTCCGTGTTTTCTCGAACGATGAGGATATCTATGTCCCTGTGCCGGGTCACCACTCCTGGCAGGCTCTTACAGTGAATGACGTTGGCATAGAGGTCCAGGCTGGTGCTGGGGTTACAGAGAGAGAGAGTCAGCCAGCTAGTGCCATAACAGCCCACCCGACCCCTGCCAAACCCCAACCCCGTGCACTTGGCTCTCACCGAAGGATGTTGTTGCGGGATTTGTGGGATGGTGGCAGATTATGGTTTGTTTCGATATTGCCTGTGAACAGAAACAAGACAGGTAGTCTGAAGAGGAGACCCCCAGGCTCAGCTGTGCCACCACATTCCCCTTCCTGACCCAGGGAACACACACCAAAGGTGGCTTCAACCAGAGGAGAAGATGGCTTTTGGCAACAGAAATACTTCGCGAACACTAGAGCGTAACTTCCAACATAAGTTCCATGAGTACGGGGGTGGGGGGTGGGGGGGGGGGGGGGGTGGTGGTGGTGGTGGTGGTGGGTGTGTGCATATAAGGGTTCGCATCACTGATGGGTTCTGAGGATCTAGAAAAGCACCTGGCACACAGCAGAGACTCAATAAATACTCACTGAATGAACAAATGAATGAACAAGGCTTGGCAGCTGACCAGGAGATCTTGCCAGACCCCGGGAGGGGAATGGTAAGACCAGGGTCTAGCTGGATAGAAAGTGACCACTCCTGCTTATTAATAGGCTGGCCGGCCAGGCTGGCGCCAGCAAGATGACCCTGGCCAGAGTTACTAACGGGCCTTGCATCAAGGTACCACACAAGCCCCAGCTCAGGGGTAGGCAGGAGCTGCCTAGAAAAAAACACAGCTTGGCCTATGCTGGACCCAGGATACCCAGAGCAAGGGCAACCACTGGGAAAAGACAGTCAGAGGGTACTGGGTAGAGGCCTTTCTCAGGTGCACCAGGACTACCAGCCCCTCTGAGTTGTGCCCTGCCTGGACTGCCTTTATCCAGAGTGCCTCAGGCACCCTGTAGTTGTCACATCAGCCTTTCCACTTGACTGTCGGGGCCTGGGTCTCTACCTAGGTTTACCTTTGCTCACACACTCCTCACACTGAGCAGGTCATGGGCTAAAGCAAGCTTGTCCAACCTGTGGACCATGGGCTGCATATGGCCCAGGACAGCTTTGAATGTGGCCCAACAAATTTGTAAATTTTCTGAAAACATTATGAAAATTATGCACGGACCCTTTTTTTCAGCTCAGGAGCTATGGTTAGTGTTAGTGTATTTTATTTGTGGCCCAGGACAATTCTTCTTCCAATGTGGCCCAGGGAAGCCAAAATGTTGGATACCCCTGGGCTAAACTTTGCAGAACGAGTGAGGGAAATAGCTTAAGAACCTGGACCAAACCAAGGCAAACTCAGGAGGGGCTAGAATTCGTGTCTATAATATCCATAGCTGTGCCAGCTGGGGCCAAGGCAGCAAGCAGAAGTTGAGAACTATGTCTCTGTGACATTCAGTTTGTAAAGACAGACTCTGAGGGCCAAAGCTGACCCTAGCAGAGAGGGCTGCCTCAGGAGGGAAGAAGGGGGTGGGAGGCAGCCCATCACTGGATAGGCTCTCACATAGCCTAACGCCACCAAGATCTCAGAATCTCAGCACAGACAAGCTCCCAGAAGCTTCCATCCACTCTCTAAGCACAGTGGTCCCTTCTGCCCAGAAAAGCCCCTAAAATCAGAGCTGTGGGGCTCCAGGGACAAACAGCAGCTCAGAGGTGAAAGATTTATGCACAGCACTTCATCTAAAACTCACCCTTCAGGGCCACACGGTTCCGACGGATGGCCATGATGGCATTGCGAATGTCCTCTTCATCAGCATTGGAGCTCACGTGCACCTCTTCAAAGTCCACCGGCACACACGCGTGCCTAGGGCAAAGCTAGGTGAGGGTGGCTGGCTCTGGGCCTCCCTCACAATTCCTCTAAGAAGCCTATCTGGACCACTAGCTGCAGAGGCCTCTCTCCTTCCCTCTACTGCTCACCCTGACCTGGCTCTGGCTGAGAGGAGACTGGGCCCACCTACAACAACTGATTGGGACTTACTTGAACTCCACAACACAGTAGGACTGGAGTCACCTTCCCCGTGTCAGCCTGGTTAGATGACCAGCACTGGGACAAAAGGCCTGGGCTTACAATCTTCCTACCACTGGCTCACTGGCTGCTTGGGCAGCAAAGTCCTAGCCAGTAGACTTCTGAGTTTACTGTCCCTCTGACACAAAGTTTTCAGGGTACCCCTTGGCTGGGCCTGTGGCACAAACCTCCCTAGGAGGACAGGTCAAGGGAGGTGGGCCCAGAGGCTCCATACCTGAACACAGACTTGACGTGCAACATAAGCTCTGGCCCGATGCCATCCCCTGGGATCATGGTCACTGTGTGCCGTCCACCATACTTAGCCGATGGAGGCTGGAAAGAGGAGAAGGGTGAAGGTAGGCCTTTAGTTCCCTTCCTCCTAGCAGCACTGATTTGGTGAGCTGGCCAACTGTGAGGTGCTAGCTTGGGGTACCTTAGCTCTCAGCCCCACCCCACCCCAAAAAGGGCTGTTCACAGGGGCTCTCCGGTTAGGAGAACAGCAGCAGAAGCAGTTCCTGCCCCTGCTTGGATTTAGGCCAATCCCCAAGCAACTAAAAGCCCCAAATCTAACAGGCAGATGAGAATACTCACAATTGTTTGTTGCTAGAGGGGTGACAGGAAGGAAGAAGACTCGGATCAGCCAAGGTTGAAAGAACAAGGCTGTGCCTTTTCCCTGGGGATGCTTGCTGTCTAGCACAGTTCAGGTAAGGAAGTAAGGAGGAAGGGTGCATGACTTCTGGAAACCATACCACAGAGGGAAGAACATAGAAGGCCAGGGGGCAAAGAGGCATTGCACACACGTGAGCACATACACACGTGTGCATAAATACACAGTGTGCGTGCATGCACACACCTACACATGCACACACAGACAGGTGCATACATGCATAAACACAAATATACACATGTGCAAAGCACATACATACCGTCCACGCACACACACCTGGGCAGGTACTTACTGAGAAGCTCCTCCAAGGGGCCTCATGGGCAACCAGAACCTGGCAAAAAGAACACAGATTTTAGTGGTTGTTGTCCAGCCCAGAAAGTCAATTGGGCAAGGAAAAGTGCCTGTTCCCACTGTGCCCAGATAGGCCTCGCATGCCACTCCCTGCATTTCACTTGTGCACACTGTCTGGCGAACAACAGCACATAGCACATGCCCAGACAAATGGCTCCAAAGCCCCATTTCCCAGGGACCAGCCTGCTGGAGTACTATGGAAAGTCATCACAATCTTTTACGCCTCCTTCAGCTTTGTGGTCAGTTTTTTTAAAATGTTTATGTCTCCCTCTCCACCTTTGTTTCTGATTCTTTCTGGGCCAATTATTCTTGCTCAGTGATGTTTGTAACATGGAAAATTTGGCACAATAGGGAAATCATTACAACAAACCACAGGGACACTACGACAATCACTTTAACACTTTTTTTTGGTGGGGATAGTTTCCTGGCTGGGAATCGAACCCAAGCCACAGCATTGACAGCGCTGAAGGCTAGCCCATATACCACCAGGGAACTCCCAACTTCCCAACTTTATCACTTTTTAATCATTCTTCCTTATTACAAAAGTAGCACATTGTCAGAATGTGGAGATCAGCAGAAAAAGATAGCACCTAGTTCTCCCACTCCCCCCCCCCCTCCCCGCTGCTGTGTCCACCCAGAGATAAGCACTCTCAGTACTGTGGGCAATGACCCTTAAAGTCAGAAATCCAAAGCAAACATGCAGGAAAAAATCCAACCATTTTTAGAAGAATAACAGACACCAATCTTTTGGAAGGCTTTCATAAAGGATTACAAAAGTGCTTCGTGGCCTACAAGGATGATGAATATCCCCAGCCTCGACTCAGAAACAGCCATGTTGGGCCACATTGGTGCCATGCCTGACAGCTTTAGAGTAAAAGCCACTGAGCCAAATAGGATAGGTGTTGATATGTGACCCATCTGGAGTCCCCACATTGTCCCTGATAAAGAAGCCCACATCCCAGGTTCCACTGCAGGGGGTGCTACAGGACCAGACACTTTTTCCCTTTCTGTGCCCCACTTGGGAACACACCTGGGTGTCCCTCAATCCAAAGAGGCAGGGGTAGAGCCATGGTCCTCCTTGTCACTTGGGGACGCCTTGCCACTTTCCTACTGGAGCAGCAGCAGAGCATTCCAGCCAACGGCAGAGTCACTGTGGCCATTCCTCAAAGAGCTGTGCTTTTCTGCTAGAAGTATAGTATTCACAAGGCACCCACTTGCATGAGCTCTGGCAGCACAGGTGTGCCACTCACCCACCCAAGCCAGGGGCCAGGAAGGGGATGATTGCTAGGACAAGACACTCTGGGGATATCTGCGGATCCATATGACCCCTGGACCTGCAACCACAGGCACATTTGGGGCTTTTCTGTTTTCCTTCTAGTACTTGTCAGTACCTGGATTCATCTTATTTGTTGGCTCTCCATACAAACTTGTGGAAGGTGGCTTAGATTGCCCTTCTGTCAGGGACATTTCCCTGATGCCCTAATAAGGCTGCTGAAGTGTTGGTCCCTCTAGGCTTCCAAAGTCCTACCTCAATTTCTCCCCCTCCAACAACAATCTCCCTAAGTTGTCACTGCCATGCACCCTTCCCAACCCCTAAGTCCCTGAAACCAGAGGCTATGTCTGTCCAGTCCCCTATTGTCACCTGAAGACCCAGCAGAATGCCCAGCCCAGAGCTAGGACACAAGAAACATCTCCTAAATAAATGAGCACATCAGAAAATGAAGGAAGAGATGGGAGGACTTTGGGACCAGGGAGACCTCAGTCCAAATCCACATCCACTACTCTTGGCAGGAAATGACTTAAACTTGCTCAGATTCCTGTCCTCACTTGAAATCCATGGAACAGAGGCGCCTACTTTATGTGACTGCTGGAAGAATTAAGCAAAAGGTGGTAGGTGAACTATTCAGTCCCCAGCAGGGTACACAGGGTTGTGTAAAAAAATACCTGCCCTTACACCCCAACAGGCCCACAAGCCAGTGCTCAAGGCTAGTCCAATGAGGGGATGCCGGGCTGACCCCTGTAGCTCCTGGAAATAATTCCTCCTAGGCTTCAGCCCTCTGAAGTCCACTGGTGCTAGACAGGTAAGACGGGTGTGGTGGTGAGCCAGCACTTGCACTAGGCCTGGCTCTGCATCTGTGCAACCCCCTCCCCAACTTGGGGTCACATGATCACCACCAGAGCCAAACCTCTCCCTTACCTGGTATCTATGCTAGATGTTTCTTCAGGCTTTGGCCAAAGGCCCATAGAGTTCTCAGGATAGAGACTTCCCTGACCTTGCTCTGGACAGATGTTGGCACCTTTCTTCAGGGGTTGCAAAGGTTCTCCCTCACATCCAGGCCGCCCTGTGAAGCTACCCATCAAAGGAGCTCGGTATGAGGCAGGATGGGATATATGTACAGGCCTCCTGCACATTCATCGAGCAGAAGGGTAAAACTGTCAGCCCTCATTCGTTGATGGTGCCTCGGAAAGAAAGGAGTCCAGGGTAGTACCTTTTCCTGCCAAAGGCCCCCCACACTCCATAGCTGTTTCTCCATAGAGGTTTCTCTCTTAAGCATGTTTTCCCACAAGGTTCCAATTAGTGGGACCAAAGATCTGGGGTTCACCTCTAAAGGTTACCATACCCAGGACAGTCTCAAGGCAAGGCACTGCCTGGCTACCAACCTTTCATGCCCCTCCCCCATACGTACCCCAACATGGACACAAACACACACACTGGGAGGATACGGAGGAGACAAATGTCTTCATCAAGACTCTGTGGGAGCCTAGCTCCCAGAGTCATCAGGGCTTCTGGAAAGCCTCTCATCAGCAGGGTGAAAGAAGTCATTTTAAACAGAATTTTATGACGCATAAGCTGTTAAAAGGCCATCTTCCCCAGGGATCAGAGAGGGAAAACATGGCAGGAAATGTGTCCACAAGGAGTGTCAGCAAAGTTGCAAGGTTCTGGAAGGTCAGAGTTGGATGGATCCTTTCAGATCCTTTGAGACAGAGGAGAAACCTAAGCCCAGCTAGAGGAGGGGCCTGGCCTAAGGCCACACAGTGGGTCAGTGCGGTAGCTAGGCTTGGGGTAGCCAGTCCTGCCTCGCTGATGCTTCAGATGGCTTCCAACCCGCCCCACCCCGCCCAGGGACTAAGTTATTCTCATTGAAGTTTGTAAAGAAAGAGCAATGTGACCTGAATAACCAAGACCCCAAAAGCTGAACTCCTGGCAGCCTCCTACCCGGCCAGCCTCAGAAACGCTAGCTCCCTTCCATCCCAGACGCCTGTGCGGGGGCGCGGGGGCTATAAGAACGTCGGGAGTGGTGTTTGGGGGTGCTGGCATAATCTGATTCTCCATCTCCACTGGGACATGTGGCCAAGCAGTTCACAAGAACGAAACCCTAGCTGAAACGTTGGCCGGGAACGAGATTCCCAAGTGGCAAAAACAAGGCGGGCCAACTCGGCAGAGTGACAGCCTTGGAAGGGGCACCACAAGGGCACTAGGGAAGTGACAATAGGGCTGTAGTGGCCCATTCTCCCCACCTGTACGGAGCTCCCCCAACAAAAAGATGAAGACCCCTGGGAAAGCCCGACCAGGGTCAAATTTGTTCAATCTCCTCACTGACAACGGAGGCGGCCAATCAATCCCCGAACACAGCCCTCTGCCCGCCCCTCGCGGCACCCGCAGCCAATCCGGTTCCAGGATGCTCTGAGAACAGAGGACCCCCGACGAGCGCTGCAGCTGTCCCTGCGGCCCGCTCTCCCATCTCACCTCCCAAGGACGGCACAGGGCCGACCTGAATACTGCCTTCGCAGAGCCGCCGACGGCCTTCGCCACTTTCAGCGCCATGACGGAAAGTGACAACCCCAGCAATGGCCTGACACGCAGACACCGTTCTCGCGAGAGTTTGGAGGAGCACAATCAGCGGAGTGGACGCGGGAGCCGCAGTGCGCACGCGCGCGTCGCGTCGGTTCCCACGCCCCCTTCCGGGCCCGGGAGTGCCGCCGCCGCCGCCGCCATCTTGGGAAACGCTCAGCTGGGTCCCTAGTCCGGGGAGGGGACACGTCAGTGCCGCCATAGACGTCACAGTCCCGCCCGGCGCGCCGGCGCCTGATTGGCTGCCGTGGCCTCTTACGCGTCGCGCTTCCTCGTCTGCCCCTCGTGTTCAGTGGAGTCGCTCCCTTTTACTTCGGGAGAGAAGAGGAGATGGCGGCGCTGGCATCGCTCGGCGCCCTGGCACTACTCCTGCTGTCCGGCCTCTCCTGCTGCTCAGGTAGCGGCCTGGCCGGAGCTCGTTTCTAGCGAGCTTCTCTTCCACGACTGGTGGTGCGTGGCGGGGAGGGGGCTGCGGGAGAAGTGGGGATCTGGGTCTTTTTCCTCTGAGAGGCAGGTAGCCTCGGGGCGCGACGACCAAAGCCACCACGCATTCCTGCACCACACACGTTTACCCAGCAGCCAGACTGCAGGAAGAAACAGCCAAATCTTTTCCCTTTCGGCTCCTGCAAGGAAGAGTCCCAGAGCCTCTCCCGTGTGCCCGGCCCCCATCTCCAAGAGGGAAAGTGACACACATCCCTGCTCCCTTTCCCGGAGTTCCCGGTCTCAGAGGAGTGTCGGACAGGAGCAGAGCTCTACAGCGCAGGGTGATCAGGGCGAGAAACTGGGCTAGTGGAGAGGCATCACCTGACCCCGTGCGATGAAACCAAGCCTTCCCGGGAAAGGAGCTCTAAGTGAAGAGAGGGAGCAGGGACAGCCCAGGCAGAGTGACCATAAGCCTGGGCCAGTCAGACAGGAGCAGAAGGGGCTGGGGGTTTGAGTGCCAGGCCAGACTGTTGACCTTTTCTCCAAGCCCCTGATGAATCCTTAAAGAAGGCATTTCAGCAGAGCTGAACCACATATCAGTTGACATTCTTGAGATATTCTTAACACCTAGTGGCAGGGTTGAACTCAGATTGGAGTCTAGAAGTGTGCTGAGGAGGAGGTCCTTACAGAGAGCCAGCACTGGGTCTAGGGCATGGACTGGGGAGAGGACGATTTCTGCACATGCACTTGACCTGCCCTAAGTCAGGCCAGCGCTCTTGGTGCCTGAAGTGTTTCACCAGCCTAACTGGCCTCCCCTCTTCCTTCACCCTTCTCACCTCTTCAGCAATTCCCCATGCTGTAGCCAGTGATGTGGGGAAAGGACAAACCTTGTCATAAAACCGTTTGGTGCTCCACGGTGTCCATAGGAAAAAGGCCCAGCTTAGCAGGGCACAGAAGGATCTGTAGATGTGGCTCCTGAGAACCACCCCACCAGTGTTCCCAGGCATCGTCATTTTGCTGTCCAGACCCAAAGCCTTCTCTGATTGCCTCAACCTAAGGCATGGCTCTACCGAGACACCACATCTGGAGAGCACTTGGCTGAGAACTTCACTGCTGATAACATTTGCTTGGCACACTGAGACTTGAGTGGCACCCTTTCCCTGGAGCCTTTTAACAGTGTGGAGATGACTAAGGCAGCATTCTTTCTCTCAGGACAGCCCTGTTCAAGGGGACAAGTTGGGCTTCTGGATCTAGAACCTCTTCCATTTCCTTCCCTGGGAAATACAGGGGCTAGTGTTGGCCTTTTGTCAACTGTGGCTGGGGGCAGAGACCCATTCATCTCAAAATCCCATGTGCATTGCCAGCAGCACCGTGTTTGGTGTCTGCAGAGGACACCTTCAGTCAACTGTCCAGGGCTGTGCATGGCTCTGAATTGATTGAGGTCAGCCTGGCCCCCTGGGCTTTAGGGTACTGTAGGCCAGGGCAGGCTGCAGCCCCAAATCATTGCATGGCTTCCCTATCCTTAGGTTCAGGTACAGACTCAAGTTGTGCTGTGAATCTTTCAAGACTCCACACACAGACTCACCTGTTTTTTCAACCCTGCATTAAGATTTTACCTCTACAGAGCCTTCCCATTCCCCATGCCACCTGTTCCGCAGCCATCACTGCACTTTGACAGATTATTTAGATCTGTCTCCCACACCCCACCTGGAGCGGTCCGAAGGGGCTCATGTGTCCTCAGCTCATGAGGTGTGGGAGGGAATGTTGGGGTGGCCCTTTCTGTCTCCCAGCCCAGTGTGCACAACCAGGCATCTCTCTGCCTCCTCCCCACAGCAGAGGCCTGCGTGGAGCCCCAGATCACCCCTTCCTACTACACAACCTCAGATGCCGTCATTTCCACTGAGACTGTGTTCATCGTGGAGATCTCCCTGACGTGCAAGAATAGGGTCCAGGTGAGGCAGTGGGGATTAAGCCAGGAGGGTGCTGCAGTCAGAGGCGGGCAGTGAGCCTCACTGGCAGTTGATGGGGTCAGGCCCCGGGGACAGGGAGAATAAGGATTTCAATTCACAGGTATAGGAGAGATCGGGGCACACCAAGATCAGATTCTAGCAGATGTTTAAAGAACATTCTCCTAAGCTGCCTGGTCTTTGTCCAGATGCAGTAATGTAGGTCCTTTGCTGTGTCTTAAAAGAATATACATGGAAGTGAGAAACAGGCAGGGGTCAGCCCCAGGCTCATGCATCCCTTTTCTGGTTGCTCTTTGCCAAGGCCTATGTCCACGTGGGCATTTTGTAATTTTAAGACTGAGCAGACCTGGCCTCAGCCCCTGACCTTAACTTGTATCCCAGTGGCCCAAAGGAGGATGTTGGGCACTTCCAGGTGTGGGTGGTTCATTGGACACACTCTGACTCTGGCACCCACTTTCAGGCTCAGAAAAATAACAGATACTTGAATCATCCTGCCCTGTTCCCAGTTAACAGGCTTGCTGTGGGTTAGGGAGCCCAGGCCATAAAGGGCATGTCCCCCGCCCCTCCCACATTGAGACAGTGGTAGTGACAGCATCCGTGGGTGTTGGCTTCCTGGCAAGGCTCTGGGTTGTGTCAGGCCTGCCTCCAAGGTTCTTGTGTGGTACCCCCTTCAGACAATACAGTCTCCAACTATGCCCAGCTTCCCTGCCCACAGCACAGGGGGGCCTCTGCAGACTGCCAAATTGGCGATAAAGGGACTCACTTTTTCCCCTTCACCAGAACATGGCTCTTTATGCTGACGTCAGTGGAAAACAATTTCCTGTCACCCGGGGCCAGGACGTGGGGCGTTATCAGGTAAGGGATGCTGTGGCTGTTTGGAGGGAAGCTACCCACTCATGGGTGTAGCTTGAAGATCTAGAGATGGGCTGGTCAAGCAGGGTCAAGGTTCTTTGTCTCAGGCCACTGGTAGTGGTACTGTTAGCACTGGCAGGGGTCCATTGTGCTCACCCCCTGCCAAATACCCACTCCAGGTGTCCTGGAGCCTAGACCATAAGAATGCCCATGCAGGCACCTATGAGGTCCGATTCTTCGACGAGGAGTCCTATAGCCTCCTGAGGAAGGTGAGTATCTCCTGAAGATTAGGACCACTAGGGGCCTTGCTTATGGGGAGCAGGATGGCTGGGTGGGTGCCTTCCCATCCGCCCACCCCACTTGTGCCTGTATCTCCCTTGCCCATTTCTCTCTTCTCTTCCATGACTCAAGCCAGTGTTCCTGCCTCTCCTACCCCACCCTACCTGGCAGCGCCCCTAACTCTAGTGCCTCCCTTGCAGGCTCAGAGAAATAATGAGGACGTTTCCATCATCCCACCCTTGTTCACAGTCAGCGTGGACCATCGGGTGAGTGGGCTAAAGAGGCTGGCCCCATCTCGGGAGAAGCAGTGAGCCCACTGAAAGCCTTACATTTTTTTGGTGGTTGCGGGCTGGGCCATAGTTGGGTGGTGTGTCTTTGTGCCCCAGGAGGAGGGTGACTAGGGCTGGCTGGCCCCCTTGTCCTCCCCTCCCCTGAGCTGGCTTTATTCTCCTTTCTTGCAGGGTACCTGGAATGGGCCCTGGGTCTCCACTGAGGTGTTGGCTGCAGCCATTGGCCTAGTGATCTACTACCTGGCCTTCAGCGCCAAGAGCCACATCCAGGCCTGACGGCGGCACCCTCAACCCCCCTTGCTTCTTTTAATAAACAGTTATTGGCTATCACAAGCATTCAGGACACGGCTCCTCACTTGCATTGCTGTGCCTTGCCTTCCATGCAGGACAGAGCTGGACAGCCAGCATCCCCTGGTCTACCCACACACTGCAGCACTGAGCAGGGACAAGGCTGAAATTCCCTGGTCTCATGCGTTTGCTTTGCTCTTTGCCATTGCAGGCTCTCTTTACTTAGCCCCCAGCTAAGCCTTCCCTGTCCCGTGCCCATTGTCTACCTTCTGTCTCCTGGTTGCCTGCATGGGTTTGGGTGGGGCATGGGTTGCCCCTCCCCTCAGCACATGCTATCTTCTGGCAGAGGACTGCCTTGTTCTCTTCTGCCCTCTCAGCCCCTCTGACCTGCTGGGCGTAGGTCTTCCCATGGCCGGCCTAGGGAAGGGTCCTCTGACTGCCTACCATTGGGAAGGTGAGCAACTGCCCCGCTTTGCCAAAATGCAGCAGTCAGCAACTCGTGTAGATGCAGCCCTGTTTGGCCTGCAGAATGGCTCCTGTGTTTGAAGCCCTGGGCATAAGCCACGCTTTCTGTGCTTTTCCTGTGACACACCATGAGTGCCCTTATCTTACTGATGGCGGTTGAAGCCCATACACCTGGCAGCTGTCTGGAGGGTGGTCATTCCAAGTGCTATACCCCACTCCATTGTTGCTTCCCAGTGTGCTCTCACTTCATGGTGTCAGATGGGACACATAGAAGGCACAGGAAAGATGACCCAGACCTCCAAGCCTCTGAGGATCCCATTGCTAGCCTCTTCCAGTTTGGCTTTGTACTTTTCCCTCTTAGTGACCCCTCTCCCCTGAGTACTTGGTGCCCTTGGGACACCAGGCACACATGCCTGTGCCTGCTCCATGCTGCAGGTCATGCAGCCGTCCCTCCCAGCCCAGTTTCACTGGTGCCACCCGTGGCTGTAGTGGTGAGAGAGCACTGGAGTCCCAAAGGGCTGCGTGCAAATCTCATGAGTCCTTCCTCCATGCAAGGTTCAAGATGGTTTGCTCAGCAATGTGGTGATTATCTTCTACAGGGTGTCAGTGAGGGGTCATTGGGCCCAGCTGGGAAAGACCCTGGCACCCTAATGGCTGTTACAGAAGGGAAACGGCTGTGTAACATGGTAGAAGCCTCCAGAGGCTGCACTCAAAAAAGCAGGTAGGCCTAGAACCGGGAAGGGCAGGGGCTCCTCAGTGCCTGGGCTGTCCTCTGGCAGTAGGAAGGGCTACGAGTGTGGTAGATGAGCAGGACCCAGGACTGCCTGGAGACCTACTCCAGACTAGGGGACACCAGTGTCTCCCTGCTCATCAGGATGGGGGCAACTGGCAGGAATGGGGAGGCTACAGGGAAGGTCTGGGTCCTCACTCCCAAAAGCAGAGATATAGCAAGAGAGTTGGGGCTAAGAATCCATCCCTTGAGGGCCGAGCCAGGCCAGGGCTGCCAGCTGCTGGGGTTTCTGGATTTCAGGGAAAGACCAGTGGAGGGAGCTGAAGGTCCACCTACTCTTGGTGATCGGTGCTCCCCTTCATTGCTAAGGAGCAAAGGGAGACAGGTTCTCATGTGCCAACAGCCTGTGCAGGGCAGGCACTTAGGGCCTGGCCGGCCGGGTGAGCCAGGCAGGGTGGACAGTGGCCGCTGTGGGCTGCCCAGTGGCTCTTTTTGACCCTGGTTCCACCACTCTGCCTGATGGCAATGGGACCCAAAGATGAGTTTACTGTTCCAGGTGTCAGTAGCCAAAGGCTGCCAGCTATTCTGGCACCACCCCTCACAGAAACAGTGCGAACTGAGCACCAGCACTGGCTTTCACTGGGCCAAGGGACCCCAGGTTCCAGGCCTATCCTGGCCCACATTCTGGGAGCACTGGGCCTCCAGCATCCCCGCTGGAGCTAGAATTGGGTGCCGCTATAGTAATCAAATTGAGCCCCCCAGCAGCTGGAGAGGGATGCCCAAAGACCAGTTGGCCTGTCTCCAGCTATGCCCAGTTTTCTGTGGCAGAGGCCAGGCCCTTTGAGCCCCATCTTCCTCCACGGGGGACCTATATGGGGCCGAGTGTCCCCTCCTGAGGAACAGGGGGCTGGTCACAAGAGTCTATGTACCTATAGCTCTCAGCAATACAGGACTCTGGTCTGAGAAGCAGGCATCTAAAGCCCCTGCCTCTGCTCCCATTCACCCCCTTTCGCCAAGCCCTTTCCTGCCTTCCCACTTGTAGCTGTTCATTCCAGCCTGCAGGGACAGGCACGCTGGGCCTTCCATCCTGGAAGCTCAGACAGTGGCCGGGACAGATGTAGCCCACTTAGGATCCAGCTTTCCTAGCAGGACACTCGGCTTCTGGGAACATGGACTCGGATTTCATGCCCATCTCAGCCAATTAGTGGAATTAATGGGAGGTCTACATTGTTGTCAAAGAGAATTTTAATGTGTCCTTGCCCACTTCAGCTGCCAGCAGTGTCCAGTGTCTGTTCAGGAGACAGCTGCATCCATAGAACCCCTAGAGTTTGTTTGGGGCCCTGGTCCCCCACCCAGCATGTAGCATGGCTCCTGGCACTTAGCAGAGGCCTGGTGATTGCTGCACTGAACAGAACCACAAGCATTTAGCTTGGGAGTTCCCAAGCCATAAGGGCTCTCTGCAGCCACCCAGGTATTCATCCATCTGACCAAGACATTTACTCAGCATCTTCCACCACTTCTCTCCACTTCACCAGAACAGAGCTGGCCTCCTCCACCGTGCCAGTGGCAGGCCCCACGCCAGGCCTCTGTCATCTTTTCTGCATCTGGGCACCAGCCCTGTGACCATCTCACACATCATAAGTGATTCAGGTGACCCTCTCATGCCTCTTCCCAGGATACAGGACACTGATGTCAGAAGACCTTGCTGTTCCTGACATGCCAAAACAGCTGAGGCACAGCTTTCAATCAGCCCCAGCCCTTACCTGCCCTGCCCTCCGATCCCCATACCCCTCCCCTACCCCCAACCAGACATCTGTTCTCCTAGCACTAATGAGAATGAACACAGGAGGCCAAGAGTCACCATAAAAAGGCAGCTTGCTTTATTCTCTTGCTGGTGGGGAGCAGGGATGGGCAGCCTGTCTGCCTCCAATCTGAGGTGCTCTGAGCCACAGGGGCCTCGGGGGCCTGAGGCCAGCTCTCACTAAATGCACCAGTTCCTGGGGGCTGCCCAATCCATACATGCAAAATAGGGTGCAGGGCTCATCTCCCAAGTCGGCCCAGCTGGCCGATTACACCTCTCACTGGGGTCCAGGCTGTTCCCTCAACTGTGTTGGTCTTGTCACCAAGGTCTTCCATTGCTACTCTCGGGGCTTGGCTTCTAGACCCCCTCACCATCTAAGTGCACCTCTCAGAAGAGAAGCCACACTCCACACAGCATCAGGCACAGCTCCAGGCTCAGTAATTTTTTATTGGATGGACACTGCCCCCAGTCTCATCTCTACCTTGGTCACAAAAGAGGTGGCCCCCCAGGTGAGCCTCGAAAGCTAAATCAGAGGTTCCCTGTCGCCACACCTCAGAGTGGAGGCCAGCAGGAAAGCTGCTTCCCATTCTTCCCTTCCCTCCCACCCCTTCCCTCCCATCCCCGCCCTCCCTCACTTCCTTCCCCCCACCCACCTCCTTTCTAGCCCTCACAGGGGGGGTTCCACCTTTGACAGGCTGCCTGAAGGAGCTGCCAGCCCCCAGGGCAGGTCCACAAAACAGAAAAACAAGTGGCAAGCACAGAAAGGGAGAAAAACCACAAAAATCAGGGTTGCCTTTGTCTACAAATCGCAGAGGCTCCCAGCAGGGGGAGAAGCTGCACTCAGCTCAAAGCCAGACATTCTCTTGTGCTTAGGACAATCCTCTACACTTCCTTTTCAGCTAGAGTTCCCTGTCTCCAAGTACCCACGCTGAGAGCTCTGGCGGGGTGTGTGAGTGTGCACGTGCGTGTGCCTGGGTTCGTGTCACGCACACACACGTTCACACAGCTTAAGGGGTACCCCTTCTCAGGGGCTTCTCTCTGGTAACAAAGTCCTATGTACACACACACACACACACACACACACACACACACACGGGTGCGCGTGCGCAGACACACACTAGATTCTAAGGGAGGGTAGGGGACGGGGTCCCTGGAGGCTCACTGGACCTGGGTCGGGACAGAGGACCCGCCCTGGAACACAGCTGGGCTCCTGTTTGGGTGGCTCAGACGGTGGTGACTGATAGCAGAGGGTTGTAGACCCGCTTGCCGTCAGCCGAGCGAGTGCCGTGAGCCAGCATCTCCTGGATAGTGATCCAGTTGTCCAGAATCTTCTTGTTCCTCTTCTTCATGGTTTTGCGGTGGCTCAAGGCAATGATATTGAGCTCAGCCTTGCTGTCGCCGTTCTGCTGCTCCCTCAGGCACTCCAGCCGGCTCTGCATCATGAACTCACGCCGCTTCCGTTGCTCCCGGGCCCGGATCAGGTGCTGCTTCCGCTCCTCCTTGCTCCAGTAGCGGCCCATCTTCATTTCGCTCACCGCGTCGTCATCAGTGGTCATGCCGCTGCGCTCCTCCCGGATCTTCAGGGCCCGGGCTTTTAGAAGGCGATCCCGCACAGGCCGCTTGGCCACATAGCGGGTCCCATCACTTCGCACCTTGACCTTCCACTCCATGCGGGGTGCTTCGGTGGCAGCTGCCGCTGCTCCTCCCACCCGAGGACTGCCAGCCAGACTCAAGGGGCCTTGGCCCAGCTCCTCCAGACCACGTGGTGGGGCCAGCTGCATGCAGCTGTGGTAGTGCTCACCCTCCTGGCCCTGACCTCGGTGGCGCCGTGAGAGGTAAGGGCTGCCCTCAGCGCCCCCGCGCTCCAGGGTCACCCCCATCTTGGGACTGCGGCGGACCCTCTCCTCTGAGTGCTGCCTCCGGCCCACCTCGGGATCCCGGGAGAGGGGTCGGAACTTGGCGGGGCTTCCCTGTGGAGGAGCTGCCTTGGCGTGGGTGGCAACAGGGGGGCAGGAGGGGGTCCGGTTCAAGTTGGAGTTGCCAGCAGCAGCCCGTCTCAGGGGGCTCTCCAGCTGGGGCTCGGTGAGCAGTGGGGTGCTGCGGCAGCTCTCCCCAGTGTTATAGGCGCTGGTGCTGTCCTTGTCAGACTTCTCAGGCAGCTCCGAAATGTCGGACAGCTCATGCTTCTTGGGCTCGCTGACTCCCAGCTCATAAAGGCTCTCTTCCTCCAGCAGCCAGGCCTTCATGCAGCGTTCCCGTAGCTGCTGCATCTTCTGTGCCCGCAGGATATTTCGGCACTTGAACTCCAGGTGCCGAAGCTCCTCCTCCAGCATGGCCATCTCGTGGCCCAGGCTCTCATTGCGGTTGACATCTAGGGCGCTGTTGCCACCAGAGGCCCGGGTGAAGAAGAGGCCCAGCTGATTGCCATTCTCCAGGTGGCACTTGATCTCCAGCAGCTCCCGGTAGCGCTCGTACTCCTCATCTGTGAGGCCAGGGACATCACCACCCCCCAGCCCAGCTCCCTCAGCCAACAAGGAATCCATACTGAAGTGGAAGTCCCGGCTCTGTAGGGCATCCCCTTGCAGGCCAAACTTGCGCAGGGTCCCAGGCGTGTTGGTGGTGCTTGGGGGCTCGTCTCCCAGCAGGTCATGCTCAGAGCTCTCCTCATTTCGGGTGCTCTCATCAGTCCGGCCCACCCCACTGTCCAGCTCCTGGCTGTTGCTCAGGCCTGGGCCCACATCGGGGGCCCCTTGCTCCTCTTCATTTCCAAGCTGAGACAGAAAGATGAGCCCCACTCAGTCTGGGTCCCACTAGTGGGGGCACCGCAGGAGGACAGGGATCACAAGGGCTTTTAGGTCTGGTCCACCTTTCATATACCCCCAGCCCTTCCTCCCTATCCCCTCCTATTTGCCCTCCCCACCACCTGCCCTTCCCTCCTTCCTCACCTGCTGGGCAGGGGGGGATTTCAGCTTCAGCACACGTAGGTCCCCCTCATTCTCTGAGCCCATCTCATCTAGTAAGTCATCTCGGTCACTGTCCTTCCATCGCTTTGCCAGCTGCAGAGATAGGCCCATGCTGTCCCCACTGCATTAAGGACCTCCCCAGACACCCCTCCAGTTACCTCACACCCATCCCCTCTTGGTCTCAATGAAGTTACCAACAACCCAAGGGAAGAAGTGGTCCCAGCCCCCTCAGCCATCATAGGCCAGAAGGGGAAATGAACGCTTGGACACCGCCAGCCCCCCATCAGTGCCAGGTTGTTGGCGTGTCTGTGCCCTTGTCACACAGCAGCAGCAGCTTCCAAGACAGACAGCTGAATGTCGGGGGACCCAGGACACCCTGTGGGGCACACGCACCTGGCTCTCAGGCCGAGCCACCAGCAGGGAGATGTTGGTATTCTCCTCCTGGCTCAGGATGGCCACCGCCTCTTCCCGGTTCTGGACATCCACACCATTTATCTGTGGCAGGCCAAGGGATAAATAATCAACAAGGGTACCAGGGCTGGCTCTGCAGTGGGCCCTGGTTGGGAAGCCTGGGCTCGGATAGGCTTTTGAGCTTTGGCATGATGGAAAGAAGTGGAAGGTGCCTCGGGAGAGGGAAGCCTGACTCATGCGCAAGCACATGTGCTCAAAGGACAGTGTGGAGTGGTGTGTTCACATCTGCGAGGCGGAGGTAGGGACTGGCAAGGTGCCAGAGCAGATCCCATGGGCACATGGGGGCCACCTGGGGCAGCTATGCAGATGAGACCCAGCCCCGGTGTTCAGGCACGGCAGGATGCCTGGCACCAGGCTAAGCTCTTAGCGGGATGGAGCTGGGATCAGCTAAGGAGGTTGGTAGGTCAGCTGGCACGGCAGGGTCCCAGGTCAGGCCTACCCACTCGGCTCACCTGAATGATTCTATCTCCCTCACGGATCCGGCCATCTTTGGCTGCAATGCTGTTGGGATTCACCTGCAAGGCACAGACATCCTGGGGACTCAGCACCTCCACTTACGTGCCCTTTCAGTAGGAAGGGGCAGCCTCACCTCAGGGGTGGAGGGGGCAAAGCAAATCAAAGGCTCCTTGGTTATTACTCCCTCTTCAGCTTAGACCAGCAACTTCCAAGCTCCAAGAGGCAGGGAACGGTGGGCCTGGGGCTAGTCACCTCTCCCCAACTCAAGCCACCAACTTGCCAACCAAAAGCTCCCAGACACTCCCATGCCCATGTCCCAGCTGGCACTCCTACACTCTCTTGTGAAGAAGCCTGTTTGGTTTTGGTTTGGGTTTTTCCTGCAAATGCAGGAAGCTGGGTACTTTCCCATACTTTGCCATGCTCAAAAACCATCAGCACTAAGATATTCATAGGAATCTTAACCCAGGTAAGGTACCACTAGAGTGTGGAAGGCAGCAGAGGAGAGTCGTCCTCCCTCCTGTGGGCACACAGACATCGGCCAGACAGGCAGGGGACAATGACCCTTGTGAGCACCATGAGGGCTGGCTGCAGGATGTGGGAGGGAAGACACAGCCGCCGGGGCCCTCATCCTGCCTCAGCCCTGCCCACTGTCCCACTCTGACCACAGATGTGCTGGGGCAGGCTGACAGGCTGGGGATACACTGAAGCCATTGGCTGCTCTGCTCTCACCCACCTGCAGCCTCCCTGTGATGCTAAGCAGGCCCTATCCCTGGCAGTTAGGTTCTTATAGGCAGTGGGCAGAGGCCGAAGAGGGACAGTAGTAGAGGGACTCTCTGTGCCAGATCCTGCCTCATCAGCACCTGACACCATGGCGCCCGCCTCCCTCAATGGTGCTGGTAAGATGGGCATCAAAGTCCAGCTTTGAGGTCCTAGCACATAGGAAGGCAGAACAAGGCTCCGCTGCCTTCTAGAAGACGCCCCCACACCCCACACCTTCATACCTCTCCAACGTAGATGCCCAGGTCTTCCTCATCGTCGGTGCGGTAGCAAACCATCAGGCCCAGCTTGTCCCGGTGGCTGGCTTTATACAGCTCTACCTCCTGCCACAAGGAGAGTAGGAGAAGCAGAGGAAGAAAGCCCCAGAAAATGTGAGCAAGGACTCATGCTGCAGGGGCAGCAGGGGTGGCAGCCATGGCCTAGCCCTGACCCCCACAGCACTTGACGTGAACCCAGTTTGGAGAGTCTCTCTTACCATCCCCAAATGGCGCATGTGTCCAGTGGTCTTCCCTACCAGGAAATGTCCAAGACACATACGAGACACATGGGACGCACAGGACACAGACATATGTGAGACGCAGACTCACTGACATAAACTGACTCTATGACCTCACCCATGCCCTCCCCAACTCAGCCAGGCTTGGCTGGTGAGCCTGAGTAACCAGCCACATACCGGAAAAGGCCGCAAGGCCCAGGCACCTGGGGGCAGCAGGAGCCAGGCCTGAGCTGGGCTGCAGATAGCCATCCTGGGGCTGGCCACCCGACGCTGGCTGCCAGCCCGAGCCTGGCCTGGTCGCCCAGCTCACCTCATACTCCAGCTCGTCCATACGGTCTGCCTCTTGCGGGCCGCCCTCCATGAATTCCGCTGGGTCATAATACTCATGACTGATGGGGGGGCTGCCCAGGAGAAGGGGAGGTCAGGCTGGCCATCTGCTCCTCTTATGCCCTAGAGCCCCAGCTCCCGGGCTGGCCAGTCCCAGTGCACTCAGCATGGAGCCCTGCTCTGGGTGCACCCTCAGGGGAAGCAGCCTGGCTGCCTCTTCCAGAACCCCTTGCTTCTGAGCTACATGCAACCATGCATTGACCAGGAATGGTTCTCGAATATGTGTGTGTGTGTGTGTAGGGGCCAGGGGGGTCCAGGGGTCCACGCTGAGGACCCAGGCATGCCTAGTGCTCCCACCCTGTCCCACACCATACCCAGCCCAGATTCCTCTAACCATGCCAGCAGGCAGGGACTGAGTTCTCCAAACTGTGGGCACCCCTCCCACCCAGCACTGGCCCCACTCATGCAAAGCCCCCAGGAGTTATCCAGGCCCTGGAGGGACTGCTCACGAGCAGAGAAGAACCCACCCTATCTCCAGCAGTGGCCTTCCTTGCCCAGAGACCAAGGCTGGCCCTGGCCCTACCTCTCTGTGGAGAAGGGAGTCCCAGGACCACCTCCCTGCAGCCCGGGTTTAGACTAGCAGAATGAGTCAGCGCTCACACAGTCATGAGCCACCAGGCTGATGAGAGGCCCTTCTTCCGAGGGGGCCAAAGAAAGAAGCCGAAGAGATGGAGGAAGTTCAGAGCAGGGAGAGGGATGAGACAGACAAGGATGCAAGAAGATTCAAGGGGTGATGCTTGTGAGGCAGAAGACGATGGGGCGGCAGAAGAGAGAGGATGGAGGAAGAGGAGCTGAGGACCTCAACCTTCCAGCAGCAAGGTCCCAGGATGGTCCTCCCTTGGCCCTGGGGGTAGATACAATGGGGAGCCTGTGTGTCAGCCTCCCCTGGCCCCTTCCCTGGCTGTTGTCCAGCCTGAGGTCAGAGGCCTAAAGATTTCTGAGCCCTCGGGTGCCACAGTCAGCTATGGAGGCCAAGGAGCCTGCTTCCTGCCCGAGAGGACAAGCCAGTCGGGTCTCCCTGCCTCACCCAGAGCTGCAACAGTGTAGCTTCCGGGTGGGGTAGCGATGGTTGCCCCGGTGGCATACCCTCTCTGAAGGCAGGGCCCGGGGCCCTCCTGAGGGCGACTCACAGCTCAGATAGGACGTACGGCTCCAGGACGACCATGGGCGGGGTGGGTGGGCGCAGCTTGCCCAGTGCCATGATATGTTCGAAGGTGATGTCAGTCTGAGTGCCACTGTCCACCAGCTGTAGGTCATGGCAGGAGCTGTCCCCCCGGAGGCGGGGGCTTCGTCTCAGCACCTGGATCACCAGGGGCTCCTTGGAGGAGCGCAGGGCCTCCAGGGTTTGCTCCTGAGACAGCTTGGAGAGCTCCTTCCCGTTTACCTGCAGCAGAGACACGCCCCCATGAGAACCCACCGACCTGCACCCCAATCTGCTCAACCAAGAAATCTGCTGTCCACCCTCAGCCCTGCTTACCCTTAGTTAGTGCCCTCACCCCAGGTGAACCCCACTTCTCAGCCCTGTCCTCGTGCACTGCTTTCTGGGAGCTGCTGGGCTATGCCCCGAAGACTGGGAGCCCCAGTGACGTACACTGGGTCTGGAGAGCACTGAGGCCAGAGCCAGCATCTAGAAGATTGTGGAGTCCCCCCACTTGGCATTGACTGAACATCTGCGGAGCAGAAGGAAGACCTTGACTCCTCTTCGGATGGGCATCAACAAACGGGTTTGGGTGAAAGGGTCAGGGAGAGTAAGATGCAAAGGACGAGATCTCTGTCATCAAGGTAGAGATGGACTCACCAAAGAGAGAAAGCCAACACACACACACACAGAGCCTCCTGGCGTTGCAAGGTAGCCAAAGGCCAAAGAATTGGCCCTTAAATGGCCACTGCTGTTTCTTGGGCACCTGATGGATGTGTTTCTCTCCCAAATCCTTACCCAGACAACCCATTTGGCATATGAGAAACCCAAGGCTCAGAGGACAAAGAGAGTGAAGTCAAGATCATGAGCAAGGCCGGGCGGCACAGTGGTCAGAGTGGGGAGCAGTGGAGGAGGTCATAGCAGGCTGGGGTCAATGAGAAGGTGGGACTAGAGCAGCCTCCAGGAAGAACAGGATGATACTGAGTGGAGGATGGAGGGTCTTCCAAGCAGAGATCTAGGGCAGGGCCCCACCTGGGTGGAATAAAGCATGTCCTCAAGGCAACTGGGGTCAGAGGGCTGGCCCCATCCCAGCCCCAAATTTCTGCAGCATCCTGCCTACATTGGGCCCTGGGATGGTCCCTTGTGGGCTAGTGAACCCCACAGGATACATTGCAACCTCGAGGCCCTCCTTGGTGGGAAGGAAAGAAGACTTAAGGACTGAACAAACACAGCCAGAATTCAGGACATGTGTCATGGGACCAGTGAAGGAAATCAGGAAGCAGCAGTCCTTGGAGAAGGGGGAGAGGAGGGTCTTCAATTCACTCTAGCAGCTTGTGGAAGGGCTGTTCTGGGCCTGCAGAGGGGTCATACGCTAGCTATGACACCCAAAATGGCTACAACCAGCAGGTAAACACTAAAGCAGACCTTTGGGGAAAGGGGCTGCTAAGAAAGCATAGGGCCAGCCACATGCCACCTAAGAAGGGGGGTAGGGAAGGCACCCTGAGTAGGTGCCACCAGCCCTGCATCACTGGAAGAGAGGGAGCCAGGAAGAGCCAGGGAAGCTGGTGGAAGCGAAGTTGCTGCCAGTCAGCATGAAGAGGGCAGGTCCCGGGGACCCAGTGTCCACCCATGGACAAAGCTTTTGCAGGATGAAAGGGAGAAGGCACCCACTTGGGCAAGGGTACACAAGCACAGGGGGCTGTGGCAAAGGACAGCCCTTTCCTGCTTGGCTGAGCTGTCCCATCTTCCCATTCTCACACCTCCTTAGGTGTCTCAGGGGAATGGGGTTCTTCATAGAGATGCCCAATCCAGCTGCAAAACCCTGTCTTCCTGACTGCAACATGACAGCTCAGTCCCTGGATGTCATTCCAGAAAGATAGGCTGTCTTAGGCAAGCACAGAGACAGGAACCCCCGGCCAGCCAAGGCAAGGCTCCTGAGCCATGGAACCCGAGTGATACCCTTTCTGCTACGTGATTATGTCCTTGTGGCTAATAATTTCACTTTTAATGTTTCCTCTCTCCCCAAACTTTCCATGGTTGGGAAAGATGTTTTAATCAATTTCATCTAATTATGAAACAGGCTTATTCTAGAACATTTGAAAAGTACAGAAATGTGTTTGAAGTTCTGAGTTTCCGTAGAGCAGGTGGAGGGAGCCCTGAACAGCTGCAGCATCTCAGAACAGTGTGTGTGTGGGGGTGGGGGGGTGAGGCAACAGGGGCTGGGGGTACAGGGAATGAGGTGTAGGTTCAGCTGGAAAGCTGGGGGAAGCCCCCTCCTTGCTATAGGAGGGGCTGAGAGGGTGTGGGAGGTGGGTACCCATGCTGGGTGGAGATGTAGGTGGGGCAAAGGGTGTGTGAGTAGGGATGAGAATAAGGGTGAGGGGAAGGGAAGGGTGGGGATGTGGGTAAGGCTTTGAATGGGGTGTGAGGGTCTAGGGACAGGTGTGTGTGCTAAGGTGGCCTTTGTGATTGGCTGGGCATGGTGATCCGGGTTTGTATAGATTGTGTGTGTGGGGGGGGTAGGGCTTAGTGACAGTACGGGTGGGTCTGTGACTCGCGTTGAACCCTCTTCTTCCAGAAGGTCTTGTCCTCCTTGCCCCTGCTTGCTACCTTACTGCTCCACACTATCAGCCCGTGTCAATTCTCCTTTGTCTCCACCCCAAGCTTTTGGAAAATCATTCATTTGTCAGGGGCAGCGCCTTCTTATCCCTACTCTCACAGCTGCCCCCTCCCGTGTCCTTTTCCTGTGGATCTGAGAGAGGGTGTCCTCGGCACCTGCTCATCACCACTTCCTGCCACCCTCCTGTCACCTACACCCATTCAAAGCCAGGTGTCCAGGCGTGTCCACGCCAGTGAAAGGCAACACTCACAGGCAAACATGCAGAAGCCTTGCCCAAGGGCTTGTGCACCAGGAGCCATGAAAGGTCCATTGAACACAGCGTGGCCCAGCTGGGACCCTAGTAGACCAAATACGTGGGTGCAGTTTCATAGCTAGGTGACTTGTGACTTGATTTACATCAGGCTCTGAAGGCCAACTGTAGGACTTGCCAAATACACTCACACCACACCTTGATTTCAGATTTGACATGGCCCACTCCGGTCAAAGGCTCAGGATAGGGGGTTCCCTGGTGGAGTCGTGGCTAGGCTTCGGTGCTCTCTACGCCACGGCCTGGGTTCGATTCCCAGCCAGGGAGCTACCCCCCGCCTCCCCGCCAAAGGCTCAGGATGGGTATGGGAGCCCAGGCTGGGCTAGAGGACAGCTTGGAGGGGAAGCCAGGCCCCAAGGGGCCCCACCCAGCCTCCCCAGAAGCTCCTAGGTACTGGTGGTCCCTCAGCTCCACTGCCATGTCTGTTGCCTCCAGCAGGCAGGGGTGCCTGAAGGCAGAGCCCTGACTACTTCTTATATCCAGAAGGAATCCAGTTAGGATCACATCCATGTGGACCCAGCCAGAGTGGTCAGCTTTGCCAGGACCCCTTCCAATTCAGGGACAGCGATACCTGCTGGATGAGCCCAGGCAGAAAACTCACTATTAAAAAATGTTTCCTGGGAGTTCCCTGGTGGTGCAGTGGCTAAGGCTTCGGCGCTGGCGCTGGCAGCACTGTGGCCTGGGTTCGATTCCCAGCCAGGGAGCTACCCACATACCAAAAAGCAAAAAAAAAAAAAAAAAAATGTTTCCTGCATCAAGTGCAAACCTCCCTCTCTTGGTTGGAACACTCCACAAGTAATCCACTTTATCTTCCAACACTTCACATACCCGAAAACTCATGGAAGTCCGATGTACCCTTCACCCCAGTTCCCAATGGCTCTCACCTTCTTCAGTGCTCTGGGTGGGCTGAGGTGGCCTTGCCACATGGTAGGCACCATTCCCTGCCTTAGTGAGAAATTACCTTTTGGCAGCCAGTCCTGATGGTTTCACAGAGCACTTGCCTCACCTGAGACTTCATGCTCTCTACTAGGGGACCTCTTGGCACCTGGCTCTTTTTCCTGGTGCTGGGATGGGCCCAGGTGGGTTGGCCTGTGGCCTGCAGCTCCAACCCAACCCCAGCTAAGCTGGAAGTCACTTTACTTCCACCCAAGGAGAGGAGACTCGAGCCTCAGGGGCACCCCCACCTTTGTCCCAATGGGGCCCAGGTGGCCCTCACACTCCACTTGCTGACTGCCTGGTTGGTTCCTATTTATATAGAGGGCGAGCACTCACTGCCCAGTCCCCACAGCTCCCAAGAGCAGTGGTCACCGCCAGGACCCATGGCACTCAGCATGGCTCATCCTGGCTGACCCCACATCACCTGGTCATGCACGCAGCCTGCATCTTACCCCAGAGTGTAAAATGGTCATCTTTCTAGTGGAATTTGTCAATAACTACAAAGAAGCTTGAAAATGTTCATCATACCATGTGATCCAGTCAATCTGCTCTAAGTAATAGATCCTAAAATAATCATAATAGATATGTGAATTATAAAGATGCTAAGAGCAGCATTATTTTTATTGTGGTAAAATATGCCCAACACCAAATTTGCCATCTTAATTTTTATTTCTTGTATGTGGGTAGCTCCCTGGCTGGGAATCGAACCCAGGCCGCAGCACTGACAGCGCCAGCACCGAAGCCTTAAGCCACTACACCATCAGGGAACTCGCTTTCTTCACTATTTTAAAGTGATCAATTCAGTGGCTTTTAGTGTATTCACACTGTTGTGCAATCAACACCCTCAGTCTAATTCCACGACATTGTCATCCACCCCACCCCCCAAAAGGAATCCCTAACCACCCATTCTCTCCACATTCACTCTAGCCCCCAGTCCCCAATCTCCTTTCTGTCTGTCTGGACATTTCATATAAATGGAGTCCTACAATATGGACCTGAATGTCTGGCAGCTTTCCTTAGCAGGTTTTCTAGGTTCATTCTTATTGCAGGAAGCATCAGCACTTCACTCTTTTTAAGACTGAATAATATTCCACTGTATGGATAGACAAATTTGTTTCTACATTCAACTGTAGATGGACATTTAGGTTGTTTCTACCTTTTGGCTATTGTAAATCATGCTGCTAGGAACACATTCCTGTACAAGTCCCCGACTTCGTATCTGAGTCCCTGTTTTCAAATCTGTAGGGTATACACACCTAGGAGTGGAATCTCTGGGCAATACGATCATTCTATATTTAATTCATGGAGGTACCAGCATTATTTTTAATACCAAAAACTTTACAACAATCTTAACAGTAAGTGTCTACCAGTCTTCTAATAGCAAGCCTGTTTCTCAAAGAAGATATAAAATGACATATGAACTATGATTACCATGTAAGTAAAATGTTGATAAAAAAGGCTTGGGACGAATATATAAAAAACATTGTGCGAGGGAAATGGAAATCTGAGATTTCTGTGAGCGTGAATCTCAGGGAGTGGGAGGCAGCCTGGGTGGGGTGGAGGCAGGGAGTGGGGGTGGGCTGGGGCTTCATGGTGCCACAAAGGGTACCAAGGAGCTCTCAGGGCTTTGAAAACTATTTTTCATGGATGCATCTATTATGTATATTCTTTAGTATATACATATGTATCAAATATTACACAATACTTTAAGATTTCTTTAAAAGGGGTTCCCTGGTGGTGTAGTGGCTAGGCTTTGGTGCTCTCAACACTGGGGCCTGGGTTCAATTCCCAGCCAGGGAGCTACCCCCCCACCCCCACCCCCAAAAAGATTTCTTTAAAGACTGGAAGGAAATTTGTGAAAATGGAACAATATTGGCAGTGGTTATCTCTGGGAGATAGTACTTTGGTTCTTTACAGCATTTTCTCCAATGAGCATTACTTTTACAATCAGAGAAATCATACACAAACAGTCTAGCCTGTGATCATTCTGAGTTTTTGTTTCCCCGCAGACCATGGCAGTTGGCTGGTTCGTGCTCCTGGCTCCTGAGCAGCCAGGCTCAGACTGAAGCCTCTGGGCTCAGGCCCCTTGGGTGCCAATTAAAGGAAAGCAGTGGCAAGGAAATCACATCAGACTTCACATCCAGACCTGATCTGAGGAGGCTCAGGAGGTGCTACTTTCTCCTCTCCACTGCCTTTAAATTTTTGATGTCCCCCCAAAAAAGGAAGGGGCCGCTTCCAGGAGCCTGGAGTCCCGGAGGGGGTGAAGGCGGCGGGGTGGGGGGGACCTTGGCCAGTGGGCCACGGGTTGGGAAAGAGCCTTTACCCCAGGACACCATGCCTGGAAGGTGAAGGGGATGAATCACAACCACCCAACCCTTAAGTGAGGTGGCCAGCAGGACCCCATGCCCACCCCAAGGAGCACTGACTGGGAAGTTGGGTGTGGAAGCCTGGAGAAGGGACTGGCCATGAGGCTGACCAGTTGGCCTCAGTGGCCCTCAAGCCCAGGGCAGGTCTAGGCAAATACCCTCTTACTCCTCCATTCTCCCCAGCCCCCCATCACCCCCTACTGACTGTCTCTAGGATTGCATTTGCAGAAATGATTCTGTGGGTGGTCAAGGTGTGAGCCCTTATCTCCCCAGCTCAGGGTCTGAGCAGAAGAGGATACTAGACTTATTGGGATCATCATTTTGTAAGTTATATAAATGTGTAATCACTGTGTGGTATACCTGAAACCAATATAATATTCTATGTCAACTGTAATTGAAAAAGTTTTTAAATTATTTTTAAAAGAAGAGGACATGAGGCCCCATGGTAAGGAGACAAGATCCCCTAGGTGCCAACAAACAAGGGGGAAAGGCAGAGCCAGCAGATCCCTAGGTCTGACTTAAGAGGGCGCCAGTGCCTACCCCTCAGCCCAGTGCCCACCCTAGCTCCTCAGTGCAAGCCAGACCCCTAAGTGTGACCCCTCCCTAGGAGCTTGGGGGAAGGGACAAGACACAGCTGGGGCAAGGACCTTGCTAAAGCCAAGCTCAAAAGGAGCATCTGGAGGGAGTCATGGTGGGTGTGGGAAGACCTTTCTAACAATCAAGGATGTTGGAAGTGAGGAAGGTGAGAGGACCCAGCAGGTGGAGCATCAGAGGCTACTGGAAACAGGGAGTCTGGGCACCTAGGCCACTGCCTGCTGCTCTGCGCTGAGGGGATGCTCTGGGGGACCTGGCTCATCCCCACGGGTTAAGGACAAGTCGCAGTTAAATGCGTCCGAATGCTGCTGAGAGAGGTTCAGAAGAGGATAAATTTCATAATGCTAGACAGCAAGGGAAAGACCTTGAGAAGGCATGCGGGACATTGGAGGTAGGTGAGGGAAACACAGGGTAGGAGGAGATGTGGGGAGGCAGATGAGAGCCAAGCAGGAAGCTCATCAGGCAGTTACAATTGGAGGGAGCATGGGTGGACACTGGGAAAGGCACAGCCCTACCTACGGCTCCGCCCCGCCCCACCCCACCCCACCCCAGCTGGGAACCAGAGGTCGAGGGTGGGGTTGTAGGCTGCTTGCCCTCACCACCCCCCCACCCCCACCCCCGCCCTCGGGAGCATGTAGCAGCTACAAAGTAAGTAGGTTCTGGTCCCCATCTCCCCCTACCCGCTGTCTGTCATCCCCCACCCCTGGCAGGTGCCCAGGCCCTGCTCTAGGGAGCCTGGTGTTATCTCTTCGGGGGGCCCATGTGGGAGGCCCTCAGCATACTTCCCAAATACTCTGATCTGGAATCTGGGCAGAGGAGCAGGAGGGAGGGGAAGCCTGAGAAGAGCCTTGGCCTGGGTGACTGGGGGGTCCCACAGGGCCTGTGACTCCCTGGGAGGCCCTGGGCAGGCCCTTTCACTCCAGGTAATAGAAGGCCGCAGGGAAGTGGTTAACTATGTAATTGTTAGGAGTGCCCACGGCTGCTACATTATGACTCACCCAACCCCACTCTGCAGATTAGGAAACAGGCTAGGAGAGAAGAAAAACCGGGAATTGCCCGCTGCCTTGGCTGGCTCTCAAGCTCTGCAGTCAGGAGTATAAAGTGGACACTTGGGATGCACCTGTGTCTCTGGCTTCCCTGTCCCAGATAAGTGTCATAGGGATTTCCAAACCGACAGAGCACTGGCGAGAAAGTCCAGAGACGGGCAGTCTCTGTGCACTCCAGCAGAAGTGGCCTGGCAGACGTTCTCATTCATGTCCTCCCAACTCTGCATTATGAAAACTGTCAATTCACAGGAATGTTGGAATAGATGACTGTGGACATCTGCATTCCTTTCACCCACACTTCTCCACTTCTCCAGGGGGCGCATTATGCTGCCCCTGATCTCTCCTTTCCACACACACACTTTCAAAAGTAAGATGCTGACACCAACACTCCCATTTCCCAGGAAACCACAATACCCTTAATAGGCTCAAGGACTTAGCACTGACACGATCACTTCCACATCTTTCTAAATGTACCACTAATGCCCGTGTAGCTTTTTTCGGGCGGGGGTGGGGGTGGGGGTGGATCCGGGATCCACACATATTTACACATTTCATTTGGCTGTTTATGGTCTCTAGTTTCTTCTAATCTTCTAATCCAGAATAATCTATCCCATTTTTTTCTTTTTATTTTCATGACATTGACCTCTTAGGAAAGTCCGGGGCAGCTGCCTTGTAGAAAGAATGTCCCAGAGTCTGGATTTGCCCTCATTAGATTCAGCTTAAGCACTTCTCAAGTTGCTGTGTCCTCCCTTCCCCCTACCAAGGTCAGGAGGCACCGGGGTCAGGCTGTCCCACTGTTGGGGAGCACTGGTCGGTTTTATCACATGGTCAAGGTGAGGTTGCCAGGCCTCTCAGATGTAAAGTTGCATTTTCCCTTCCTAATGTATAAGAAATTTGGGGTAATACCTTGAGACCCTATGAATACCCTGTTCCCCAGCAACCTTTATGTAATGGTTTTACCACCCAAGGATGATTCTTGCCTGAATAAATTGCATTGGTGGCCGTAATGTGCCTTCATTCGTAAGAATTCTAGCAGGGATGACACAGCAGCACACTCCATCACCATGTGAATGCTGTGCCCCCATTTGAGGCTACCTGAACAAGCCACACCATCCACCCCCATTACTCTGTGCCCACCCTTTCTGCCGGGGAGCAGCAGCTAGAGAGAGAGAGAGGGAGAGAGAGAGAGAGAGAAGCCTGGGAGGCCTTCATCTCCAAGGTCTTTTTAGTAGTTTGGGGGTGGTTGTGTGTCTGGGTGCCCCTGTGAGCTGCCTGTATGGTGGTGAGAGTGTGAGTGATGGGAAAAAAAGGTCAGTTACTACAAAAGGCAGGGAAGAACAGATTACCATATTTTGCCAGGTATAAATGAGCTCCCGAGTATAATGCGCATCCACATTGTTGGCCCCAACTTTCAGGGGCAAAAACTCTTTTGTTGTAATTCAAATTTATTGGTTTATATTTAAGTATTTGTTTCTTGTGCTATAAAGGAATTTTAGCATTTTAAACATATTATGGTACAAGGAATTCTATGTAACAAATAATTACAAAACACAAGAACAGATACAAGGTACAAGAAATTTTATGTATAAAATTTTTTATATTAAAAAAAGATTATATTCCAGGGAATTATGTTGCATAGGGATGTTGTTGATTTTTTTTTGGTGAAACAAAGAGATAGTTTACTGAAGAGAAAGTACACTCCAGAGAGGTAGGAGCGGCTCGAGCAGGAAAATGGCTCAGGAGCCGGATGTTATTGATTTCTAGAGTTACCCTTTTAACTCATCAGCATAAATAAAAGAATTCAAAACATTTATATAGATATAGAATTAGTACTACCCATGTATAATAGACATCCTTATTTTTCCCTCACAAATTTGCACCCTCCAAAAAAATGTGCATTATACAGGGCAAAATACAGCATGTCCCTTGGGACCCCACTTGGACAATGACCCTGGAAACTGATTTGCTAGTTCTGAGGTGAGGCCTCCCTTATTTGTAACAAACTCACTTCCTAAGTGGTGTTGATGTGATTTGGGGTCTTCGCTGACGTAACCCACGTTCCTACCCTGTATGGTCTGAGAACAAGCAGCACAGACATCCATCACCTGGGAGCTTGTGAGAAGCGCAGAATCCCAGGCCCCACCCTGGACCTGCTCAATCAGATCCTGTATTTTAACAAGGACCCCAGGATGCAGTTGCGCTGTTCCCGAGCGCCCCCTCGAGGAATCAGGGAGGACTTGCACACACATGAACAGGCTTCAAACCAAAAAGGGTCTCTCTCTTCCCAGCTCCCCTTCCTTCCCCAAAGCTGCTGAGTGTGGGTGGGTGGTGCCCACCTATGGTGTGCTGAAATCTGACCCATCTGCCCTGCCAGGAAACTCTAAAATCCTGTTTGGGAGAGAGCAGCCTGGAAGGGAAGGAGAGATGCCCCGGGCCACCTGGGTGAAAAGAAACAAAGCAGTTCTTGAGGCCATCATCAAAATCAACCTTCACTGTAATTGAAAAATAAAATAATCATGTTTTAAAAAGATCAACCTTCAGTTGTGCTCACAGCTTCCCAGGCCCTGTAGACTGTCAACTGAAAACGTTCTCCCACCCACCCAACGCTGGGCTAACCTGGCTGGCCCAAGGGCACAATCCACATCTAGCAACAATCAAAGTAATTCTTTATGGAGTGGCTTTTTGTTACCACAGCTCAAAGCAAGCATGAGGAAAGGGCAGATTGTACTACTAAGAGGGGAGATGCCCGTCACACCCCCACAAAGCCAACCCCAAGCCCCAGCTTTTCAATCTTTCCTCCTTTGGCTTGACTCCATCTCCTTCCTAACTAATCTTATCCCTGACCCTTCTTCACAACTCAGGGCTCCTCTTCCTAGGTTTTTTCTCCCTTTCCTTACACATTAGAGCAACCCTCTGAATAATATTGGACAGTCCTCTGTCGTTGGACATTAATTTTGACATCGTAAGGCCTTCTCTACCCAATGTCAAGGTCTTAACAAGTGGGCTGATGGCAGCAACCCCATCCATCCCCCTCCCAAATGAGATCCCCAGGGGACCTAATGCGGATGCTGCTGATTTGGCCATGGCAATGACCCCAGGAGGCAGGCACTCTTTATTCTCATTTAGCAGGTGAAGAAACTGAGGCACTGAGCCTGTGAGCCATTCAGTGTCAACACAGGGCACTGTCCTCCCTGGCAGGGACCTGAGGAGGAAGGGAGGATACAAGTCAGCCTCACTAGGGCTGGTGCTCTCACCGGCTCTGTCCTTAGGTGTGTGTGTACACGAATGTCTTGTTTTTTTAAAGTTTACTGAGGTATAACTGCCACACAATCGACTGCATGTATTTAGACTTAGAGCATACAGTTTGAAAAGTTATAGAATATACCTGAGGGCTGTCCGGAAAGTATCCAGCCATGTAATATGAAAAACATTAGGAGTTTATGGCTGGATTTTTTTCTGGACAGCGCTCATACAGCTACAGTTGTGAAACCATCACCACAATTAAGATAGTGACCATTATTTCCACCATTACTAAGTGTCCTCATGCCCCTTTGTCATCCCCTCTCCACTTCCACTCATCCCTGCAAATGCTTATCTGCTTTCTGTCAATATAGATGAGTATGCATGTTCTAGAATTTTCTATCAATGGCTCAGACAGTCCTCAGAAATTAGGTAAGGAAGGAAGGGCATTTTAAAATCTTGGGACGATGATAAAGCATGGTGAGCCTGTGCTGATACTACTGGAATTCAGAGGCCCATTTATGGGCTCCATAGTGATTTCCAGAGGGCATTTTCCATGCACAACGACAGGACCAAAGTCCTGCTCACAAGATGCACACACTCAAGCAGGAGGGAGCACGTGGTGTGAGAAGTGCCATGGATAATGGAGAAAGATGCCTGGGAGAGAGGGGACAGGCATAGGCCTACTGCCCTCCACCTTGCTCTCAGCAGCAGACTGGCCCTGTTCTCTCGCACTAGCACCTATTTGTTCATGGTCAGTCCCCGCATTTTAAAAAGTCCCCAGGGAGGGGCCGAGGGGTATGTGGTGTTCCAAGCAGGATCCCAGGATCCCCAGCACAGGATGGTGGCTGGCCAGTAGGGGCTCAGCAAGTAGGTGCTGGATAAAAGCATGCCTGATAGACTACCAAAAGGACTGGAGAGGTGACCTTTAGCCTCTCCTGTGGTGGCCAGAGGAGAGAAGACAGGTGGTTCTGACTTATCCTTACTGTCCTCAAGGCTGAAAGAAGAGCAGAGGTCTGGCTGGGCCCTACAGGAAATGGGTGGAGGGGGCGGAAGGCATTTCCTTGTCACAGAGGCCCCCTATATGCCAGGCCTGCCAGCCAGCATGTGATAGAGTCAGAAAAGGGGTACCAAGATCAGGAAGACTGGGGTGGCATGGGAAAGGCAGAGGCAAACTCAACAAAGTGGAGTATGCTTAGATGCACCAGAAAGACACAGGCCCAGCAAGCAGCATTTCATGCCTCAGCGCTAGGCAGTACTAGGTGACGTAACTTCCTTTCTACCTTGTGTAACCCGGCTCCTTTCCATTCCTAACTCAACATGCATTAACCACCCGCTTCCAATTCAGGATTCTCTCCAGATTTTTCAAGCTTGTCCCTTCCCCCCAGCGCCCATCCTTGGAGAACATGACTGGATAACAGAAATGCAGCTGCTAAAGTTCTGACGTGTTATGGCTGGGACAGACCACGTAAGCAGAGTAAAAGGCCAAAACCACATGATCATCACTAGCCAGAAGAAAGACATTTGACAGGGAGTTCCCTGGTGGTGCAGTGGCTTAAGGCTTCGGCGCTGGCGCTGTCAGCGCTGCGGCCTGGGTTCGATTCCCAGCCAGGGAACTATCCACATACCAAAAAGCAAAAAAGACATTTGACAAAGTCTAACAACCCTTCATGATAAAAACACTCAAACTAAGAACAGAAAGGAATTTACTCAATCTGATTAAGAGCTTCATATTCATTGGCGAAAGACAGGAGACTTCCCCTTACATCAGAAACAAAGCAAGGGTGCCCACTTCTATTCAGCACTGTACTGGAGGTTCTAGCCAGAGGTTCTCAACCTGTGGGTCACGACTCCTTTGGGGGTCGAGTGACCCTTTCACAGGGGTCGCCTAAGACCATGGGAAAACACATAATGGACTTATGTGAACCAGTCACACATGTGTAGAGAGCAGCTACCAATAATTTTATGGTTGGGGGTCACCACGACATGAGGAACTGTATTAAAGGGTCGCGACATTAGGAAGGTTGAGAACCACTGTTCTAGACAGAGAGTCAATAGGCAAGAAAAGGAAATAAAAAGCACCCAGGTTGGAAAAGATCTCTATTTGCCCATGACATAATGCCATCTATAGAAAATCCCAAAGAATCCACTAAAAACTATTAAAACTAATAAATGAGTTTAGTAAGGTTGTAAGATACAGGATCAATATATAAAAATTACAACAGGCTCTTGAGCCATTTTCCTGCTCGAGCCCACTCGTACCTCTTTGGAGTGTACTTTCTTTTCAATAAACTATCTCTTTCTTTTCCCTCTTAAAAAAAAAATCTGGAATTTCCTGGTGGTGTAGTGGCTAAGGCTTCGGTGCTGTCAACACTGTGGCCTGGGTTTGATTCCCAGCCAGGGAGCTACCCACATAAAATAAATAAATAAATAGATAGATAGATAGATAGATAAATAAATATATTTTTTAAAAAATTTTTTTAAAAATCACAACATGGATGGACCTAGAGGTTATCATAAGTGAAAAGTCAGACTGAGAAATACCATACGATCTCACTTACATGTGTAATCTAAAGAACAGAATAAACAAAACAGAAATAGACTCATAGAGAACAAACTAATGGTTGCTAGATAGGGGGGTAATGGGGGAGATGGATGACAAAAGTGAAGGGATTAGGAAGTACAAATTGGTAGTAACAAAATGTGAAATACAGTACAGGAAATATAGTCAACAATATTATAAAAACTACGTATAGGGAGTGCCCTGGTGGTGTAGTGGCTTAAGGCTTCAGCACTGGAGCTGTCAATGCTGTGGCCTGGGTTCGATTCCCAGCCAGGGAGCTACCCACATACAAAAAACAAACAAACAAACAAACAAAAATATCTATGTATAATCGATCCTCAGCCTTTTGGCTAAGATCAAGTGTAAAAACTATGTATAGTGTCAGATGGTCACTAGACTTATCAGGAGAATCATTTCATAAATTATATAAATGCCTAATCACTACTCTGTAAACCTGAAACGACTATAAAATAACACTGAATATCAACCATTTAAAAATTATATAGTCATGGGATATAAAATACAATACAGGGAATATAGTCAATGGTATTGTAACAGCTATGTACAGTGTCAGACGGGAGTAGACTTGTTGGGGTTATCACTTTGTGAGGGGTGTAAATGTCTCATCACTGTTTTATACACCTGAAACATAATTCAAAAAAAGAAACCTTCTATGTAATAAGGGAAGAAATTTTATTTATTGTAAAAAATATATACAAAAATCAATTGTATTTCTATACACTGGCAATGAGAAAGATGAAAAGGAAATTAAGAAAACAATTTCCCTTACAATAGAATCATAAAGAATAAAGTACTCGGGAATAAATTTAATAAAACTGTCAAACACCAGTGAAGGAAACTGAAGACTCAAAAGGAAAGATATCCCATGTCCATAAGCAATACTCCCTCAAATTGATCTACAAATTCAATTCAATTCCTACAAAATTGCAGCTAGCGGCTTTTCAGAAATTGACAAGCTAATACCTAAAATTCATGTGGAAACTCAAGGGACCAAAAACAACCAAAACAATCTTGAAGAGTACAAAGTTGGAGGACTCACACTTGCTTATTTCAAATTTTACTTACAAATATATAGTAAAAGCAGGGTGGCATTGGCACCAAGATATAAATTTCAGGGGGTTCCCTGCTAGTGTAATAGCTAGGCTTCAGCGAGCACTCAAAAGGCCTGGGTTCAATTCCCAGCCAGGGAACTACACCCCCTCCCCCCCAAAAAAGATAAAAATTTCTCCAGAAAAGATATGCAAGTGCCCAATAGCATATGAAAAGATGGTCATCATTTAGCAATCAGGAAATGCAAATCAAAACCACAATGAGCTACCACCTCACACAGCAGGATGGCTATTATCAAAAATGTGTTGGGGAGGATGTGAAGAAATTGAAACCCTCTTAAGGGCAGAGGGCAGGTGGGAATGTAAAATGGTGCAGCCCCTGTGGGAAACAGTTCAGCGGCTCCTCAAAAAAAAAAAAAATTAAACAGAAGAGGGAGGGGGAATCAAATACATGGTGATGGAAGGAGAACTCACTCTGGATGGTGAACACATAATGCAACACAGACAGTGTATTGTAGAATTGTACACCTAGAACCTATGTAATTTTTGACTAACCAATGTCATCCCAATAAATTTAACAATAAAAAATAAAGAAAATAAAAAAGAATTACCTTATGATCCAGCAATTCCTGAGGTATCTGAGTATCTGATACCCAATAAAATTGAAAGTAGGGACTCAAAACAGCTATTTATACACCCAAAGCAGTATTGTTCACAATAGCCGAAAGGTGGGAGAGCAACCCAAATGTCCATCAACAGAGGAATGGCTAAATATCATGTGGCATAGCCATGCAAGAGGATATTACTCTGCAATAAAAATAAATTTAGTACTGACATAACTCTACAACATGGATGGACCTTGAAAGCATTATAAGTTAAAAGAAGCCAGACACAAAAGGCTACATATTGTATGGTTCCATTTAGATGTAATGTCTGATTGAAAAAGGCAAATCCACAGACATAAAGTAGATTAGTGGGTACCAGGGGCTGGGAGGTGTGGGAGTAAATGAGTGCCAGGTTTCTTTTTAAGGTGACAAAAATGTTCTGGAATTAGTAATTGTTGTGCAACCCTCTGAATATACTAAAAACCACCAAATTGGACATTTTACGACAAGGGTATGCAAACTGTATCTCAATAAATCTGTAGTTCTGGAACTCGAGGCTAAGAAAGACAGGGGGGTTCTTAATCTGGGGGTCAGAGACCTCTGGGGGTCTAGTAAGAGGATCCAGGGAGCTCTGGCACATATAAGTCACATGGCAAGTGGCAGGGGTGTACATGTGCATTTCTGTGGGCCGTACTGTCACTTGGCGGTGTCCCTTACTCGGGTAAGGTATAGAGGCCACTGCGGGTACACAGGAGACAGGAAGTGCCACTGAAGCCGGGGATGCACCCGTGTTTAAGGAGCACCGGGGCCAGGCAAGAGGTCCTGGAAGACTGACTGGTCTTTTGGGACAAAAGCTTCCTTTTCTAAGAGGCTCAGGGCAGAAACTCTCCTGGCTGTGTCTGTGAGTCCAATCCGGCAAAATGAAAACGAGATCATCTATGATAGCTAATGGTTTTCTCTGCTTTCTAGATTTCAAAATTTCAATCCTCTTTTGTCATCCCTTAATTTTAAAGGATGGTTCCTCTTTTAAAACTGCACCAAGTCTCCCCTTCTATCCAAATTTCAGCAGCTTTAAAAGGGAGCAGCGTCCCCAGGGACTGGTCTGGGACGGCTGCAGTCCGGACCAGAAAACAGCAGGGGGCGACTGGCCTGGGGAGGCCCTCCCTCCTCCGGGGGTGGGGGTGGGGGTGGGGGTGGGGGTACTAGCCCAGGCCTTGGGGCTTTCTCGCTCAAGGAGAAGAAAAGCCTGGCCCAGAAATTTCCCTTCAAGCCCTCCTCCGATGAGAACACCCCTGAAGGCAGTCCCAGTCCGACCTGTGCCGCCTACCCCACTGCCATGGGGAACCCCAAGGGTTACACCGCAGTGTTGCGTCCCAACCACGGCTCATTTTAGGTTTGTAGTGCCCCTCAGGTTGCCCTCCACTCTTCACACATCCCCATGAGCCCGGCCTGAAATTAAGTGCTACATCAATGCCTCCCCGACAAAATCCAGAGCCCACCGCTTTGGAACCCCTTGCCTTCTAATGGAATGATTCCGAAAGGAGGAAATGAGGGTGGGATTCCACGGGACTGCCTCATTCCTGAACCCAATCCCAGGAGGCGGCAATGGCCAGGATCGAGACGAGAGGAGGGGGCGAGAATGGCAGAAAGGCAGAGGGCAGGGAGTGGTAAAAGTAAAGGGTTCCGCAAGCCCCGGAGATCTGCCCCCAGGGAGAGTGGAGTAGGAGCACCGCCAGGCTAGGGCAAGATTCCCCCTCCTCTCCCCTCCTCCGGAGCCAGAGGAACTGGTTCCCAGTACAAATGCTGGACGCTTCCCGACCTCCCCAATCCTCTGGCGCACTGATTCCTCCTCTTGCCCGCGCCCCTGTTGATGCCTGCAGGCGTTCCCCTTGTTCTTCTAAGGAGACCCCATTCCCCCAGCCGACGCCGATCCGGCCTGCACTTGCCCCCCAGTCCTGACCAATAAACAGGGAGGTGAAGCGCATACCTGTCGGTGCCTGGTCTGCCTCTGGGTCCGACTCCCTCTGACCTTGAACTCCCTCCACTTAGCCCTGGGGGCATCTCAAGCCACAGCATCTGGGACTTTTCTTTAGATAACTCTCAGAGCGCACACAGAAAGTACACACACGCGGGGCCGCAGGAGCGTCCGCGCACACACAGACGGGGCACAGGCACGCACTCACGAAGCACGCCACGCACAGGCAAGGCAGTCCCGCTGCCAGCGTCGGGGTCGGAGTCCGGGTCCGAGCGCGCGGCCCGGTGTCTCTCCTTTTTCTCCCAGCCATGCACCGCCCGGTCCACACCCCGCGAGGCCCAGCGGGACAGAAAGCAGACCAGCACTGCCGCCCGCGAACCGCCCTCCCCACTGACCCCGGCGGCGGCCACTCACCCAAGGTCTGGGAGCTCACCGTTTGTGGAGGGCCGAAGCGGTGAGGGGGTGCCGGGGTAGGCATCCTGGCCCGGGCCACGCGTCGGCCCCGGGGTCGCCTAAGCGCTCCTGCACCCCTGTCCCACGGGGACCGGGCTTTGGCCGCCCTCTCCCCGTCGCGTGCGCCCGGCTCCCTGCCCTGCCCTGAGTCCAGCGGAACAAGCGTGTGCAGGGAATCGAGCCCGTTGCCATATAACCTCCAAACCGCGCCGGCGCCCGCAGCACCGCACCTCCTGGCTCCCAGGCCCAGGGTGCAAGCGCGGGGGAACCGGGGCCGAGTCCTACTTCCCGACAGGGGCCAACTGGATCCGGGCTCGCGTCCAAATCTACTCCGGGAGCCCAAAGGACGCGCCCCGCACCCTCATCTCCACGCAGCTCCCCCCATTTATAACTGGTTCCCACCGACCGCCAATACCCACCAGCCGCAGAAATTAAGAGAGAGGATGGTTCCCTACCTCTTCCTCCGGAGCCCTCCAGCGCTCCCGCGCCTGCGGCCCCAGCTCTAGCAGGCCCTCCCGCGGGGCTGGCTTCTTCCCCAGGTGGCGCCCACGCCCCCCGCCCCAGCGGCCTAGCCGCCCTACCTGAAGCATCACTTTGTACTGATCCTCCGGTTTCTGGACCACGCACATATTACATCCCATGGTGCTGGCCGGCGAGGGAAGGAGGGCGGGAACGGGAAAATGCCTTTCACTGGTCCGTGCGCGGGACCTCGGGTCCCGGGCCGGGGCCGGGGGCCATAACCTAGTGCGGGGGGCGGGCCGCCTAGCGGGGGAGGGGGGCACGCCCCCGAGGCGGGGGGAGCTCCACGCCCCTCGGGTTAACTCTTAGCGGGCTGAGGCCAGGCGCGAGCATGCTCCCACGCACCCGGCCAGGAAAAAAAGGGCAGCGGGGGATGGGCGGGCGCGCTGGGCGTTGCTTGGCTACGGCCCCCCAGGAGGCGCGGAGCCGCGCCGGGCCGCTGGGGGCGTCAGGGTCCGTGGGCCGCGCGCCTCCCCGCCCACCAGGCCCGCCACTGCCGCTGCCGCCTCCGGCTCCCGCCCATGGCCACCGGCCCCGGGAGCCCGGCCGGCCGACTGGGGAACAGCGGCACGGCGGCCCCCACGCCCGCGGCCAGCTCCGCGCCCGCGCTCCCGCCTCGCCCGGCCGCGCTCCCGGCGCTCCCGGCGCCCGTTCTCCGGCCTGCAGCCGGCCTGGCAGTCTACAGCTCCCGCCCGGAACGACGGGCACGCGCGCGCGCCGGCGCCGGCGGGGGAGGGGCGCGGGGACGGGGCGCACGCGCGCGGGGGAAGGGAGCGGGGTTGGGTGGGAGCACGAGCGGCGGGAGGCCGCGGGAGCCGGCGCAGGAAACCAGGGACGGGGCCTGGATTAGCGGGGGTAGGGGGTCCATGGCTCCCTGCCATCCCCAGCGTCGGTCCCCGGAGCGCCCAACACAGTTCGTGCCGCCTGCGCGGTGCTGGTCCGAGAGACAGGGGTCATGTTGGGAGGAGCGCCTCCCGGGATCCCTTAGTGAGCTCCGGGCCTCGGGATGGGGGCGCGATTTCAGTCCCTTTGCCAGGTCCTCCATGCAGCAGCCCGAATGCCTCTACCCCTCCCTCCGGCTTCTCTTTAATCACAGCTTCTCTCCTTCAACTCAGCCCTTCCTTCGCTGTCGTTAAAATGGATACCTTTGTTAATTTTTTTTTAAAGAAGGCGTGAGATGGGGTGGACTGTGGGAAGAGCCAGCCAAGAGGCTTGTGATGCTCTGGGGCCCTCGCACGAGCACAGGCCCAGCCCGCCTGTGTTCGCTGCCTTACCTACGCGTGTCTCTCAACCCCAGCAGGCGCTCAGGCACAGTGTTTTGATGTTCCCTCCATCTCTTCCTCTTGTCTCCCACAACCTGTCCTCTCTTCTTGGACAGTCCTAGAGAGAGAAAAGGCCTTTGCCTGGAAAGCGCATCGGATTGAGGGCAGGGTTCCCAAGGGGTACAGAGGAAAGCAGCTGAGCCCAAGGTCCCTGGCTGCACGCCTTGTTTCCAGGCTTTGGCAAGTGACGGAATCATTAACCACACAGGGCTGTTTAATTAGAAGGCAGTGGTGGGGGAAGGCCCCTCCAAAGCCTTCTTTCCTCCCTGACTCCTGGTTTAGAGGAGTCTGGAGAAGGATGTGAGTGACCCAAAAAGCAGACCTTGAGACAAGGGCTGTGTGCAGATGGCTTGTGTTGGAAAGTGGTCTCCGAATGAAAGGGTGCATTCTCAAGTTGGTGGGCACTGGGAGCTGCTGGAACTTGACCTTGCTAGGAGCTGGACAGAGTGTATCTCAGAATTGTCTGCCCCAGACCTGAAGAGGGGACTGCAGTACCACAAAGAACCACAAACCTGGTGGCTTAAAACAACAGAAATTTATTCTCTCACAGTTCTGGGGGCTCCAAGTCCAAAATGAAGGTGTTGGCAGGGCCATGTTCCCTCTGAGGGCTCTAAAGGTGGGTCCTTCTTTGTCTCTTCCCAACTTCTTGGAGGCCCCCAACAATCTGGTGTTCCTTGGCTTGGAGCTGCATCACTCCAGTTTTTATCTCCTTCTTCACATGGCCTCTTGCCTGAGTGAGACTATAGTGATGCAGCAGTCCATTTTCACCAACATAATGACATGACCATCTATGAACCAGCTCTGAGTGTTAGCCCCTCATCAGTCAGTCAGGGAACCTCCCACCAGGAGTCCATAGATGAGCTGAGGGCCAGTACTAGTGTGATGGAGGCAGAGGGCCAGGGGTCTGGACTACCTGTCCACATATCTCACTTGAAGCCTCTGGCCCCTGTTAGGCCTAGTCCTGAAGGTGCCACCTCCACTGGATTGCTGCTCTGCCTGCCTGGCTACAAGACTCAGTGGGTCAGTCAGAACTCAGCTTGTGACACACACCTCCAGTCCCACAGGCGCTTGATGTCCCTTGGTTAGGACCTAAGTCTGTACTACAGCTCAGTAGATGATAGCAGCTGCTTTCTGAGGGGTGAGAAGATAGGGCCTTGCCCCAACCTTTATGAGTCTGTGCTGGGGTCCTGCTATTGAGGCTTCCCACAGACTGCCCTTCATCTTTATATACCATGGACAGATCCACCTCTCTCACCTTTAAGTTAGTGGCGTCTTACAACTCTAGCAGCAGAGCAGCTTGCACTGCAGCCCAGACCTTCTGCAGGGCCCTTTCTTGCTCTGGGCTCCACTCAAAACAGGTCGTGCCTGTACTTCCCGAGACCTAATTGATCAGACATTCCACCAATTTGGCGATCTACCCAGCATCATGCAGGATAAATTCCTTTCCTTGCTTAAATTAGGGTCAGTTTCTTCCTGCAATCAGAAAACCCTAACAAACACAAAGTCCTCTGAGAGTGTGAGGAGGAAGGAGGTCAGAAACAGTCACTTAATCCAGAGGCAGCTACTTTGATCTGAGCTCGGCAATGAGGATGAGGGTGGAGGGACATCCCAGCATGGCAGGAGGATAACAGGTGTGGTGAGCTGCCAGGCTGAAGCAGAACAGGGTGCTGAAGAGACAGACATAGTAAGGGCTATCACCACCATTATCGCTGTGGCCTGTGGCATTCTTTAATCTGAAGACCAAATACCAAGGTGAGCCTGGCCCAGGTTCTTTTTTGTGACTGCTGCTCTCCTTCCATGCTCTGAAGCTTGGACCTGCTGAGGGTACCAGGTCACTCCACAGAAGGGTTTCACTCTGACCTCTGCCTGATTGCTGCAGAAAGGTCAGGAACCCATTCTTCTATTTTTCCACTGGATATGAGGTCACTGGTCTCCATTCCAGCCCTGCCAGATGCCTGGCTAGGGATCCCTGTTTCCCAGTCCTTGCTTGTGACCTTCCTCACTGGCTCCCCAATAATGGAACTCTCAGGGACCCTGAGTCCAGACCACAACCTGAAAACTCTGTCCAGCTTCTCCTTTCCAGGGAGCCTTGACTCTTTGTCCTCTGTCATCCTAGAGTGACAGGATTGCCCTCTCCTAATGCTTTGTGTGCCACTTCATCTTCTATGCGTTGTGCCTTTGTTGTATCCAAGGAAATCATCACCAAACCCAAGGTCACCTAGATTTTTTCCTAGGTTATCATCTTCTATGATTTTATTGTTTTGCATTTTACATTTAGGTCTACAATCCATTTTGGGTTAATTTTCGTAAAGAATGTTAGGTCTGTCTAAATTATTTTTGTTGTTTTTGTTTTTTTGCATATAGATGTCCAGTTCCAGCACCATTTATTGAAAAGATTATGCTTTCTCCATTGAATTGCCTTTGTTTCTTTGTCAAAGATCAGTTGACAGCATTTGTAAGGGTCCATTTCTGCTATTCCATTTTGCAAAACTGAAAACAAACCCTGTTGATGGCATGGAGGAAGAAAATGTGGGGCCCCAGGGGGCTTCTCATGTTCTATATGAGAACATGTAGTGGCTCATGAGAACATGGATATTTGCTTTTCTAATTTTCTTTTAATTCAGAAGCACAGAAACACATTACTCACTATCAATCAAATTAGTCCACTCAAGGCCTGCTTTCATTTTGTTTATTTTAAAAATAAACTCATTAACCCTTCTGAAGCCACCACCCAACTCTGGCGTAGGAGCATTGTCAGTAACTTACATATACCATCCTGACCCCCCATACCCTACAGTGACCAATAGTCTGCATTTGGATTTATTCTCTTGCTTTTTTTTTTTTTTTTTGGTTGGTTCTGACAGCAGGGGTTGAACCCAGGCCATGACAGTGAGAGCGCCGAAGCCTAGCCACTAGACCACCAGGGAACCCCCTTCTCTTGTTTTTTAAAATTGTGACAGAATATGTATAACACAAAATTTGCCATTTTAACCATTTTTAAGTACAATTCAGAGGTATTACTTACATTCGCAATATTCAATCAATCATCACCACTATTTCCAAAACCTTTACATCACCCCAAACAGTAACTCTGTACCCATTAAGCAATAGCTAACTTTCCATTCTGTTTCCCCAGACCCTGGTAACCTCTATCTACTTTCTGTCTATGAATTTGCCCATTCTAAATATTTCACATAAGTGCAATAGTATAATATTTGTCATTTTATGACTGGCTTATTTCACTTAGCATAATGTTTTTAAGGTTCATCCATGTTGTAGCATGTCAGAATTGTATTCCTTTTTATGGCTGAATAGTATTCCATTTATGAATAGGCCATATTTGTTCATCCAGTCATCTCTCAATGGATACTTGGGTTGCTTCCCTCTTTATTATATAGCTTTATCATATATTTATGTATGCCTAAAATTATGTCTTCAGTTTAGCATATTCTTTTTTAAATTATTTTTTTTTAGTTACAGCTGACATTTAATATTATTTTATATTGATTGCAGGTGTACTACATAGGATTAGGCATTCATATAATTTATGCAGTGATCTCCCAATTAGCCTAGTACACCCTTGGTACTATATCAGGGGTGTCAAAAAAGGTATGCACATTTTAAGAGATGTTATCTATATATTACATAAATACTGATGGTGGGAGTTCCCTGGTGGTGTAGTGGCTTAAGGCTTCGGCGCTGGCACTGTCAGTGCTGCGGCCTGGGTTCGATTCCCAGTCAGGGAGCTACCCACATACCAAAAATAAATAAATAAATAAATAAATAAATACTGATGGTAACCACTTTGAGCACCTCTTGCAATTGCAGAAGTCAAACGTGACTTGTATTCATCTTTTGTTACCGGTATATATCGAGTATTACAATTTTAATACAGTTTTTCCTTTCTTAAAATGTGTATATGGTTTTTTAGCATCCGCTGTATATACGTAGTTGGTGTTTTGTTTTGTTTTTTGTAGAAATGAAACAAAGAGACAGTTTATTGAAAAGAAAGTACACTCCAAAGAGGTAGGAGCGGGCCCTAGTAAGGAGAGTGGCTCGAGGGCCTCAAGTGGCAGAGGGTAGAAGGGGGCTCAAGCAGGAAAATGGCTAAAGAGCCTAGACGTAGTTGTTGCAACATTATTGACTATATTCCTTAGGCTGTACTTCACATCCCTGTGACTATTTTTTTTTTTTTTTTTGTAGTATGTGGGTAGTTCCCTGGCTGGGAATACAAACCCAGGCCGCAGCGTTGACAGCGCCAGCGCGGAAGCCTTAAGCCCCTACACCACCAGGGAACTGCCCCCTGTGACTATTTTATAACTACCAATCTGTATTTCTTAATCCCTTCACCTTATTCACCCAGCCCCCTAACTCCCTCCCCTCTGGGAACCATCAGTTTGTTCTCTGTATCTATGAGTCTGTTTCTGTTTTGTTCGTTTATTTTGTTCTTTAGATTCCACATATAAGTGAGATCATATGGTATTTCAGTTTAGCGTACTCGTATTCTTAACTTTATGCAAAAAGGAGCATGTCCCTAGTTTTCTGGAACCTGCTTTTCTCAACATTATATAACTAAGATTTTTTATTGTAGAATTATACAGCTGGAACCTATGTTATTTTTACTAATCAATGTCACCCCATTAAATTTAACAATAAAAAAGATACAAAAAATAAAATAAAATAAATTTTTTTCCCCATGATGTTGTTTCCATGAAGTGAAATGAAGGACATTTCGGTTGTTTCCAGTTTGTTGCTATGAACTTTTATGTACACACCTCCCAGTGAAACATATAAAACTTCCTCTTGCATATGTGCCCAAGAGTGGAAGATATGCACATGTTCAACTTGCTAGATGAGGCCTAATTTTTTTTCCCAAAGTGGTCCTACAAATTTCTGTTTCCATTAGTAATATATAAAAGACCCTTTGGGATCTTCATCTTCAAGTCTTGGTATTTTCACACTTCTTTTCTACTAGGCAGGTGGATAGAAGTGGTCTGTCACTACGGTCTTGTATTTTTCTGGTCACCGGGAAAGTGGAGCTTTTCTTCAGTGGTTTCTTGGCCATAAGTGTTTTCTTTTTTATAATATGTTCTACCAGTTTTGTCTTGCCTGTCTTGGTATTCTTTTTCTTTTGCTTATTGATTTGTAGGAACTGTTTATATATTCATGATACTAATTTTTGTCAGTTACATGTACTGCAAATAATTTTTCTCAGTTTGTGGCTTGCATTTATTTTCACTTTCTTTAAGGAGTCTTCAGTAAACAGAAGTTTCCAATTCTAGTGTAGTTAAATCTCCTAATTTTTTTTTTTTTACAATTAATGCTTTTATATCTGGTTTTGTGTCTTCTCATCAGATGGGTGCTAGACTTATCACGGGGAGCATTTTATAAATTATATAAATGTTGGGGTTCCCTGGAGGTGTAGTGGCTAGGCTTCGGCGCTCTCAACACTGCAGCCTGGGTTCGACTCCCAGCCAGGGAACCACCCCAAAAATTAATTAATTAATTAATTAATTAAATGTCTACCCACTGCACTGTATACCTGAAAGTAATATAAATAATATTGAATGTCAATTATAATTTATAAGTATATATATATATATATATATATATATATATATATATATATAGTCATGGGATATAGAGGACAGCATAGGGAATATAAATAATGGCATTGTAATAGCTATGTAAGATGTCAGATGGGTAGTGGACTTGTTGGGGTTATCACTTTGTGAGGTGTGTAAATGTCTATGCCGTTTTGTACACCTGAGACTAATAAAAAAATAAATTTAAAAAGGAAAAAAATATAACTGAAAAAAAGGAAAGAAAATCTTTTCACAGAAGTCATTGCTTAGCAAATTAGAGGAAGCTCCTTGATCCCATCAGTAAGTGTTATAAGGCATTTGATAAAATTCACCCTTCAGGAGTTCCCTGGTGGTGTAGTGGCTTAAGGCTTCGTCGCTGGCGCTGTCAGCACCCAGCCAGGGAACTATCCACATACAAAACAAAGAAACAACAAAAAAAAATTCACCATTTTTTCCTTTAAACGAGGACTATATGAACCTGGCGGCTCCGAAGCCTTAAGCCACTACACCATCAGGGAACTCCCAGAACCTGGCGGTTAGAAACGGCGCTTTGACTCTTCTGGTGGTCTCACAAAAGCATTTTCAGCAAATTTGCAGCCCCAAACAAGGTGTGGGGCCTTTCCGAGGCAGTTAGAATTCACAGGGAAACCACAGGGGACGAGCATGCAGAGTAAATAGTGAACTGCCCCCTGCTCGCAGATTGCAGATAAGGGCAGTGCACTTTGCTGAAGTACGAAGTTTACCTTGAAGTGGGACACCTTTATCCCTGTACACAGCAAGAGCTATAGGACCTGGGGGGATATTAGGAGGGAAGGAAACAGAAGCCATGGATGGGGATATGTGCAATTAAAAGGCAAGGAGCATAACAAAGCAGCCCAGGGGCGGCACTTCTCAGCAAACACTGGAAATAAAAGTACACTTCTGCAGGTACAAGACTCATCCTTAAGTAGCATTCCTAAATGCCTTGCACAAAACAGGAGCTTGGAGATCTGGGGTAAAAAG
>PVJL010002663.1:0-13095 GCA_004026885.1 Lyroderma lyra
ATGTACCGCCTTATGTAACCATGAAAACCTAAACAATTGCTACTGGGCAGATGCGGCAAGATGCCACTTTTGTTTGAATACGTATATATAGTCCCAGGTGTGCAATAAAGTAGCTTGCTTGCTGGTGTGTTTATGGTCCCCCATGTCGGCTCCGCGTGTGTTTTTTCAATTGGGTGTACCACCGCCGAAACCTGCCCTGCCTGGAAACCTTGGCAATGACAATGTGACACCAATGGCAAAAGCAGGAAAGATCAAATAAGCTAAATTGCTTATCATGAATTTTAATATTTTGTACATTGAGGGACACTATCATGTAAATGAAAACATAGTCTACCAAACGGGAGGAAATAATTGCAAATCACATATCTGGTAAAATTCCATCAGGTACCCCACAATAGTTGAAAGATTCCTACAACTTAATGCTCATAATACAACCAACTCAGTTAAAAAAGTGGTTAAAGGACTTGAGAAGATGTTTCTCCATAGGAGATATTAATCCATAGGATTATTGATTAGGAAAATCCAAAATCAAAGTCACAATGGGATATTACGTCAAAACCACTAAGATGACTGTAGTATAATAATACTGAAAGTAATGAGTGTTTAGAGATGTGGAAAAGTTTGAATTCTGATCATTGTTGGTAAAATGGTCTAGCCACTGTGGAAAATAGTGTGGCAGATCCTTAAAAAATTAAAATGCATTACACAGTAATTCCACTGCTGGGCATATGCCTAAAAGAATTGAAAACAGATATTCAAACACATGCTGGTACACAGAAGTGCACAGTAGCACCATTTACATTAACCAAAAGCTGCAAACAACCCAAATATCTTTCAGTGGATGATTGAATAAATAAACGTGGCATAGTTATACAGTTGACTATTATTCAGCCATTAAAAAGGAATGTGATCCTCATATACACTACACCATGAATGAACTGGAAACATTCTTTTAAGTGCAAGAAGTCAGACACAAACTGTCACATTCCACATGATTCAATTTACATTTAGTCTGCAGAATAGGTAAATCCATAGGGATAGAAAGCACAATAGTGGTTTCCAGAGAAGGGGGGAAAGGCTGAATGGGAAGTAACGGCTTAATCTGCAAAAGGTTTCCTTTGGGATAAAAGTATTTTAGAAGTAGCTGTGATATTTATATAAAGTGAATGTATTAAATGCTTCTGAATTGTACATTAACATAACTAACTTTGTATTCTATGAATTTTACTTAGTTAAAAAAATAGAGATACGTATATTTCTCAAGGTTATCTAACATGAATCAGTCAGGAACACTCCCTGTGGCCAAGTTAGTTTTTCTACATATCTCTCTTTATGTCAAAATAAGAACTTTCCTTGTCCCCTTTTACTTTCAGGGATGGTTAACATTTAAGGATGTGTTCATAGAATTCTCTCAGGAGTGGGAATGCCTGGGCCCTGCTCAGGGGTCTTTGTATAGCGACATGATGTCTGAAACTACAGGAACCTCCTCTCCCTGGGTGAGGATGACTTACCTCCAGAAATCAGCAACTATCTGTCTGTCTTTGCATTTTACCTTTTGAGTCTTGTGAGGACCCCTGACTTGTTTGTCTGAGTTTCAAATCCCTATTCTTAACAGAGTAATTGAAGCTATTTTTGATCCAGCAGTAAAGGCTTTCTCATGAGGCATATGGACTTCTGACTTCCCCTTTCTTTACAAATTCTATGCATTCCGTGCTTTATAGTGCTGGATACAGAACATTAGAAGTCAGAAAATCTTATGGCAAATTTTTAAGGCTATCTGATTCTGTGGTTTTTACCCTTGTGCTTTTGACTCAATAACAACAACTCAGTAGTTGTTGAAGACGGCTAGATCTCTTTGAACAACAACAACAAAAAGGAATGCCGCAACATTCAGAAGGAGGACACCAGTTACTAATTTTTTAAATACTTTTATAGAACCAACTACAATGTCTTCTCTTTTAGGCTAAACAAGAAGCTAGGAATGTGTACTGGAGAAGCATAGCTTATTATGTTCAGTTTTTCTTCATAAATTCAGAACTCCTGCGCTTTGTGCCCATTTTAGAACAAGGGATACAGCCCTGAACCCAGAAAGTGAAGGGAAAAATGAGACAGGTGGGAATATATGTACATGTGAACACAAATAGGAGTTCAGATGGGTGCAGAATAAGTTGTTTTACTAAATACTGTTTAGGAAAACTCAACTGGGAAGAATCTGTGGGACAATAAAGATTTTTTTCTTAAAAGCTCTTAGAGGAAGTGTTTCCATGTGCAGGTCCACACACATCTATCACTCTGTCCATGTATGAATACCATATTTTGTATATTTATTTATAATTTGATGGAGATTTTGGATATTTCAATCTTGTGGTTATAATGAATACTGCTGCTACAAACACTTTTTGCAAGTTTATTTGGATGTGTATTTTTATTTCTCTTAAGTGTATGGCTAAGAGTAGAACTGTTGGATCATCTGATAACTCTCTGGTTAATGTTTTGAGGAACTGCCGGACTATTCTACAAAGAAGTGGCACCATTTTGCAATCACACTGGGAGTGTATGAGGGTTCCATTTTCTCCATATCTTCACCAACACTTATTATCTGTCTCTTTGATTGTAGCAACCTAGGTGTGTGGAGTGGTATCTCCTCCTGGTTTTGATTTGCATTTCCCTGGTAATTAACTGAGTGAAATAACTCTTGGCATGTGGCTATTTTTCTACATTTGTTGGAGAAATGTCTATTCAGACTCTCCATTTTAAAATTGTGTTACTTGTCTCTTTGTCATGGAGTTTAAAGTGTTCTTTATATACTTCAGATACAAGTTCATTCTCAGATATATGATTGACAAATACTTTTCACCCTTTCTATGTATTGTATTTTCACTTTCTTGACAGTGGGTTTTAAAGATTGCTGGAGATTTTTTTTTTAATTGAGATTTTTATTGTAAACTGCGTTCTTTTGGTACCCACAGTAGCTGTCCCAAAATGGGTTTTCATGATTGGGAAGGACTTGAGGAAATTTTTCAATCTTGTCTTTTCAGGTGATAAACACTTAGGTGTACTTGGCAGCAGTTTTGTTTTAATTCATATCAACTGCACTTGCAGACCCCCACCCATGACTCCTTTTTACTGGCCACATTTATCCTGTTTCTATATTTCTCTCTTCCTGTTTACAAAAATAATTTTCAACATACAAGATCTATTATCTGTTATGATCCAGACAAAATTATTTTACTACCAAAAACATTAGTGTGGAGGACAGAGTCATCTCATGTGACAAGGGAGCCACCTTCCAATGACTTTACCCCTTGGGAAGATAGTAGTGTCTTAGTTGATTCTTTTCAAAAGAATCTGTCTATTAAAGTGGAGCTAAAGGCTATCAATTTCTGTCCTGGGCCATCCTGGCTTAGGGTCATGCCCTGTACATTAATTAGGAGACAGTCATGGTATGGATAACTCTAAAAAAGATGTAGTTTACTTTATAAACAGCATAAATTTTGATCCTCTAACTTTCTTGTAGAGAAACCATCACTCATTCCATAAATATTTATTGCATTCCTTATACATGGAAGGCACCTTGTTTATACTTTTCCCTCTTTTATGTTCACTTGCATATTAATATTCTACTTTCTACTTTCCACCTATGGCAACATTTCTTTATTTGTTTGTTTGTTTGTTTCCACATAAAAGAATGATCATATCATATTCATGTTTCTTGGTTTGTGTTATTTCACTTTCAAAATGCCCCAGAGGTTTATCTATGTTGTTGCAAATTACAAGGTTTTTTTTTTTTAATGGCTGAATAATACTCTAGCACGATGCTTTCCAATCCTTTCCCCACTTGTGTACCCCTTTTAAACTCATATCTAAAAATTGTACCCCTTGATTTTAAAACAGCTGTTTTTAAATACACTTTTGTTCAGTGTCTATCTTAATGTAAAATAGTGGAAATGAGGTAATAAGTTAGGAAAGAAAAATTACTACACTAAAAGTACAAACTAGAAATTTAATTTTACAATGTTTGTAACAGTTAGATATTGATAATGATGATCAAGTATTTAACAAACTTTTAACTTATTATTAATAATATTTATTTGTGTTATCTGAAAAGTGTGTAATAATTTTTATGCAGATTACTAGCCAACTGAAACATTGTTAGTGAGATCATTGAGCTCGCTTTGCTGCACTTAGTTTTTTGAAATCAGGCTCAAAAGATGCAAAATACAATCTTAAATCTGGATTTGTATTAAGCTTGTTGTGGAACTTATTCTTTATGAAAGTGTAAGAAGAAAAATCTCTCTCCAATGTCAAGACATATTTGAGTGCCTTCTTACTGAGTTGTTCATATTCCTCCCTGACACCACCCAGAAGGTAATAATATGCTTTCTTTTAAAATCAGAATTTAAAGAAGAATCAGTTGAAAGTTCAATTAACTGCTCTTTTTTTATTGATTGATAGTTTAGTTTCTTAGAAAACTTTGTCATTGAAGGGATCTGCAAGCCGGTTGTTATCTTTTCCACATTGAGGGAAGTACTTATAAAAGGACAATTTAAGACCTCCCACATGACTTACAATATTCTCTTTAACGTTTTGGGACAGGTGCAAGTCATTCTCAGATAAGTTGTGTAGCATTTCAAAAGCTTCAGGCTGACCTTTTTCAATACATGCTTTCCAAAAGTCCGGGTTTTTCATCATTTACTCGATATTGTCAGTTACTTTGAATATAGTGGTTTAGCTGTTTTGAAGTCCTAAGTTGAGTTTATTTCTTGAAAAATATCTGACATGTATGCAAAACTTTGAAGCCAATCACTGTCCTGAAACTTTGGAGCAACAGGGAAATGATGGTCTTCAAGAAATACCTGGATTTTATGTCTAAATTCAAACATTCATGTAAATACTTTGCCATAAGATAGCCATTTTACCTCCATATGCAAAAGTAATGTGCTGTGAATGCTGTTCATTTCTTCACACAGTTGTTCAAACAAACTGGAGTTTGGTAGTTGTGAATTAATAAGATTTACAACTTTTAAGAACATCTCTCAGTTCACTAGGAGGATGCTTGAATGCAAGACTTTGTCTATGAATGCTGCAGTGATTCCATGATACATTTGGAGCTACATTTTTAATTTGGCCCCGTAGGCCTATAAAACAACCTGGCATAGGCTTGCCTCCATCAGTGCCTACACCACAACAATTCAACCAACTAATGTTCTTTTCAATGAAATAACCATTGATTCACCTGTGGTATGCTCTGTCAGTGTGTAACAAAGCAAAAGGTTTTCCTCAATTTTATTTCCTACAAAGTACTTTATGATGCCAAGCAACATAGATAAATCAGCAACATTTACACATTGATTGAGCTGATGGAAAAGAATTTACTTTTTATAATTCATTCTATGACTACAGCTTCAACATCTTCAGACATTTCCTGAATTTGTTGACATGTTGTATTGTTTGAAAAAGAGAAAGTATTGATTTTACAGACATATTCTTCCCCAAACATACAAAAAATGGTATCCTTAATACAAGGAGAAATTAAAATTTCAGTTATGGTGTGGTTTTTACTACATTTAGCTATGCAATAAGTAACATGATATGAAGCCTCAACTGCACTCTCATGGTGTTTTCTTCCTGAAATTATGTATGAAGTAACAGTTGGACACTTTTCTAAGCAAGGAAAATAATGTATTTCTTTGTTTTTACACATAGGATGTTTAGTTTTTTGTTTGTTTTTGTTTGTTTGTTTGTTTTTGTTTGTTTGTTTGTTTGTTTGTTTGTTTGTTTGTTGCATGTGGGTAGTTCCCTGGCCGGGAAACAAACCCAGGCCACAGCACTGGCAGCGCCAGTGCCAAAGCCTTAAGCCACACCACCACCAGAAACTAAACTCCTGTATGTTTAGTTTCTAAATGCCCCATAGTAGAGAGGGTTTCATGCAACAGTTGGATATTTCCCCACACACAACACACAGGACAGTTATCCCCTACAAATGAAAACCCATATTTAATACACTCTGCAGAGTATTTTTTGTTGTTGTTGTTCTGTGTAGTATCTGAGACACCCATCTTTTTACTATCTCCTGTTATAGATATACTTGTAGCTGCAGACATACATTGAGAAGTACTTGACAATGGGTTGTTATCCACATCAAGTTTTGGGTTTTTTAAACCATTCCTGTTTTGAACCACTGATCTATAATTGACATGCTTAAAAATCACTGACAACAATAATTGGAACAATGTTAAACAAATTAAAAACTACTTGAAAAGAATCCCAATTAAAGACAGCACACTTCTACTCAGTCAATAACATAATCAAACAGTCTGGCTACAGATGCACTTATATGTTTGGGGAAGTTCTAAAAATGTCACAAATGGATTGTTCTGAAACTGTTCATAATGATTGGTAGAAGAGCGGTTTGGGGGAAGGGTTCACAGCCTGCCCTCACCAATCATCATTCACTAATGAGATCTAATTTTGAAGTGTCTCCATTAACAGTAATTCAAACTTAACATTTATTGTTCCATGACTAACCTTTGTATTTTCTTACTTCTGTTACCACCATTACTGATTATTTTACACATGCCCTCGAATGGCCCAGCATGTACCACCACTTGAGAAACAATGCTCTGGCATATATTCGATGTCTGACAATTAAGTTAATGAACTTGACACTTTGCACTTATGTTGGCAGCACTGTACAAACAACTTGGTATGGTTTCATAATCTCGGTATATCTGTGTCTCACAGCTGTGTTCATGTCAACACGTGGCACTGTCTTGCTGAGTGGCATTAATTTTTGTTGTGTGTTTTTGTGTGCTGTCACAAGAATGTTTAAGCTTGACTTAGAGCACAAACAAACATTAATTTTTTGTAAAACCTGGCAAGAGTGGAAGTGAAATCAGTGATATGTTAGTCCAAGTTAATGGGGATAATGCCATGAAGAAAATGGCTATGTACAAATAGATTAAATATTTTTCTGAGGTGAGAGAAAGCATCACTGATGAAGACTGATCAGGGTATTCAGAAACAAGCAGAACTGATGAAAACATTGCAAAAATTTGTGGAAATGTGTATCAAAATTGTCTGTTGTGAAAAGTATAGCAGACCAAGTAAACATTGATAGATAAACAGGAAAATCTTAAGTAAAAATCTTGGCATAAGAAAGGTGTGTGCACAAAGCTTTGAAATTGGAGATCAACTGTAAAAGGAAAACAGGAAAAACTACATATACATGGAGATTGAACAACAGCTTATTAAAAAAGGACTGGATAAAAGAATGAAAGATGAGATTAAAAAATATATAGAAACTAATGACAATGAAAATACAATGTATCAGAATTATTGGGACACAGTGAAAGCAGTAATAAGAGGAAAATTTATATCACTACAGGCCTATCTTAAGAAACAAGAAAAATCACAAGTAAACATTTTAACATCCCACCTTAAGGAACTAGAAAAAGAAGAGCAGACAAAAGCCAAAGTCAGCAGAAGGAAAGAAATAATAAAAATTAAAGCACAGCTAAACCAATTAGAGAACAGAAGGACAATAGAAAAAATTAATATTATGAAGAGCTGTTTCTTTGAGAAACTCAACAAAATCGACAAACTAGGGCTCAAGGAAGATTTTAGGAACCTGACCTCAAAGGCAAGGGTAGTAAAAGCAAAAATAAATAAATGGAACTACATTAAACTAAAAAGCTTCTGCACAGCAAAAGAAACCATCAATGAGGCAAAGAGACAGCCAACTGAATGGGAGAAAATATTTGCAAATAACACTTCATATAAGGTTCTAATATCTAAAATATATAAAGAACTAATAAGATTTAGCAACAAAAAACAAACGACCCAATTAAAAAGTGGGCAGAAGAACTAAACAGACACTTCTCCCACAAAGAAATACAAATGACCAGCAGACATATGAAAAAATGCTCATCCTCATTAGCTATCAGGGAAATGCACATCAAAACCACAATGAGATACCACCTCACACCTGTTAGAATAGCTATTATCAACAAGACAAGGAATAACAAGTGCTGGAGAGGATGTAGAGAAAAAGAAACTTTGGTACACTGCTGGTGGGAATGCAAATTGGTACAACCACTGTGGAAGACAGTGTGGAGGTTCCTCAGAAAATTGGGAATGGAGCTACCATATGATCCAGCAATCCCACTTCTGGGGATCTACCAAAAAAACCTGAAAACCTTTGTCTGCAAAGACCTATGTACCCCAGTGTTCATCACAGCGCAGTTCACAGTGGACAAAACATGGAAACAACCAAATTGCCCTGTGACAGATGACTGGATAAAGAAGCTGTGGTACATATACACAATGGAATATTACTCAGCTATAAGAAAAGATGCAATATTGCCATTTGCAACAAAATGGATGGACCCGGCGATCATCATGCTTAGTGAAATAAGCCAGACAGAAAAAACAAAGAGCTGCATGACATCACTTATGTGCAGAATATAAAAACTGTAAGCAATAAAGAAAAAAAGAAATGAACAAACAAACAAATAACCCATAGACACAATCAATAGTTTAATGTTATTGGGGACAAGTAGGATAGGGAGGGGATAATGGGGAGGGGGTAGGAGAGGAGGGAGGGGAAGCTAGATATAGGGTGATGGAAAGAGAAATCACAAGAGGTGGTGAAATTATTATACAACAAGTTTACAATGCACTGTAAAATTGTATGCCTGAAACCTATGTAATTCTTGCTAACAGATGTCACCCTTTCAAGTGTATCAATAAAAATGAAAAAAAAAAAAGGTGTGTGCAAAAATGGTTCTGAAGGAGCTCACCAATGAACAAAAACAAAGGAGAGTCAAAATTTGTCAAGACCTTTTGTAGTAGCAAGATGATTCTTTGGACCATGTTATCACTGGTGATGAAACATGAGTGTACCAATACAACCCTCAAACAAAATAAAAAGTGCACAATGTAAGTCAACCAAACCTTACCAAGTTGTCATGGAAGTCTCCATAACCAAAAATTTTTTATCAGTCCCAATCAAGGGTCAAAACAATGTTGCTAGCCTTTTTTTGATATCAGAGGGATTGTTCATTATGAATTCGTACCAACTGGACAGTCAACCAAGTTTACTATTTGGAAGGGCTGAAAATGCTGTGTGAAAAAGACCACTGATTTGACTTACAATGACTTTTTTTTCCAGAAGATAAAGGAAATATTGAAAGGAAGACATTTTGATGACATTTAGGACATCAAGGGTAATATGATGACAGCTCTGATGGTCATTGCAGAAAGAGTTCCAAAATTGCTTTGAAGGGTGGACTAGGAGAATACAGTGATAGCAATGAGTATGTAGCACTTTTTCTATGGTGAGTTCACACCATTAATTGTCCAATTTTCATGTGTGTGTGTGTGTGTGTGTGTGTGTGTGTGTGTAATTTTTTGTACCATGTTTTATTCAATCTATTCATCCATCAGTGAACACTTCTGTTGTTTCCATATGTTGGCTATTGTAAATAGTGCTGCTAGCAACTTGGGCATGCAGATGTCTTTTGGAGTTAGGTTTTTTTGGTTTTTTGTTTGTTTTGCTTTTCTATTTTGGATAAATACCAAGAAGTGGAATTTCTGGGTCATATGGTAATTCTACTTTTAATCATTTGATTAACGACCATACTGTTTTTCATAGTGGGTATACCAATTTATAGTTTCACTAGCAGTGCATGAGGGTTCCCTTTACTCCACATCTTTGCTAACATTTGTTATTTCTTGTCTTTTGAGGTTCATGAGTTCTTTGTGTATTTTGGATATTAGCCCCTAATGAAATAGATGACTTCCAAATATTGTTTCTTATTTAGTCATTTTAAAAATGTTCATTTTGTTGATAGATTCTCTTGCTGTGTGGAAGCTTTCTATATTGATATAGTCCCTGACATTAAGAGTGCTGATGTAGTCTGCTGGTTTTCTTTTGAACAGTTTGCAAAAGTTATGTCAACCTTATTAAAAGTCAAACAGATACCAAAAAATGGGACAATTATTCTCAATCTAGTAAAGTATGTTAAGTTTTTCCTATCAGAAATTTAACCACTGAAATAAAACATGAACTGTAGGCAAAGCTCATTTCACAATTACATTATTCTTCTCATCTTTTCTTCAGTAATTGCCAGGGATTTTGTAGGTCTCCATGCTATTGATTTTGTGAACTGTGGTAGTGAATTAACTAAGAAAGCCTTGCTCAGAATTGGTAATAAACTTTCACCGCAGCCCAATTTTCTGGTACAACTACATTTTTGTGAGTAAGAATCGGTAGATCAAATGAACAAGAAATTTCCAACAGTGGCAGGAATGTCACTCTAACTATGGTATGTCTGATCAATAAGCAGATTTCATCTTGGAGAACTTTCTGAGACTTCTCTGGGTACACTGTCATCTTTGGCAGTGCTTTCACATTCAGTGTAAAATTGCCTTCTATCAAGTACAATGGTGCAGCCTCTGTGTAAAATAGTTTAGAATTTATACCCTGCAGAAAATTCCCATGTGATTCAACAAATTCACTCTTAGATATATATTCCAAAATTGAAAACAGGTGCTTAAACAAAAACTGATATATGAATCATCAGAGCAGTACTGTTTGGAGTAACAGAGGTGTATAAAGTTCAGATGTCCATCTTTTTTTTTTTTTTAATTCATTTTTATTGTTAGACTTATTGGGGTGACATCTGTTAGCAAGGATTACATAGGTTTCAGGCATACAATTCCACAGTGCAGTGTCAAGATGTCCATCTTAATCTGTAGTGAAAACTAAATAATCAGTTGTGCACTGTTACACCAGGATTCTTTAGTTTGATATATTATGAGCATATTTAATAATTTCTAGAAATATATTTTCTCATAGCACACAAAAATTTTTCATATCACAGAAGACATGTTTACTAATATACCCAAATATATTTAGTTCCTCTAAAAAAAGAAGCAAAAAGTTAATAATATGTTCAATATTCAGTGTTTCATTATTTTCTATTATTTGGAAATGTACTAGACATTTAATGAATATCCATCCTTTAATTTAGACAGGAAAACTTTAAAATTTCAGTTTACCAAAGACACCTAGAAAATCTTTTTAGTATATACATAAAATATAAGTATTATGAAGAAGTTTACCTAAAACCTTTGATTTTATTAATTTATTTGTTAAAACTTTATGAGATTTTTAAGTCAATTAATATCCAACCTATTTTCCTGCCACATTTTGTAATGCTGTTAACATAAACTTATTTTTGTAAACTCAGCTAAAACAAATATACTATATTTTGTGTTAATAACTTTCAAGGACATGTCTATGTAATCAAACCAAACTAAACTAGCTTTAATATAAAATACTTTACTAGATCATATAATCCTGAAAAGCATTTGGCTTAATTTCTGTTTTATTTCTGTTTTATGCTTTATTTTATATAAGCATTTAATTATTTCAAGCCAATCAAATATTACAAACTGATAATACCATTTAGAGATAGAAAACATCTTACCACACATTATACAGACAAACAAACCAATTCCACACACAGATATCACAACATAAACAGAATTAGCTTTTTGTCATGAGAGCCCTATGACATATTTTCAATATGGAAGTTTTTCCCAATTTAAGGATTAGGTTGACCAGACGTACTATTTTAAATGAGACAGAAAGCAATGGTACTGTCCCTTTTCAAATGGTACATATGATGAGCCTACTGTCACCTTGAAGTTAGACCAATGAGTCTAGGCTGAACATTATGTATTGTTTGAAATAAGACAGTACTATTGTTTTCTCTCCCATTTAAAATGATAATCTAGTCAACCTACCAAGGATCCATTTTCTGGCTGTGGACAGTAAGGTCTAAACAGCAATGCACACCAATAAGCCTCTTAACAGCTCAGGTAAGGAAACCAGAGGCCACACAGAGAGTGCAAAGAATGTAGCTTTAACAGATCCAAAGGGTTACCTCCAAAGACAGAGCACAGACCTTCATCACACAGGCAATCAGAATGGTGAAGTGCAGATAATATCTTCAGTCTTACAAAAAAAGTAAGGCACCTTCAGCCACAAACCCACTAATTTGTGGCTGCAGGCAGGTGCTACTGGACTGGCATCTTTCTAGCACTAACAAATAAAGCAGGGTAAGATGACCAAAGCCCCTTATGGGCTTGACCCCCAAATAAAACACTTCCCTGGGACATGGCATGGCTGGACAGAGGCATACTGAAAAACCTTAGGTTATTTCATTGGCCACCAGGTGCACCATGGTCAGTGCATCTTGCAGATGGCTGATACCAGAGAGGATACATTCACTGATCACAAAGCCAAACTCCCAGGACACAGAATGACACTGACAGGAACTCACAGCAAAGTTGGTCTTTCCAGATGCTAGTGTGCAGAGAACTACTTAACTGCCCTTCCAGTAAGACCAGCCTGAACAGCAAGCTCATGGGGAGCGAATTCCCATGTTCTGTCTTTGTGGTAGTTCCTTCTGATAAATGACACACAAGACACACAAAAAATAAACACTTCTGGGAATAAATACTCAATATAAGTAAACCCTATAGTGTCTAGGCACAAGTGTTTAGCTTCACAAATTGTTTTTTCTGCTAATCTAAATTCAGAAGAAAGAAAAAGCTCACACCACTTATAACTTCTATCCAACCCCACAGAGACCAGGAATTTTAATATATCCATGCCAAAAATTCACATTAAGTATAAAAATTCCAAAGAGTGAGGTAGAATTGGGTAAATATGACATTTTGGACAAGGTTAAAAATGGGCTTTTAGGTTTTAAGTATAAAAGTGGGAGGTTTGCTAGTAATTTAGGAAGAGCTGTATTTATATGGCAGAGAAATTTATGTTAGAATCTTGCTTGAAGTCTTTCTATTTACTGCTAAGGTGATTATGCTCAGGTTGTCATTTGTCCTTCACAATTTTTAAGGAAGCTAGGAAAACAAGAGTCAGGTTAGACAAGATAGACCTGCGTTTTTTTTTAAGTGCTTTTTATCCTTAGTTTGTTTGTTTGTTTGTTTGTTTAGCTCAGCTGGCCTCAGACAGTGGGGGGCTGTGTTCAATTTCTGATCTACTAACCAGGAGGGCTTGAG
>PVJL010002663.1:13195-186674 GCA_004026885.1 Lyroderma lyra
CCCGTTACCCCCTCGTCCCCCCCCCCGCCCCATCCCACAGAAGCACCACAGGCTGGAGCATGAGGCCCAAAGGCATGCACCTCCAGAATGTGATTTGATGGAGGAAAAGACCTTTCTTCTTCCTTCTAGGACATAGTGGTAGAGGAGAATGCCAGTCAGCTAGTCTAGGACAGGGATTGGCTCCTGGAAAATTGAACCTTTCTGGGGCTCAAAGCATGTCTGGGGAATTTAAAAGGAAAGAGAAGGAAACTCCCTCTCTTGCTCTTTTGGGCGTTTGCTTCCTGGGAACTACTGGGGTGAGTAGGAGCAGTGGAGCAGCTTGTCTCCTGTTGGGGATCTGACTAGAGGATGGTATTGCAGTTACCTGTGTTTCTCAAAGGACAATATTATTAAAAGGGAGAGGGAACGCCGAGTGCAGCCTGAGACTGGTCTGGTCTGGTAGAGGATGGTTAAGATTACTTTTCTTTGGGTGCTTAGAAATTATTTAGCTTTTAAATAGATACTCTTTTCCTTTTAACCACATCTCTCTGCCTTTGAAATTGGCATATGGGCAGCAGGTAGCACGACCCAGTTTCTGTTTGGTAACAATACCAATTCTCATCTTAGATTTCCATAAAGTTTTTATAAATTTCCGATTTATTGGAAAATCTCTTAATATTCCCTTATGCCTTTCTTCAGCCTAATGTATCTTTAAGGCCCAAGAAGCTAAAAAACTAATTTAAAAACTTTAGTTAAATTTCTTTATATTTATTTATTTTTAAAATGTGATTTTTCTCTAGGTACCAATAAAACAGCTGTTTGTTGTGGGAGGTCTATAACACATTTTTTAATTTAGAAATTTTTCCAGTTCAAGAGATCCATAGTCTGGCTCTTGATTCTAGGATTTTTTTTTCTTTTTAAATTCATTTTTATTGTTAGACTTTTTGGGGTGACATCTGTTAGCAAGGGATTTTAATAACAACTCAAACCAATAAGCCTTTTTACAGCTTAACCAAGAAGCCAAAAGCTTTCTCTTTTTATGGTATTTTCTTGTTATGACAAACAACACAAGAGACATAGACAAAGATAAAAATTACTATCTCTGGATGGAAAGATTCTGTAAAGGCAAACTGAATTGCTAAGCCCAAGAAGTTAGCTTTACAATTTTTTTGTGTGTGCCAATCAACCTACATATAGACGAGAGGGAAAGGACATGCAGCATTTCTTAATTTTCCCAACCCCCACAGAAGTGGACAAGAAGGCTGACATGGTAAACAAAAACATTCTTACCTCTGCTAGCAGACATCTATGAATGCTCAGCTGCAGTGGTTTTTAGATGGGTGCTATCAGTGCCCCAGCCATTAATCCTCCTGGCAGACTCACCAAAACTCTGAGAGTTTTAAAAAAGTAAGCTTTTTTTTGCTCCCCTCCCATACATTCTTCTAGCTGAGCTAATAATGAACAGAATCAGATTAACAAGATAAAATCAAATTTTTATATATGTGCGTGGGGAATTAACATGTAAAAATTGTAAAGACAGGAAGGTAAGATTGGGTGATTTGCAGGTAATTTAGCAAGATGGTCACACTCACAGAAGATAAATTTTTGTGAGGCAGCCCAGAAAATAATGGGACATAAGGGAAGCATGGTCAATAAGCCCCTGCTTGGAATCTTTCTGCCTAATGGCTAAGGGGATTATGCTAAAGTTCTCTTGTTAAACCAGGTCTTTTCATCCGAATCTCTTAGGCAGGAAAGGGGGAAAACGTGAAAAAGCTTCTTTCTGTGTTTTGTTTGTTTGTTTCTAACAACCAATTTATCCAAAGGCAAAACTTTTGTTCCTCTTCATTCCCCTCTTCAAATTTTAAAATTTTCAGATCCAGAAGGTAAAATTGGCAGACTGTTTCATACTTAATTAATCTAACGATTCAGGCCTGAGAATAAGTTAGTTTAGTTAAAACATTGAATCTTATTTCATAATGCAGCAATGTAGATAAACTCCCAAATGTTACCTTTTATTAGATATCTGATTACTTGCTTATGTGGAAAAGGACAGACTTTCTTCTACCTTTAAAGTTATTTTGGCTACTCTAATAATCAAATAGACATGAGACAGATCAGCAAGAGAAAGTAAGAAAATTTAATACATACATATGGGAACCCCACACACACCAGTATATCAGAGTCCCCATGTGCAGGACAGGTAGATGTGTTGAGGTAGGGTTAACAGCTGGAAAATTACCACAAGGAAGTCTTGGCAGGGTCAGAATCCATGTTATGGCCCAACAAATGGCTGCATTCTGAGACAACAATGCCCTCGGTTAACACCTGTGGTTATTATGCAACAGACAACTAAATTTTTAAAGGAACCATGATATTCTTTATTTGTAAACTGGCTTTCTTTAAGCCTGGTAGAACTATAACTGACTTGCTTTCTTTCCCTTAGATCTTTTTTCTTACCTGTATACATATGAAGTCAGGCAATTCATTTTGTGAACTCCTCTTAGAAAAAAATACTACATAACTCATTGCTGAATATCACTATGTTTACCTTAGAGGTACTCCCCTTGGGAAGCTATTCACCAGCACCAGCACCTAGTCTACCCCTCATAGCAATTTTGGAACTTCTTTTCTGGAATGGCCATCAGAGCTGTTGTCGTACCCAAAATCTGACAAGTTCGTGAACTTGCCACCACTCACTCACACTGTCAGCACTGTACAAACAACTTGGTAAGGCGAGGCTATGATACCTTACCAAGTTGTTTGTACAGTGCTGTCAACGTAAGCACACAGTGACAAGTTTACAAACTTAATTTTCAGATTTTGGGTATGATGACAGTTCTGATGGCCATTCCAGTAAAGCAGTTCCAAAATTGCTTTAAGGAGTGGGGTAGGAGCTGGCGTCAGTGCATAACTTTAAAGGTGACCATAGTGATACTCAGCCATGAGGTATGTAGCACTTTTTCTAAGATGAGTTCAAATTAATTGTCTGATCTCATGCTGTATGTTCACTCCATTTGATCATTAAGCCCCTAGGACTTCAGGTTCTGGTCAGTATCCAATAAGTTTTAGGAACAAGGCCCCAGGTCTGTTAACCATAGAAAGAGTTTCAGTCAACTTAAGATAACATCTTGGCCTCAGTGACACTGCAACTCTACACCATCCTTCCATAGTTTTAAGGGCTGGCAGTCTTACCCCTCCATTCTCCTGAGGGTTGGGGATACCCCCTCCACCAATCCTAGGACTTAGGTTTCTCCCTTTGTTATTCCTAGAGCTAAAATGCCTCCCCTTCCATCCTGAGAGATGGAGGTCCCCACTATTTGTCCTACTGAGTGCTGGGTGTCCCACCTTTATCTTCTTGAGTTTTTGGGGTCACTTTATTCCATCCTGAGAACTGTGTCCCTTCTTTTGTCCTCACAAGGGCTGGGCATCTCTCTCCATTCTCCTGTGGTCTGGGAGTCCCCTCCTTTGTTATTCTAAGGGCTGTGCTTTCCTTCTCCTTTTCTTTGAAAGCTGGCAGTCACCCAGTTTTTTTCTAGAAGGCTGGTGGTGTACGCCTCTGACTGCCAACCTTCCTGAGGACAGAAGGGGTAGACCAGCAGCCCTCAGGAGGATGATGGGGGTGAGTGCTAGCTTTTCCAAAGACCGAAGGAGAACCACCAGCCCATGAAAGGATGGAAGAGTGGACCTCCAGACCACCAGCCCTTCAGAGTACTGAGGGAGAGTACTGCCAGCACTGCAGGAGAAGAAGGGCTAGAGGACTGAAATTGGGGACTGCAAGCTTTCAGGAGCATTAAGATTGCCAGCCCTCCAGAGGACCCAGAGGGGCACCACCAGCCCTCTGGAGAACAAAGGAAAATCCCCAGCCTTTGGGAAGAGAAATGGTGGGAACCCCCAGTTCTCAGTAGAAAAAAGTGGGGTATCCCTAGCCCTTGGGAAGATAAAGGGGCTGACCCACAGTCATCAGCAAGACAGAGGGTGGGACCCCCAGCCCTTGGGAGGACAAGAAGTTCATTTCAAGTCCTTGAAAGTAGGGGTATAACCCTTGCCCTTGGTAGGATGGAGGGGAGCACATCCAACCCTTGTCAGGACAAAGCAGGGAACCTTAACCCTCAGCAGGATGGAGGGGCTGACCCCCAGCCTCAAGAGGACAGAGGGGTGACTCACAGCCTTCGGGAAAATGGAGGGAAAATATCCACAGCCCTCAAAAGGATGAAGGGGAGATACCCAGATACTGGGAAGAAAAAGAGGGAACTCTAGACCTTGAGAGGAAAAAGGGAGAAAACCCTCAGCCCTCAGAAGGACAAAGGGGGAATCTCCAACTATTGGGAGAATGAAGGAAGATCCCACAGCTCTTGTTGTGGACCTGGGATGGGTGCTGTGCACTCTTCTCTCAGAGGAAGAGCCTTTCCCACTTCTCTCCAGAGGCTTGCTGGGGCCTTTCCTTCCTCACCTTATCTCCAGGACTTGTCACCTACAGTCTAGAATCCTGCCAGCCTGATGGTGACAATGTTGTCTCTGCTGTTTACATTTGCGTGTTCCCATCAGGGAGTATGGGCATCTCTGACATGTACTGGCCAAAGGTGTTAGAATTTCATGTGTTTGCTCTTTGTCATTTTTCAATCATTGATTTTTGAGATTCCCGCCCCCCCACCACAGTGATGTTAAGCCATTTTTCTGGTTTTGGGTTGTCAATAATGCTTTAGAGTTTGTGGTTTGTATTTTCAGCTTTCTACATTTTTCTAGCTTTTGTGTTGGCCACAGAAAGACTCAGCTGTGTTCTATCTGTCTGCTGATTCTGGTGTCACACATAGAACAATGGTGTGTACCCACAAATTATGTACATATTTACAAAAAGAGCTCCATTTTATACATCTAATACTTAATTCATTTAAAATTTTAGGTTTAAAAACAAAAAAAAAAATCTATTTCCAATTAAAATAGAAACAAAAATTAGTGAGTCCTTTCAAAAAAATATGGGCAGATGCAAAAAGGCTCCAATTTTGTACATCCATTTGGAGGAAAGATCCAGAATAGGTAAAGAAACAGAGAGAAAAGAGATTGGGGTTGCCTAGATCTGGAGAAAGAAAGAGTGGGAAGTGAAAATTTTCAGTGCTGTATTTGTTTTGGGAGATAAAGTATTTCACAACCAGAGAGTGATAATGGCCGATTAGCTTTGGACAGTCAGCTCTGTCTGTACACTATATATGTGTATCATATATGTTCTGTATACATGTAAATGTTTTTATATAGGTATGTGTTTTTAATTTACAAATGTGGTGTTGCATAAATTTCTTTCTTTTTTTTTTTTGCTCAGTATCATTTTAAGAGCATTCCATGTTATTTATACATCTAGTTCATTGCTTCAGATTGCTGCATTGCTCCCCAATTTATTAAATCATTATTCTTTATTATTCACCTACTAATTAAGAATGACATTGGCTTGAACTCTTTGCTGCTACAAACAATACTTCAATCAATAACCCTGTACTTGAATCCTCTAGGACTTGTGCAAAATCTTTCTGGATTCTGTACCTAAGATTGAGATTGCTAGATCATAGGATATACATACTGAATTATACCAACCAGAGGTGCTTGATAGTTCCAAATTCTACATGTCTTCACTAATACTAGTTTCTCTCGAACTTTCTCATTTTGTCTACTCTGATAGATTTAAACTAATATTTTAATTTCCTAACTGATTATGAATAAGGATGAGCATCTTTTCAGGTTTGTTAGCCATTTAGATTTCCTTCTTTGTTAATTGCCTGTTCAATTTTTTGCCCATTTTTTTCTATTGAGTTTTTAATTCTTAAATATTTGAATAATTTTATTGTACAATCTAGATAGTAATCACTTTTTTGAAGCTGAAAATATCTTTTCTCAGTTCATCCCTCATTAGTTAACTTTTTCATTCATGTACTTGAAAGAAATCTCTATTTTAATATAGTAAGATCAATCTCACTTTCGCTATGTGGTTTATGTTTTCTGTGTATAAAAATCTTTATTCACTCCAAAATTATGAAGACACTCTACATTTTTCTACTAACTATTATGGGTTGAATTGAATGCCCCCAAAAGATTGTTGAGACCCTAACCAGTACTATCCTTTAACATTTCATCTCTTCTCTTCTGATTAGGATGCTTATCCTGTGATATCTTAAGTACTTTTATGTACATGTTTTTAATTTGTGCTCTCTGTTCTGTTTCTTTGATGGGTTTGTCTGCTCATGTATCATACCATGTTTCTTTTCTCTTTTTAACTCTGGCTTTTTAACATATCTTATTTGATACAGAAAATCTCTCTCTCTCTCTCTCACACCCACTCTCTTTATTCTTATTTTCTGTGGGTCTTGATTTTTCCACATGCACTTTTAATTCATTTATTGTGTTTCTAAAAAAAATCTTTCTGAAATTTGGATTTGCATTAAATTTATAGATTGATGTAGGTAAAAGAGACATCTAAATATTAAATTATTGCATTCATGAGCATGGTTTATTTTCCCTATTTGTTAGACTTCTTTTATGTCCTCTTAATAACATTAATTATTTTTTCTTATAAATGTCTTGTGGATCGATAGGTAAATTTCTAAATTCATTTAAAATTTTTATTACCATTCTGAATGGAATCTTTTTAAAATCTTGTTAAATGTATTGAGGTGACATTGGTTGGTAAAAATTGCATAGATGCCAGGTGTACAATTCTACAGTACATCATCTATGTGTTGTGTTATGTGTTCATCACCCAGAGTCAGTTCTCTTTCCATCACCGTATGTTTGAGACCCCATCCCTTCTCTCCTACTCTACTTCCCCCATTGAATGGAATCTTACATTTAGTTAGAGTTTCTAGTTGTTTATTCTTACATAGAGCAATGGTATTTGTTTTTTTCTATTTGATATTTAATTGACCAATATGACAAATCTCTTGTTATAATAGTTTTAATGGTTTGGAGTTTTGATATGGAATACCAAATCACATCCATATAATGACAATTTTGTCATCCTTTAATTTTTTTATATACATATTTATAATGACTTATTGCAATGGCAAGGACCTCCAAGTGTGGACAGTAGTGGTAATGGTGGCCAACTTTGTCTTCTTCCTGATATTAGAGGGAATAAGTTTATGGTTCTATGTTTAGTGTGAAGTTTGTGGTAGATTTTTTGTAGATAGTCCTTATCAAATTATGTAACTTCCTTTAATTCCAAGTTTCCTGAGAGCTATTATAAGTAAATGTTGAACTTTATCAAATGTTTTCTCCAATCTATGGAGGTGACCATGTGACTTTCCTCCTTTACTTCATAATAAAATGTTCATTACATTTTTAACATTTTGATGTTTACTTAAACCAACTTGATGATTTTTTTATTTTTATTTCTAATATATTATTATATTTGCTTATCTAATATTATATTTAGGAATTCTGCATACATTAAGAAAGTAAAATGTGGATCTCTAATATTTTTCTCCAAATTGTTCCTATTCAGTTTAGGAATCAAGGATATACCAGCTTCATAAAAAGAATTTTTCTCTTTTTCCCCCATAATAATTTGTATACATCCAGTGTTATTTGTTCCTTGAAGGTTTGGTAGAAATTCCTTGTTAAACCTTCTGGGGCTTTTTAAAATTAAAATTTGGGGTTCTTTAATACATATTGGTCTATTTAAAGTTTACTGTTTATTCTTGTTTCAGTATTGGCATTTTTTATTCCTGTCAAAATTGGTCCATTTTGTCAAGATTTTAAAATGTATTGGTTTATGTGGCTCAAAATTTTATCACTTAGAAAATTTGTATCTGTAGTTATTACCTCTTTTTATTGTGCATTATGCTTTTATTTGTACCTTTTTAATCTCCATCAGACAAGATGGCAACCAGAGAGGGGATCCCTGAAATCTCTCCTGAAAAATTCAGCTGAACGGCTGGCCAGGATCCAAAACCGGAGGTCCTGAGTGGCATAGTGACAGTTGAGAGATGCACACATTGCAAGAAAACACCTGAAGGTAGAAAAAGTTGGGAGAGGGGGAGTAGCAGAAGAGAAGGGAGGGAGCAGAAACCGGTTGGCCCCTGTCACCACTGATATTCAGTATTGTGCTGGAAGTTTTAGCCAGAGCAATCAAACAAGAGAGAGGAATATAAGGTATCCGAACTGGGAAAGAAGTCAAACTGTAACTTTTTGCAGATGACATGATTCTTTATATAGAAATTTTTTAAGACTTTACCAGAAAACTATAAGAAATAATAAATGAATATAGTAAAGTTGCAAGATACAGAATCAATGTATAAAAATCAATTGCATTTCTACATACAATGAATCTTCAGAAAAAAAAAATGAGAGAATCAATACTTTTTGTGATCACAATGAAAAGAGTGAAATACCTGGTAATTAACTTAACAAAGAACATGACAGATTTATATATATAAGACATTTTTGAAAGAAATTGAAGACACAAAGAAATGGAAAGATATTCCTTGTTCGTGGACAGAAAGACTTAACACTGTAAAAATGGCCATATTACCCAAAGCAATATATGGATCTAATGCAATTCCCATCAAAATTCCACAAACATACTTTCACAAAATAGATAAATGAATGATTAGATTTGCATGGAACCAAAGAAGACCTGAAATTGCCAAAGCAATACTACATAAAAAAATAGGGCTGGTAGTATCACACTTCCTAATTTCAATTTATACTACAAAGAATCAATAATCGAAATAGCTTGGTATTGGCAGAAAAACAGACACACACACACCAGTGGAATAGAATTGAAAACCCAGAAATAAATCTACAAATATTTGGACAAATAATTTTTTATAAAGGAGCAGAAAAATATGTAATGGGGAAAAGAAAGCTCTTCAGTAGATGGTGCTGGGAAAACTGGAAAAATATGTAAAAAATGATTCTGAAATTTGATCTGTCACCATATACTAAAATTAATTCAAAGTGGAATAAAGACCTCCATGTAAGACCCAAAACAATCAACTGTATAGAAAAAAACATTGGTACTAAACTGTGAGACCTAGGGCTCAAGGAAGACTTCATGAACCTGACCTCAAAGGCAAGGGACGTAAAAGCAAAAATAAATTAAAGGGACTATATCAAATTAAAATTTTTCTGCACAGCAAAAGAAATCATCAATAAAGCAAAGAGTCAACCAAATGGGAGAAAATTTTTGCAAGCAACACATTTGATAAGGGTCTAATATCTAAAATATATAAAGAACTAATACAACTTAACAACACAATAACAACAACAAAAAAACACCCGATTAAAAAGTGGGAAGAGGAACTAAACAGACACTTCTCCCACGAAGAAATACAAATGGCCAGCAGACATATGAAAAAATGCTCATTCTCATTAGCTATCAGGGAAATGCAAATCAAAACCACAGTGAGATACCACCTTACACCTGTTAGAATGGCTATTATCAACAAGACAAGGAATAACAAGTGCTGGAGAGGCTGAGGAGAAAAAGGAAGTCTCGCACACTACTGATGGGAATGCAAATTGGTACAACCGCTATGGAGGACAGTGTGGAGGTTCTTCATAAAACTGGGAATGGAGTTATCATATGACCTGGAAATTCCCCTTCTGGGTATTTACCCAAAAAAAGGTTTAAAAACCTTAGTCCAAAAAGACTTATGTATCCAATGTTCATTGCAGCACTGTTCATGGTAGCCAAGACATGGAAGCCACCAAAGTTTTCTTTGATAGATGACTGGATAAAGAAGCTGTGGTACATATACACAATGGAATAGTACTCAGCTATAAGAAAAGATGAAATATTGCCATTTGCAACAAAATAGATGGACCTGGAGATCATGCTTAGTTAAATAAGCCAGACAGAAAAAACATAGAATTGTATGACTTCACTCATATGTGGAATATAAAACTGAAAGCAACAAAGGGAAAAGAAATGGACAAACAAACAAACAACCCATGGACACAATCAATAGTTCAATGGTTATTTGGGAATGAGTGGGTTAGAGAGGGGAGAAAAGGGAGGGGGTGGGAGAGGAGGGAGGGGAAGCTAAATATGAGGTGATGGAAAGAGAACTCACACTGGGTGGTGAACTTATACAACAAGTTGACAATGCACTGTAGAATTGTATGCCTGAAACCTATGTAATCCTTGCTAATAGATGTCACCCCAATAAGTCTAACAATAAAAATGAATTTAAAAAAAAGAAAAGATGAAATACTGCTATTTGCAATGAAATGAATGGACCTACAGAAAATCATGCTAAGCAAAATAAGCCAGACAGAAAGAATCCAGAATCATATGACTTCACTCATATGTGGAATATAAAATTAAAAGCAACAAAGGAAATAAAACTTTTGGACACAGTCAATAGTTTAGTGATTACCTGGGGGCAAAGAGGGAGAAGGTAAGAGAAGAGGGAGGGGGTGGGGGAGGAAAAAGGGGAAGCCAAATATATGGTGATGCAAAGAGAACTGACACTTGGTGGTGAACACCTAATGTGCCACATAAACAATGCACTATAGAATTATACATCCGGAACCTATATAATTATTGTTAACCAGTGTCACTCCAATAAGTTTAACAATAAAATACAAAGTTAAAAATTTTTTCAATAGCCAACTTCTGTGTTTTGTTAGGTTTTTTTATTTTATACCTTTATACATGATCAATTTCTGTATTTTTGTTTGTTTTTAGATTTTTATTTGTTTCCAATTTTTTTTTTTTTGTAAAAATAGCCAGGGCAATGGATTACCTTTGAACCATTGCTTTGGTAGTGCTCCATTCAGTTATAAGGGTTTTTGGGGGTTTGTTTTTTTTTTATGTTTTTTAAATTAACTCAAGAGTTCTTCCATCTTATTATTTAAGTTTCAGGGCTTCTATATTTTTTAAAGAGCTATCTGCAGTAGAGTTCAGACTAAGGTATAAAAAAGATCCCAGGATGCAATTCCTCAGAAGACATTTATTTCACAAAACATCCCGGAGTGGTTAGGTGGTTCTGCTCCAAGAGGTCATCAGGCCCTGCCTTTCTTATTGCCCTGTGCTGAACATCATCCTGACTCACATAGGTGAAGCTATCTCACCATCACCAAATCTGTGTTCCAGTCTGCTAGAAGACAGAAGGTAGAAATATGGAGCAATTAGCTTTATGTTTAATGATAGGACCCAGGAGCTGCCCACCTTACAGCTTCTCATCTCCTACTGGCCAAAAATTAGTCATATGATCACAGGAGGCAAAGTATATTAATCAGGATTTGATCAGAAAATCAGAAACTGAACCAGTTATTTTAACAGACACAATTCAACATTAGGAATTGGTTAACTTGGTTAAGTAGATCTGGAGAAGACAAAATGGAAATAATGCATTAACCAGAGACACCAGATGCAGAAGTCAGCTTTCAACCCCTAGGACTGGGTTATAGAGAAAAAAGTATTTGGGTTATTAGAATTTAGTAGGTTGAAAGAATACTCCTGCATAGCCATGACCCAGACCTCTGACAAAGGGGCAAAGGACAGCTGCTACTGATATGTTGAAGAGAGAAAAATGCAACTGAAGATATGGAAAAAAATAGGAGTCAACTGCCAGTGTCAGGGGAAGAACCACTGCTGGGGCGATGCAGACAGGAACAAAGAGCAAAACAACATGAAACCCATACTTTCTAATTCTAACCTCTTCATCTCTCTTGGATTCCCTTTTGGCATAACCTAATAGGGAGTAGGCAGCAAAAGAGAAATTCTATTTGTAGATCAACACCACAAAGCCCAATATAAATGGGTGGAGTTGCGCTAAGAAACAATGAATTAGTAACCTATCCACCCTTTTGATGACTCAGCATCCATATATACCTTTCTATACATTTGAACTTCCATTTAATAACCATACAATATCATGTTTCACCTAACTTTGAACAAAGAAGCTTTTATCACCTCCCCCAAAGGAGGAGATACAGAATTCCTGCAGTTATTCTATCCATTCCTGTTTCACTTCCTCTACTATTTTCCTTTTGTTTCTGGCTTTAATTTGGCTTCAGCCTCCTCCCAACATGTTCATTTCCCCATCTATATTATATTGGAAACTTTACACTTAGTTTCTCTTCTTTTACTTGTTACTCTAAAACAGCAGTTCTCAACCTGTGGGTCGCAACCACTTTGGGGGTCAAATGACCCTTTCACAGGGGTCACCTAAGACCATCAGAAAACACATATTGCCAATGGTCTTAGGAACCAGACGGCTCCTCTATCTCTCTCCAGGTCGGGTCCGCCCACATGCAGATACGCCCACATACGAGTACCCATCGTGATGAGATCATCGCACCAACCCCATCACATACACCCCGTACAAATACAGGTGTATGTGACAGGATTGGCACCATAATGTACTTATGCGGACCAGTCACACATGTGTAGAGAGCAGCTAACAATTATTTTACGGTGGGGGGGGTCACCACAACATGAGGAACTATATTAAAGTGTCGCGGCATTAGGAACGTTGAGAACCACTGCTCTAAAATATTGTCATGTGTATTTAACAAAATCATTCCACTTATAAGCTGTTCAAGATTTTAGTGTTTTAACATAAAACTTTAACATTTTTGCTGTACCTTTGATAGAGTATATACATGTTTACTTTTCACTTTGATTTTCTTTTTACCTCCTCATTATTCCTTTATGTGTATCAAATCTTTATTCTTGGGTTATCTTCCTTCTTCCTGAAGTATATCCTGTAGAAATTTTTTGCAAGAGGGTATCTTGGATATTCGTTCCTAGTTTTTTGTGTGTCAAAGCAAGAATTTTAGTTTTGCTCTTAGAAGATAGTTTTACTGGACACACAATTCTAGTGTTACAGTTATTTCATTCCAGCACTCTTAGCACTTTTTTTTAGCTTATTTCACTATCTTCTATATTCTATCCTTGTATTGTCAATGAAAAATAAAAAGTAACACTTCTATAAACAAAATTATGCCAAACACTAAAATTTACTAAAAATAATTAAATCACTAAAACAGGTGCATTTTATGGTATGTGAAGAATACCATAATAAAGTTGTTAAAATAAAAGAAAGTAGCACTCTTGTTGTTTTAATGATTTTCCCTTTAGTGTGCTAAGGTTTACTGTATGTCTTGTGTGAAACTATTTTTAAATATTTTAGTTGGAATTCATAGGATTTCCTGAATTTGATGAAGAATCTAATCAGTCCTGAAAAATTCTCAGGTATTATCTATTTAATTGAACTTCTTTTTTTTTTTTTTCATTATTTTTCTTCAAATAGGTATGTGTTCTATTTTCTTCTTTCAGTTGTGATGTAATTGATTAATTTGTCCACTGGGTTTTAAAATTCTCATGTAATTGATGCAAAAGTAATTGCAGTTTTGGACCATGAATTTTAAATCATTATAACTAGGCTCAAACACATCTTTATTAATCAAAGTAGGAACCATTACAATCAACACATTTTTTGCCAATGAGAAATAACTTTGTTTATTCTTGTAGCATAAAAATCTGTACTTCAAGATTCAACAAACTCTTGGAAAGCATTTTCTGCATCCTGCTGGTTGTGGAAGAGTTTTCCCTGCAAAATGTTGTTGAGATGCTTGAAGAAGTGGTAGTCAGTGATGAGAGGTCAGAAGTGGTAAGAGGTCAGGTGGAAATCCTTTAAATCTTGAATTCAAAATCCATGTTCCTGGTTAAAGTTAGTGTTTCCTTATGCCATGAACCTGTGAGAATAGTAGACTAAGGAACACTCTTTAGTCTGGAGGTTTTTTCAGGTTATACAGATAGTACAAACTTAGGCTCTAAACCCACAGAAATGTGAGCTTACTGTTAGGAATTCTCAAGGGAACTTTTTTCTCCTTTAGTCATTATAGACACAGAGACCAATATAGATTCTCACTGTCTTTTTTTTTCTTATTTTTTTCTTTTTCTTTCTTTTTTTTTTTTTTTTTTTTTTTGAGAGTGGGTTAAAATAAAGTACCAACTGAGGGTTTGCTTTAAGGTTTTAGAATTTTATATATAGTTCTCTGACCTTTCCTTTCACTCCATTTGTGTCCCATGATTTGTTGTCTGTGAAAATGGCCTATTAACACCAACTTTTTATGCAGGTAATCCCAGGAGCAGTGGAGTCTAGAGCTCTTACTTATCTGTGTGTGTGCATTCTTGTTTTTGGTCTGTGAGGATATACTTAAGGCATAGTGTCTCTTCTTCAAGAATGTCACAACTGAGAGAAAGAACACAGATATCTGGGCCCCCAGGCCTTCTCTGCTCTGCCTTATTGAATTAGAGAGCTAATTTACATATAATTAATAGTACTGATTTATTTTAAAATTATTTATATCTTGTCCCTAGATTTCATGGACAACAAATTCATTTACTCATGTATCAAATAGTTACTGCTTATTCAGAGAACATTGAAGGTCTGGTGATATTCTACAACCAATGAATATTTCTTAATGGGCTGAATTGTGTCTTTCTTACCCTATTCCCAAATTCATATAATGAAGACCTAACTCTCAGTACCTAAAAATGATGGTATTTTGAGGTAGGGCCTTTAAAAAGGTGATTAAGTTAAAATGAGGCTATTAGGGTGAGCCCCAAGTTAATCTGACTCATGTCCTTAGAAGAGGAAATTGGAACACACAGAGAACCAAGAATGTATGTCCACAAGGCAAGTAGGCAGTCTTCTGAGAGCCAAGGAGAGAGAACCCTCCCCCCTCCCCCAAAGCCAAACCTGCCTACAACTTTATCTTGGATGTCTAACTTTCAGGACTAGAAGAAAATAAGTTTTCATTGTTGCTTAAACCACTTAGCCTGTGGCACTTTATTATGGCAGCACTAGTAGACTAATACTGTCTCCAATGCTGTAATTTCAGACACTATCTTTGCCTAGAGGGAGAAATTAAAGGACCAACTAGATCTGATGGCCTCAATGAGAAAGTTGAGATCTGAAAGATGAAGAGAACACAGAGAGAAAGTTCCTGGCAAAGACAATGGTGTTTTTAAAGCCCTAAAGTAATTAAACTGTCAGTTCACTGACACTGAAGAAACCAAGTGGCTGGACTGTGGAGTGACAAGGACAATGGCCATGCTTCAGAAATTTGGGCTCATTTATTTCCACAGTATATACTTACTGCTTCTTTTCTTCTTTAGACCTTAAGCTCTTTGGCAAGTGGGGGGAAGAATAAAAGAACTTCAATTAAAAGTATAATGATTATCTTCAGGGAAGAAACTGAGGCAGGTAAGAGTTGGAGAAAACATTTAGTGAAAGATTTACAAGGGTCACAGTTTGAGAAGGATGGAGAAAGGCAGGAATTGGGTACAGCAAAATACAACACAGACAATGATGGAAAGGAAAGAACCTTAGATAACAAGAGAGGCTTGTATTTGGGCCATTACCAAGAAAAACAAAACAGGAAACCGGAATTTGGTCATGACATCCATTGGAAGGTAGTGGGATCTCAGGTTCAGAACCACATGTTGCTATAAAGAGCAGGTTCCCAGCCCCATCTACTCTTTCTCATCCCACTCTTTTAGTGTTCATCATCATTCTTATGGTGATTGGGTTACTTCTCAGTTGCTAGTGTCCTTCTAATAGAATGTAACTTCAGTGTTGCAAGAGTCTGGCCTTAGTTGTTCATCATATCCTGAATGCTGGGCACAGGGGCCCAACTATCTCTGGGGTTGGTGAATAAATAAATCTTATTGATCCATCCATTGGTCAGATATCTCTCATCAGCAAAGTGGTCTGTAAACTAAGATATAACTCTTGACTTGAATTTTACTGTTATATTGACTGTGGACAAGTTATGCAACCTCTCTTACCTTGATTTCCTTAGCTTGCAAATAGAATAATAGTAGTTATCTAATTCGCAGGGCTGTTCTTAGAATAAAATGAGATGATTTGTGTAAAGGATTCAGCATGCTAAACAACCATCCAATTCTTTGGCACTTGGTTTGTCCCAATTTTAGTAATGACATCTATGTTGACACCCAGTGCAGGCAAATATGCCACTACTCTTCATTAAAACTCTGCACAGTCTTCCAATATCTTTGCCCCCAACCTTGTAGACAGGAATAGGGACTTGTTCAAAGGCCCACAGGGCTGGTTATGGCTTTCACCACTACACTTTAGAAGGAAGCGGCCCTTTCTTCTAGTGAGGAATGTGACTCAAAGTAATATCCAGCATGCAAAGGAGGTTATTAGTTTTCTGTTGTTTTTGTAACACATTACCACAAACATAGTGCTTACAACAACACATACTTATTGTTTTAATATTTTCAGAGCACAACAATTTGAAATAGATCTCACTAGGCTGAACCCAAGGTTTTACATGACTGCATTGTTTTTTCCTGGAGGCTTAAAGAGAGAATCCATTTCTTTGCCTTTGTTAGCTTCTTTCTTTGCCTTTGTTAGCTTCTAGTGGTAGTCTGGGTTCCTTGGCTTGTGGCCCCTCTCCATCTGCAGTTTGAGCAATGGAATCACTAAAACTTTTCCTCCATCATCACATCTCTTTCTCTGACTATCTGCTTCCCTCTTTCATTTATTAGGATGTTTGTGATTACACTGGGTCCGTTTCGGTAATGTAGGATAATCTCCTTATGTCAAAAATTTTAATTTAGTCATGTATGCAAAGTCCCTTTTGCTATATAAGATGTTGTATTGACAGGTTTCTGGGATTAGAACATTCACATCTTAGGGTAACCATTATTCTGCCTCCACAAAGGGCAAGTTGTAAATTGGCTCTCAGACATCAGAGCATTCTTTGTGTCCCTCTCCAGTCTCCACAGCTATGTGTTGATTTCATCTCTTTCTCTTCTTTATTTTACTATCTATTTTTGCCCTTGCAGCTCATTTAAAGCAGATATCATCTGCTAGAGGCATTTGCTTTAAATTTCCTAATTCATGTGAATGGTGGTCCAAGTTTCCCTCTGATTACCTCCACTGGCATAATTTTGATCAGATAGTGTCTCTAGGTAGAGGCCCTAGAACAGCACAGTATGCAAGAAATGGAATGTGAGCCACAAAAGCAAGTCACATATATAATTTCAAGATTTCTAGGAGTCCCATTTATAAAAAAGTAAAAAGAAATAGATAACATTATTTTTAAATGCATATGTTCTATTTAATTTAATATATAAAAATATTATTTCAGCATTTATTTACCAAATAACTTATTAATGAAATATTTTGTATTGAGTCTTTGAATTCTGGTGTGTATTTTATTGGTCAGCACATCTCAGTTCAGTGTAGCCACACTGCAAGTGCTTAATAGACAATGGTGCTAGTAGCAACCATATTGGACAATGTAGGCCAAGAATAAAAACTCTGTAAGAGCCCCAGAACCTAGAACAATCCCTGGCACATTATGCCCTCAGATTTGTTGAAAGCAGAAACTCATTGTCTGCTCTGTTCAGGCTTAAATTTTTTTTCCAAAAGCTCTGGGCAGCTGACCTGAAGAAGGAAGCCTAAATAGACTGATCATTTGTACCTAAGTTGCATGCCTTCCTTTCAGGCATGTTTGCTACCCAGGCAACTTCTCTGTAGTGCTTCCAACTAGGTCCACTTTTACAAGGAACCTTGAGAAATGCATCGTTGAGTTGTGCTTAGTGCCTAGTCCTGTCTGGAAGCAAAAGAACAGAAAGGGGACTCTATCTGGAGCCAGTTTCCAGGAGACCTTGTGGGCATGTGGGTGAAAAAGAATTGCCCCCAAATGTGTCCATGGCCCTTTGTGATCTGGTCCCAGCCCTAACCACCTCCTGCTTTATCATCTTGTTATGGACTGAACTGTGATACCCACAAATTCATATGTGAAGCCATGACCTCCAATTCACTGAATTTGAAAATAGGGCCTTTAAGATGTTATTAAGGCTAAATGAGATAAAAAGTAGGACTGATGCTCTTATAATAAAAAGGAGAGACATCAAGGATATGCAAATAGAGGACAGGCCATGTGGGGACACAGCAAGAAGGCAGCCATCTCAAGCCAAGGAAAGAGACCTCAGCAGAAACTAATTCTGCTGGCTCTTTGATCTTGGATTTCCAGCCTCTAGAACTGTGAGACATTTCTGTTGTTTAGTCACCCAATCTGTGATACTTTTTTGGCCCTAGCAAATTAATACTTCTCTTCCCTGTCTTCAGTGCTGCCTATGAACTACATTCCTATCCATCAACAACTTAAACATAGAGTTGCCACTTAACCCAGTTAATTCCATTACTAGGTATATGCCCAAGGGATTTAAAAATGTATTTACACACAAACTTGTATACATACATTTATAGTAGCATTATTCATAATAATCAAAAAATGGAAACAGCCTAAATGTCCATGAACTGATAAATGGATAAACAAAATGTGTTATATTCATAAAAAATATTATTTAGTAATAAGAAGGAGTGAAGTTCTGACACACATTGCAACAGGAATGAAACTCGAAAACATGCTTAGTGAAAGAAATTAGCCACAAAGGGACAAATATTGTATAATGTTATTTATATGAAATGTCCAAAATAGGCAACTCCATACAAATAGAAAGTAGATAGTGGTTGCTAGGACCTGGAAAAAGATAGAATGGAAAGTGATTGCTAATGGGTATGGAGTTTATTTTGGGGTTGATGAAAATATTCTGGAATTAAAAAGTGGTGATTGTTGCATAACATTGTGAATGTACAGAAAACTACTGAATTACATATTTAAAAACAGTGAATTTTATAGCATGTGAATTAGATATCAATTTTTAAAAACTACTGGCCTGTTTTTTAAATTTCTTTTAGTTCCTTGAATCTGCCATATTGTGTCACCTCTGAATCTTTCTTAGAAAAGAAAGATTAGAAAAAAGTTTCATCCTTTGTTACCACCTCCCTTTTTTTCCTAATGGTAAAATCCAGGCTATACAGTTAGTCTAAGAAGAGAGAGGTTTGCTATTGTGAGCTGTTGGACTGTTTATAACTTGTTTTGAGATACTTCCACACATTCTGAGTAGCAGAGTTCAGGTTGAGAATGGGCACAGGGTGTGTGTAACAGGTGTTTTCATTGTAAACCATGAGTGTGTGTATATCTAGATAGATAGATAGATAGATAGATAGATAGATAGATAGATAGATAGATGAGGGCTGTGCAAAAAAAAAAAATCCAGCCATAAATTTCTTTATTTTTTTATATTACATAGCTGGATACTTTCTGGACAGCCCCCCCTCACATACATACACACACATACTTGTGTGTGTGTGTGTGTGTATGTGTATGTATGTATGTGTGTGTGTGTGTGTGTGTGTGTGTATAATGGGATTTATATCCACAATAAATTTTAAAAACTTCTAAAAATCAATAAGAAGAATGTAACTCAAATGAAAAAATTGGCAAAGCATGTGATAAGCTACTTCATTAGAGAAGATATTTTAAAGGTCAGTAAGCAGAAAAAAAAATTATCAAAGTCTCTACTAGTCACACAACAGAATGGACACACTGAAAAAGAAAGAAAATACCAAGTACTGACATGGACTGAAAATTAATTGCAACTCTTCTATACTTTCTATGAGAGTGTAGGTTAATACAATTGCTTTTAAAATCCCACTTTATTAAACTAAGAAAAGATACTAGATTTGATCTTAGTAAAAAAGCTGAGAAGCAATGAGAGAAATGCAAATGAAAACCACAATGAGATACTACTTCATACCTGTTAGGATGACCATTAATAGTAAGACAAAAAATAACAAGTATTGGAGAAGATGTGGATAAAAAGAAACCCTCATACACTGCTGGTGAAATGTAAACAGATATGGCCAGTATAAAAAACAGTATGGTGACCCCTCAAAAAATTAAGAATAAAATTACCATATGACCCAGCAATCTCTCTTCTGGGTATCTACCTGAAAATTTTTTTAAAAAACCATTTATTTGTAAAGATATATGCACACCTATGTTCATTATAGCATTATTCACAGTAACCAAGACATAGACATAACCTAAATGTCTTGTGATGGATGATTGGATAAAGAAGATGTGGTACATATACACAATGGAATATTACTCGGGCATAAAAAATGATAAAATACTGGCATTTGCAACAACATGGATGGATACTGAGAGTAGTTTGCTAAGAAAAATAAGACAGAAAGGGACAAGAACCCATGCTTTTATTCAGATAAAAGATATAAAGCAGCAACAAATGAACAAACAAAGCAAAAAAACTTATAGTCACAGGCAACAGTATTGTGGTTATTAGAGGAGAAGAGAGGTAGGGGAGGTTTCAGAGGGTAAAGGGAGTCAAATATATGGTGACAAAAGGAGACTAGAGTTTGCATGGTGAGCACACTGTAATATACAGATGATGTTGTTTTAGAACTATACACTTGTAACTTACATTATTAACTAGTATCAGTCTAATATACTTAACAAAAATATTTTAAGAAAAACATCTACTTTATTGAAGTATAACCAACATGTAAAAAGTTGCACATATTTAATGCATAAAATTCAATTAGTTTAAGTATATATCACCACCATCAAGGCAATAGACATATTTATCACTGACCAAAGTCTCCTTCTGCCTCTATTACTATAAGTATTGTAAGAGTATTTAACATAAGACCTACTTTTTCTAGCAACATTTAAATATACATAACACTATTGTTACAAATAGGCACTATTCTGTTTAAGTCTTCAGAATATTTATTTAAAATTTTTTATTACATTTTATTTATTTATTTATTTTGCCATTCAATATTACTTTATATTAATTTCAGTTGTACAACATAGTGTTTAGAAATTTATATAATTTAAGAAGTGATCACCATGACTAGTCTAGTACTCACTTGGCACTATGTATAGTTATTATCATATTACTGATTATATTCCCTATGCTTTCCTTTACATCCCCAGGACTACTTTGTAGCTATCAATTTGTACTTCTTAATCCCTTCATTCCTGACTCCCTTTTCATTTATCACCCCAATAAATCCAGTATCCATCTGACTCCATACATAGTTATTATTATACAATGTTATTGACTATATTCCTTATGCTAACCCTACATCCCTATGACTGCTATGTAAAACCAAATTTGTACTTCTTAATCCCCCCCATTTTTCACCCACCCTCAAATCTCCTTCATCTGTCAAACTTCAAAATGCTTTTTGTATCTGTGAATTTGTTTCTGGTTTGTTTATTTTGTTCTTTAGCTTTTACATATAAGCAAAATCTCATTGCATCTGTCTTTCTCTGTTGGACCTACTCCACTCACAAAAATACTCTCCAGGTTAAAATATGCCACTGCAGATGGCAAAAATTCATTCCCATTCAGGCTGAGCAATCTTCCTGTGTACATACTCATTCATCCATCAACAAACATTCAGCCTTCCTCCACATCTTGGCCATTGTCAACAATGCTGCAATGAACATATGGATGCACATGTCTCCTCAAGGTAACATTTTGAGTTTCTTCAGATAAATACCAAGAATTGGGATTACTGGGTCCTTCTTCATCTCATGTTATAGTCTCTGTTTTAAAGTCTATTTTGTCTTGAATAAGTATTACTTCCTTAGTTTTTTTTTCTGTCATTGTTTTTATTTTCACAAAATATCTTTTTCCCATTTCTTTACTTTCAGTTAGTGTGTGCCTTTTAATCTGAAGTGAATCTCCTGTAGGTGGCTTATGTAAGGGTCTTGTTTTCTTATTGATTCTGCTACCTTAACTTTTTATTGGATCATTTAATTCATTCACATTTAAAATAATTGTTTATAGATGAGATGGGATGTGTTCAGGGTAGTATGACCATAGGCTGAAATCTCCCCTGGTAGCTGCAAAAAAATTGAACAACTATAACTTAACAGAAGATTCCCTATAAAGCACATTATCACAGTTGAGAAACCCACTCGTTGCACTAATATACCTAAAGGTGAGCCAAAGTTTTAACTGAGGAGGAGGGAAGGGGAAAGTACAAAGACAGGGGCCATTGGTTGCAACCCCAAGCCTAAAAGAGAGAACGAGTGAGATGGGAGCCATGTAGCAGACTGAAGCTCAGTTTGATCCCAGGAGAGAGAAAAGCTGAGACAGTGGAGGGTGTATCATCTCTGGCCATGAGTATTCTTGCCTGAGAGATCAACATATAATATGGCTAAACCCAGAACTAAAGGCAGAGACCTCTGGGCAAAGACCAAATAAAGAAGAGCAAAATCCCCCACTGCACTCAGCACCAGGCAGAATACAAACTCAGGAAGACTGGCCACCTCACTTCACCCACCCATAGCTCACCTCCTTCACCTTCTCCCAGTGCTTCAGCAGGCCCCAGAAGAAACTACATCAGTGAGCACTGGTTTAAAGAGCAGAGTAACTACAGTGCTGAGAACTGGAGACACAGTTCCTGAGATGCAGACACACAGTGCAGCTAATTACAGTGATTAAAAAAACAGGGTGCAGTAGGTACAATACAGCTGTGGGCAGGAAACTGTCATTGTCTGATGCCACAAGTATACAAGCCAACTCTCCCAACAAACATCACCTTCATCTTTCTTGCTGAAACCAATAGAGATGCCCAGGGCAGCTCGGAGCTCCATAGCCCACCTCATCCTTCTATGGGGGTGATGCACTGAGATCAAGGTGACTGGTCAAAGAGAAGCCCACCTCCCAGGAAACTTCCCACTGTGAGAGGAATAACACAAAGGAAAATAGAACATCCTAGTGACACATACTGAAAAATGAAAGAAATACCTGTTTATATCTACCTGCACTAGAATCCACTCCTATAGATGCCCAGAAAAAGAATAATTTAACAATTAATATGAATAATCGGACTAACAAGGCTGCTCAGAAAGAAAATGAAAAATCTTTTAAAAGGAAACCTAGAGACATAGAAATATGTGAATTAAATGACAAAGAATTCAAGATTGCAGTTCTGAAAAAACTCAGTGAGATGCAAGAAAACTCAGAAAGGCAGTTTAGTAAACTCAGAACAATATTCACTGAACAAAATGAATATTTTATCAGAGATTGAAATTTTAAAGAAGAACAAAATGGCAATTTTGGAGATGAAGAACTCAATAAAAGAGTTGAAAAATGAAATACCTATCTTAGGATGCAGAGCTGAAGAAAGAATTAGTGATATAAAAGATAGAAATATAGAAATGACACAGATTGAAGAAGAGAGAGAATTGAGAGTTTAAAAAAAAATGAAAGAACTATTTAAGAGTTATCTGACTCCATCAAAGAAAACAATATATGAGTAATGTGTTTACCAGAAGGAGAAAAGAATGAGAAAGGCACAGAGAGCTTATTCAAACAATCAATGACAACTTCTCAACCTATGAAAAGAACTGGATCCTTGAATCCAGAAAGCAAACAGAACACCTAGCTACCTGAATCCTAACAGACCATCTCCAAGGCACATTATATTGAAGGTGTCAAAGATCAATGACAAAGAAAGAATTCTCAAGGCAGCCAGGGAAAAAAGACAGTATCCTATAAAGGAGAGCCTATTAGATTTTCATCAGACTTCTCAGCAGAAACCCTGCAAGCCAGAAGAGAGTGGAATCAAATATTCAAACTATTGAGAGACAGAAATTGCCAGCCAAGAACAATTTATTCAGCAAAGTTATCCTTTAGATATGAAGGAGGAATAAAGACCTTTTCAAATATACAGAAGCTGAGGGAATTCTCTAGCACAAGTCCTGATTACAGGGAATAATTAAGGAGGCTATTAGACCTGAAACAAAAAGTCAAAATAAATGAGGATAAATTGTGATAACAAAAATATAAAAAGTGAGAAAGTAAAGGCCTAAATTTTCAAAGGGGAATGGTGATAAGAAGCATGCTTAAGAAAAAGGATGACTGTATTTGTGAAACTTTATTTTAAATAAACTTAATGATAACCATTCAGGAAAAAAATCCAGAAAATAACCTTCTAAGTCCTGCTGTTCTGGCCTCTGGAAAAAAGCCTTTGCTCCTGGATCTGGCTGTGGGTGGGGTCAGGGATGTTGCCATGGGGACTGCCAACCTTTGTTGCCACTGCTTCAGACAGTGTGATGGTGGGGCAGAATCCCAGGACACAGTTGGAGAAGCTTCCAGAAGATAGTGCTGGGAGCATTTTTGGTTCTAGGACCTCATGAGGAGAAACTGCTCGCTCATCTCTGCCTCAGCTCAGCTTAAATGAAACTGTCCATGGGCTTCTCTCTCTTCCCTGGGACCCTTATGTGAAATTTTTTTTCCTGAGGACCCTTTCCTGGGGACCCAAGGCATCATGACCAGCACTCTGACCTGGATGCTGCTGTGGATTGTCAGAAAGCCAGGCTCACAGTAGGGCTCCAGCTCAGTGTCACCATCAGGGTCCAAGAAGCGGGAGACTGCCAACCATATCATGTCCCAGAGGAAGGACAGGCCAGCCCACTGCTTCACAAGGACCAGTTCTGTGCTGCTGGGGCATGCGGAGCCCTGCAGGGAGAGCACTCTGACAAAGGAATATGTGGAACAGCCTGTGAGACTGCAAGTGTCAGAGCCTGCCTCACTCTGTGCATCCCTGCTGGTTAATGGTATAGATAACAGGTCGCTGCAGAGGGCCCTAGGAGCAGAGGCCCACAGCCTCCTGTCCATCTCTGTCCTGCTGTACAGCACCCCAGGGTGACCCTCCAGCCCTGCCCCCTCCCCCAGACACACACACACCAGACTCTCCTCTCTTCCTCTACATGTCTTGTGTGTTTAGGCCATAAAGTTATCTTGTTTTGACATCTTGTTTTGCTGTTTTACTGCCATCTGCTTCTGCCTCTTTATTGTTCAAAACTGTAGGTGCATAACAGACTGAAAGGCCATGACAAAATGGAAGGTTACAAGAAAGAACTGGCAGTTACAATGAGCCACAAAAGCTGGATGTAAGCAGCTGAAAAAAGCACCCCTTTGCAGAAACCCCTAGCAATAGGCCATTTTTGTGTTGCTTATGTGTTGCTTAAAGGTTAAATACTCTTCACATGCCTCATTCTGAGAGGTCCTGGTATATTCACCAGAGCTCCTGCCACTCAAACACAATAATAAATTCATTTCTTGACCAATTTTTGTCTCCCACAACTTCTTCACCTGCCAAGCCTAACATTTTATGGCCTGTACAGGGACCTCCACATCTTCCCTCCTGGTAGATGTTTCCACCATGGTCAGATTTAGCTCCAGTTAAAAGACCTAGTGCTGCTCCTAACCAGGTTCCAGGGCCTTGCCCCAAGAATGGAGATGCCTGTCCAGTATAGGCTCTCACTTCTCCTTGCTGGATTTTTGGAATTCAGTAGTGGGACATTTCTGTCAGCTTCCCTTGTCCTCTGGGTAGTTAATCAGCTAAGACTTGCTCTCCAAATTTGGATCCTTTTTGCTCCACTATGGGCTCTGGTTCCTCCACTTCCCCACAAGATTATCCCTTGGGAATCCTTTTAGACCATTTAAGAACAGAGCCTAACATGATCTTAAAGCCAAACCCCTTGTATTTTTCTCCATTACAGCCTGACCATGCTATAAGCTCAACAATGGTGATCCCTGGCCTCCAAATAGGACCCTTGAGTTTAATCTCTTTCAAAATTTAGATAATCTCCTCCACTGGCAGGAAAAATGGAGTGAGGTTTCCTACCTTTTGGCTTCTTTGAACTGCACAGAGACCTTTCTCACTTCCCTTCTAAGGATATACCAAGCTTCTTAGGTGGCAGCATTCTCCTCTTTCTATGGCAGCATTCTCCTCTTTCTCGTCTTCCTCCCCTACCTCTCAGCACCCAAAACTTCCCTACCTCTAGACTCAGAACTAGATTTCTTGAATATATCTGACTGCTCCTCTCCTCCTCCGAGCCTATCCCAATGCCAAACAACTCCAGACCTCTGCATCACCATCTGGCCTTGCTTCTCCTGCTCACACTTGCTTGGCTATTCCTTTATACTTCCAGCAACCCAGATGACCCCCAGAGAGGTAGCTGGCACAAAGAATCCTGTAAGAAAGAGTCCATGTCCCATTTTCTATGGCTGATCTGAGCCAAATTGAATCTAAATTAGGTTCGTTCTTTATCTATCATACCAGTTAGCTAAAGAATTGGAATACATTACCTTGAGCTAAGATCTGACCTGGTGAGATATCTGTCATTCTGTCTACTTGTACTAATTCAAATAAAAGAAATTGTATTATTCAAGAAGCTGAGGAAGCTGCTGATTCCATGCACCACCAAAATAATAACACTCACCCACCAGGGTAAGCAGCAGTTCCTATGCAAGACTCTAAGTGGAATTATCAAACCCACAACCAACCCCATCCTGACGGCCTTCACAGAGATCATATGAAATAATTGCCTTCTTCAGGGTATGAAGGTGGCCATCTAAAGGCTGTTAACCATGAACAGATTAGAGACATCTATCATGACCATAATGAAAATCCCGCTGTCTTTCTCTCCCACCTCTCGGAGACCCTCTGGACTTACACCACTATTATTAACCCAGAGTCTCTGAATGTAAAATCCATCTTAGCTACGCATTTTAGATCCCAGTTAGCCCCTGTTATAGAAAACTTCAGAAATTAGAGAAAGGACCCCATACTATCCATGCTGATCTCCTAGAAGTGGCCTTCAAGGTCTTTAAAAATCAAAATGAGGAAACTAAGTTAGTCCATACCCAGGCCTTACAGATGGTTACTGCCACAATATCACAGGCTGTGAGACTGGATCACTGGCCCCTGAAACCATATCACTGGCAAAAGAAACCATAAACCCCAGCTCCACCAGGGACATGTTTTAAGTGTGGCCTCATGAGACACTGGAGCCACTCCTGCCCAAATTTCAAGTCTCCCACCAAACCTTGCTCTCAATGAAGCCATGTGAGCCATTGGAAGTCAGAATGCCTCTTGACCTCATAAGGCCCAGACACGTCCTCTTCCTGGTCCTGCCCCACAAAGGGACACTGATCATGTCCTCCTTGGGGTCTTCAGCAATGACAAAGACTGAAGGAGCTTGGTCCTGTCACCTCCATGTCCACCATCTGCATGACAGAACCTTGGGTAATTCTCTCAGTTGCTAGTAAAGCCATTCTTTCTTCTTTTTTATTTTAGGTATGAGGGCCACTTACTCAACACTTTTTGAGTTCTCAGGTTAGCTCACTTCTCTCATCTTGCTTGTTGGGGTCAACAGGATTTCTTCACATCCCATAGCTACACCAACTCTCCTGTTTCCTAGAAGAACAGCCCTTTCTCCACTCTTTTCTAGTTTTACCTTGCTGCCTGACCCTCCTATCCTGGGTAGATATAGTCTCTTTAAGTTCCATTCTACACTACTCTTCATGTCCCTACTCCCTCTCCTCCTTCCTCAGACTCTTAACCAACCCATATTCTTCTCCTCAGACCTCCCAGGCTGAACCATTGGGGATTAACCCCTATGTGTGCAACACTTCCCAACCTGTTGTTGTTACTCATCACAAACCCCTTACTATCTCCTTTAAAGACCCTATCCACTTCCCCACCAAATTCTAATACCTGATATCTCGACAGAGCTTTCTGAAACTTAAGTCCCTTATTCATAAGTTTCTCCAAGTCAACATCCCTCACCCCACTACCTCTTCATACAACATCCCCATCCTTCCTGTTAAAAAGCCCAGTGGCACATACCACTTCATTCAACACCTTTGCATCATCAATGAGGCTACAGGTCCTTTATACCTTATTGTTCCCAATTCATATACTTTCCTCTCTTTTATACCCCCTGAAACTCAATACTTCACTGTCTTTGATCTTAAAGATGCTTTCTTCTGTATTACCCTAAACCTCAACTCCCAAATCTTGTTCGCTTTTACATGGACTGACCCAGGTACTCACCATTTCCTACAGCTTACTTGGACCATTTTACCCCAGGGCTTCCATGACAGTCCCTACCTTTTTGGCCAGGCCCTAACCCAAGACCTTACCTTTTTTTCCTGCCCAGGATCTACTATTCTTCAATATGTTGATGATCTCCTTCTTGCAGCCCTGATCTTTCCACCTCAATCTCTAATACGTGCTCACTCCTTAACCATCTTACTTCTCTCTTGGCTACCACATCTTTTGTGTAAGGTTCAACTCTCCTCCCCCATGGTCATTTATCTTGAATTTTACCTCTCTCCTGGGCATCACAAAATTGCCAACCAATACAAAGCTCTCATTTGCTCCATCACCTTTCCCTCATCCAAACAAGACTTACCTTCATTCCGCAGATTGGCAGGTTACTTCTGTATATAAATTACCAACTTTGGTCGCATTGCCAAGCCCCTTTACCAGGTGGCCACAGGTCCCCTCAAAAAGTCCCCCTCACCAATTGCCAAAACACTTTCTGCCTTTTCTAACCTCCAGGTAGTTTTTATTTCTGCTCCATCTTTAGCTCTCCCAGACCTCACTAAACTTTTTCTCTTATATACCCATGAGTCCTGAGGGCTCGCCTTCAGGCTTCTCAGACAAAGATCTGGCCCTCACCTTAAGGTTGTTGCCTACCTTTCTAAGCAACTTGACCTCATTGACCAGGGCTGGTCACCTTGTTACTGTACACTTGTGTCCTCAGCCCTCCTAAACACTGAGGACTTTAAACTCATTTATTCTCAGCCACTTATGGTCTACTTGCACCACTCCATTCTTTAGTTCCTCAATGAAAAGCTTCCTTCCCACCTCAGCTCCTCCCACCTCACCAATTACCAACTGCCTTAACCTCCCCTCACATCATGATTTATTTTCCAATCTCCCGTCCTTAACATTTCCACCCTTCCCCAAACTTCCATTCTAGTTTCCCACTCTTGCACAGAGAAACTGGAAACTTCCCAACCTCTCTGATGTTCCTCTCCCCAACCCCAGTTTTACATGGTTTGTCGATGGATCAAGTTATATCCAGAATGAATTCACTACTCAGGCTATACCGTCACTTCTCCTTATGAGCTTATTGAATCTTCCCCTCTCCCCTCCAATACCTCAGTTCAAAAGGTCACACTTAGTGCTTTTACTCAGGCTTTCACTCTTGCCAAGGGTTGTTCTATTAACATCTATACTGATTCTAAATATGCCTTTCATATTCTCCACTCCCATGTGGCCATCAGGGCTGAACACAGCTTTCTAACTTTGCCGGGTTACCCTGTAGCCCATGGCTTCCTCATTCTCAAACTCATTACGGCCCTCCAGCTCCCAGCCAAAGTATCAGTCATCCAATGCAGGGTTCACCAATCAGGCTCCAGCCTCATCAGTCTGAGCAATAATAGAACAAACAAACCAAATGTGCTGCCCTCCTCCAGGGATATGCTACCCAACTTCTAGCCACCCCTGACATTCAATCTCTTTACCTCCCTGACAGGGTCACTCACCTAACAAACCAGGGTGCTATTTGGGAAGACCCCTGGCTTACTTCTAGAGGTAAACTCATTTTTCCTGATATGCAGGCCCTCCCAATCCTCTTGACCTTTCACAATTCTCTTCACATCAGACATCAACCTCTCTTCACCTTTCTTAGGTCACTTATTTTCTACCCCCTCCTTTCTTCTTTGTTAGCATAAGTCACCCATGTCTGCTCAGTTTGCTACATTTCCAACTCTCAAGGGGCCCTCAGACCATCCCCTTCGTTTCTTGCTCATCAGACTGAGGGAACATACACCCCGCCAAGACTGGCTAGTTGACTTTACTCACGTGCCCTGTGCCAAATGTCACTGCTACCTCTTAAACTTGTTTGATACCTTCTCTGACTGGCTGGAAGCCTTCTCACCACTGTTGAAAAGGCCTCCACCATTGCTCACACTCATACATCAGATAATCCCCTGCTTTGTCCTTCTTGCCACCATTGAGAGTGGCAAAAATAAATGAATGGGACTATATCAAACTAAAAAGCTTCTGCACAGCAAAAGAAACCATCAACAAAGGAAAGAGCCAACAGAATGGGAAAATTTTTTTCAAACAATGCATCTGATAAGGGACTAATATCTAAAATATATATAGAACAAGTATGATTTAAAACAATTAAACAAACAAGCCAATTAAAAAGTGGGCAGAAGACCTGAACAGACACTTCTCCCATGAAGACACACAAATGACCAAGAGACATATGAAATAATGATCAACTTTATTAGCTATCAGGGAAATGCAAATCAAAACCACAATGAGATACCACCTCAAACTTGTGAGAATGGCTATTATCAACAAGACAAGGAACAACAAGTGCTGGATAGGATGTGGAGAAAAAAGAACCCTTTCATACTGCTGGTGGGAATGCAAATTGGTATAACCACTATGGACAGTGTGAATGTACTTCAGAAAATTGGGAATGGAGTTACCACATGACCAAGCAATCCCCCTTCTGTGTATCTACCAAAAAAATATAAAACCATAGTCTACAAAGACTTATGTACCCCAATGTTCATTGCAGTGCTGTTCACGGTGGCCAACACATGGAAACAACCAAAGTTCCCTGTGACAGATGACTGGATAAAGAAGCTGTGGTACATATACATCATGGAATATTACTCAGCTATAAGAAAAGATGAAATACTGCCATTTGCAACAAAACGGATGGACCTGGAGGACATTATGCCAAGCGAAATAAGCCAAACAGAAAAAAATCAACAACCATATGACTTCATTAGTATGTGGAATATAAAATTAAAAGCAACAAACAATAAAAAATTCATCAATATAGTCAATAGTTTAGTGGCTACCTGAGGGCAAGTGGGGAAGAGGTGGAGGTAAAAGAGGTGGTAAAAGAGGAGGGAGGGTAAGTTAAATATAAGGTGACAGAAAACTGCCTGGTGAACACATAATGTAGCACATAGATGATGCACTGTAGAATTGCACACCTGGAACCTATGTAATTCTTATTAATCAATGTCACCCCAATAAGTCTAACAATAAAAATATAAAGCAAGTTCCAGTAATTAAGTGGAGTTGTGGAAGAAAGGATTGACCCCACACTGCTGGGGAAACCAGTTATGGATGCCTGATGGATTTCCACCAAGCCTGTGGTCAAGAACCAAGTTCCTCAGACTGCTGGGTAAGTACTTGCCTCATCCCTGGGAGATTGTTATTCTGCTTTCAACATGCAGACTTTTTCCTTCATCACATAACATGATCAAGGCAGCAACCTTGATGTTAAAAATGAAGAATTTTAAAGGTCTGTCCTATGTTGGACAGATTGTCTTCTTTCTATAAAGTTGTTTGATCTCTGTACCCTGTGAGGTCCTCAGGTCCTGCACACACTGTGGATTTTGTTTGTTTCTTTTTCTTCAAAACCATGGCACTGTTTTCAGAAATATTATCTTCTGTCTGTGTCTGAGGGGAGAAAGTTGGTATCAGGTTGATACTTCAAGAGTTCCAATGTTCTTTGCAGCCTGTTGGTGGTGCTGGGGGATGTGGGGTATCAAGACTGGCTCCTAGCATTATGGACAGAGTCCAATGTGGCCTTCAAAAAACTCTACATCCTCAGGAGTCAGGTCCACCAGGTCCAGTGTGGGTTCCCTGTGCAGAGTCATCGAACCTCATTTCACCACCCACAGTGATTTGTGAGCTGTCCTGGCTGATGGAGGGTGAAACCAGCACACACTACTCTCCTTAAGGTGGACTGACAGGCAGGCTGATCATCCAGGCAGAGCTTTAGAAAGTGGTGGCTTTCTTGGAAAGTGCTGCCATGCCTCTGTTTTCACTCACTCACTCAATCTACCCTCTCTTCCCTGTTATCCTCTTCAGGCTCCCAGGAGAGACTTTCTTTTCTGAGAAGACAAATAGAGAAACTCAGCCACAAGGACACCAGACTCTTGCTTTTTTTTTTTTTTTTTTTTTTTTTTTTTTTTTTTTTTTTTTTTTTTTTTTTTTTTTTTTTGGTATGTGGTAGCTCCCTGGCTGGGAATCGAACCCAGGCCACAGCGCTGACAGTGCCAGCACCAAAGCCTTAAGCCACTACACCATCGGGGATCTCCCCAGACTCTTGCTTTGATGGTTCTGTCCTGGCCAGTGTCCTCTCAGTGTGTTGGTGAGTGGGACTATGGGTTCGGGTCCCAGAGGTGGTGATGTCATCTGACAGCAGCCTGTTTGTGGGAAGCCTGTCCTGCCTGAGGTAAACTCCAGAGGTCATCTTGGTCCTAGCAGAGGAACGAGCATCATCACCCTTTGGGATAAACATTTCTACAGCCTATTTTGGCCATCAGCCTCTTCTTTCAATTAGATCTATAAGTCATAGAAAAGGATCCACCCCTCGGTGTCATGGGGTCAGCCTGCAGCTGATATGACATGCATCAGTGGAGGCCCACAAAAGTGACTGAGTACCTCTGGTTGGATAGACCTGGATTCTAGTGTGAGGCCTCTTACCACTCCTCTCACAACTAAGAATAGTGTGGGTCCACTGTCTGAACATGTGGGTTTACCATCATCCAGGCTGTTCCCCATATCTTTTTTCTTGTCTCATTATGGATCCTGCACATGTCACTTCCTCTGAAAATCACATATATCTGTGTTCTCAACTTTGTTATTTCCCTTAAAGCTACCCTCTGCCCACACCCTCAGTCTGGGAAGGCCTACAGTTCACCCTGTTCCCCTCTTTGGTGCATAAGACATTATTGGGAGGACACCACTGGTGGCCAGTTTGTCCCCAAGATAGTCTAGATTTGCAAGAATGATATGGCCACCTACACTTTGCTTCTCTCACACGTGGACTTTTCTTATTGCCAGTAAAGTCAAAGCCTTACACCACAGCTTCCCATTATAATGTGGCTTTAACACATCAATCTGTGCCAGAATTTTGAATGGCCTCTCTAGATCTCTGGTTGATGCCTGTGTACTGTACTCTGACAGCAGACTTCCAAAATCTATTCTCAAAAAATAATTTTGTTTTATGTGTGCAGAAGATTTTAGGCTCTAAAGTGATGGGGCAAAATCCAAGGACCTTCCTTGGAAAGTAAATGTTTTACTAGATTTTTCAAAAAAATGTGTTTGTAACTGTATTGCAAATTACTGAGACCAGGGAGGTTAACTTTGGATCCGGGCAGACAGAAGAAAAATTGAGGAGCTGCAGACAACTGAAACACAGCCTTTATTCCAGAAACAGAGCAGCAACAAAATGGCATCCATGAGTTCTCTCTCAATAGCTCCCTCTTGGAGAGTTCTAACACCTTATATAGGCAGGAGAACAGGAATGGCAGGCAGCCGAGAAGCGAGCTCCTACGATGCAAAACAACAAACTGGCTGCCACTTGGAAAAGTGTAAATCGTGGTTATATAACAAATGGGCATCATTTTGGTGAAAGGTTAGTGAGAGTGCCTAATCTACTTCATTTTCCCCACACATCACCCTTTCAGAGTTTCTCACCTCACAATCTATCTTGTTACCAGAAAATGGGGTGCCCTCATTGGCACGAAGTCAATGTCCTGGTTCTTGGTATCTTGAGCAAAGAATTAAACAAGACACACACAAAAGTATAGAGGTGAAACAAAGAGATAAATTTATTGAAGAGAAAGTACACTCCAAAGAGGTAGGAGGGGGCTCGAGCAAGGACAGTGGCTCAAGAGCTGCAATTAATGAGGCTTTGGTACATTTATTTTCTTCCTTGTCTTCAGGGGAGACAACTCTGGGCATGGGGTCTCTTGATTGACAAGTCTGATTGACAAGGGGCCTATTACATAATGTCTTCTGATTGCGCATGCCCTTTCCCAGAGTTCAGTGTGTTGTAATGATATTAATGAACTTCTGGGCATATGTATGACATTACAATGATGGTATAATGAGGCCCAGGTGAGATGAAGGTCATTTTAACTGTCACTGCACAGGTGTTAGGAACTGGCCCAAACTGGTGGGCTTCTTGTGCCCTCTAACTTCCCTGTATTTGCCTGGAACTTCCTCCTGTGGCTTCCTACCCTGGGGCAGGGATTACTAGTGAAATGGTGGCATCAAGGTGGTGACTATCCAGTGGGGTGAGTCTCAAGGGAGGGGTCCCTCCCTATTCTATCTGCCTTCCTCACTATCTGCCTTCCTCACATTTTCTTGAGAGACCATGATCCCCACAAATCTCCATGGGAAGCTGAGGGGCTGGAGGTCTCATCTTCCATATCTGCTTCTTGCTGAATGTGGTCATTGTTCCTACCTATTGGGGATCCACAGAACTCTCACTCTATGTGATCTAAAAGTGGAAGGGGTCTCAAGATCCACCATGTGGACTCCTTTGGTCAAGATGGGCTGGAAGCCTTGCCAGGCGACATCTGCATTCCAAAGGCCCCTAGATAAGGAGAACCAGACCCAGTTAGTAAGTTCAAAAGCTTTGGCCCAAAAGGTAGGCCTCAAAGCCATCACTGTAGGTTGGCTACATGACAGAAGATTTGTTTAGCTCTTTGGAGTCTGCGTCCTGCTGATTTTGGTCTCCACCAGTCACCCAGGTATGACCGCCTATCCAGGAATGGCCTGGGGATGATACAATTAATAAACACAAATTCACAGTTGCAAGGATGATTAGTTAAAATCTAGCAAACCCAGCTAAGTTTTATTATCACAGATCACAAATTTTAGGATGGCTAACCAGGGCTGGAGACAGACATTTTGTAAATATAATTAGCAAGCACAAGTTACAAGTTCTTCTCTGAATGATTAGCTCAAACCAGGGCAATGGATATCTGGGAGATACAGGGTAAAAGCCTGTTGTTTAAGTTTTGGGGTAATTGTCTAAAGCAGGAGGCAGGATGAAGACATTCCATGATTCAAGTTAGGAGCACTCTGTTGTTTAAGCTAGAGTTAAAGGAAAACAGATTGAGAGGTTGATTAAGGCTACAGTCTAGGAAAAAGGTGAAACTGAGAGCTAAAGAACAAGAATAGTCTTTAGTGAAGTGGGGGGATGGCTGTTGTTTTTGGCCCATATCAATAATACAGACTACAACAACAAACTAAATAGTATGATTGATGGTAAAGAGGATAATCGAAAGGTGAAAGCTGCAAAGCCACATGAAGAATACAAGGCCAAGATATTAAAAGTAAAAATTTATTAAAACCACCCAGGTGTGAGTTGGTTCAGGCAAACTAAGCCACATCAGCCCTGAGAAGGAAAAGTGGAACTTTTATATGGAAAAGTGAGGAACTAACTCAGAAAGGCTGACTTGGTTCTAATTAAGTGGAACTGGGATTTTAAGAAATCTGCTCAGGCTGGGAGGTCTATGGGCAGAGCTGAACTCCTGGAACTCTTATGGTCCTAATATTCTGTTTGTAAACTCTATGGTTTCTACTTCCTGTATCCCAAATATATATGTCCTCCATCTTGGAACAAAGCCAGAGCATACATATGGCCAGCCAGGAGCACGTGTTCTCAGGCTCTCAGTACCTTTTTCTTTCTTTAACTTTTCCTGAATCAATCCTTTTGTTGACAGATTATCTAGTTCATGTTATTAACGAGTTGACATATGGGGGCTCATCCAGGATCTAGAGACAAATGAAATCCCAATGGCACTGGAGTGGATGAGTAAGTGAGGCGCCTTACTGAAATAGAGCTTTGTGGGCTCACTGTTTACTCTCCAATTTGGAGGTGTCATGTGACTTCTCATCTGGATTTGAGCTAGCACTTTTGTGCCTAAAGCTCTCCAGGCTTTATTTGGGAATTGTTTAGAATTTTTGGTGTGTGTGTGTGTGCATGGTATGTGAGGGTGCTGGTGTGTTTTAAAGGTCTTGTTTAATTGTCTAATTGTTTATCTGTTGTGAGTACTCAGTGTGGCATATCAGCCTGATTTCTTCAGAAAGCAGGTTGTCCTTTGAGTCTAAATTGTCTTTTGCCTAAAATCCCCTTGGAGATAAAGGTTTATTTTTATGGAAATTTGCCAGTTTTGGCTCAGAGAGCAAAGTGCCACCCAGCTCTTCCTATACTGAACTCCACGAGGATTGGTTGTTTTCCTAGAACTGGCTTCTTGGCCTACAGCCTGATTCACTGACCTGACTGTTCTGGAGTGAGGCAAGCTGAAAACCTGCAGGTTACCTGAACTGTAGGTTATTTTGGGCCCAGCAGTAGCAAAATGGTATCTTATCTAAGTTCAGGACCATCCCTCCATAAGGAATGCTGGCTGACTACATGGCTAAAACCCGTGATAAATCTTCATGTGCATATTTAACTAAATGGGCAGATCTGACTGAAAGTAATTTAGAAAATCAATGGTCAACATGGGAAACTTTTGAGATTCCCAAACTTAATTTTCTTGAAACTGAATTAAACAATAAAAGCGCTAAAAAATGAAGAAGCTGAGTGGAATGCCTTATTTGAATGGTATATTGAGGCTTCCAAAAGAAACAATATATCTGAAGTTGCCCTTTTTTATGAGATAAAGTCTTGAAATTAACAAAGGCTGCTTAAATTTCAAAAGGAGAGATGAAGTTGCCTTAAGCAACCTGCTCTCTTACAGCACTGTCTGGCCCTTCCCCCACTGCTTCATTATCTACTGATACTTTGTCTCCAACTTCCTCCTCCACTGTTCCCTTGCCTTCTGCTATGTCCCCAGGGCCACCTTCTGCTGAGCCCTCCCTGGCTCTTTCTCTGAACTTATCAGCACATTTCCATTTGATTAAATCCTCTGGGGATCCTAACTAACCCCAGGTCTCCTGTGTTCCCTGGACTAAAGCTGAGTTACAAGCCATTATAAAGGAATTTTCCTAAAGTAACAGGATTCACACAAATTTGTTGAGGAATTTGATATTACTATTCAGGTTTACCAGCCTGGGCTTTCTGATTTGTAAAAGCTAATTAATATGTTAGTTGGCGAAGGCCAGGCTCGACACTGGATGAGAATTTCTGGATGGGAGCATCCTGAGAAAGTCTTAGAAAAGCACACTTCCAATTTCTGGGAAGAAGCTAAGGAAGTTGCTTGAAAGTTACATCAAGCAATTCCTAAGGCTTTACCAAGGTCTACTGATTGGAACAAAATTCAGACTTGCTCACAAAGACCTGATGAAACTGTTCATGACCATTACAATAGACTTCAAGTCATCTTTAAGGAAAATTCTGGTCTTCCTTCAGATGTTGATACCACTCAGTAACTTTTAATTCTTTGTTTGTCAATGGGCTGAATAAAAACCTTTCCCTCTTGGTCAGGAGATCCAGAATGGGATGGGGAGCCATGGCCACCCTAAATTTGGCCAATGAGTTAGCCAGTACTCTAGATGAGACACCTAGAAGTAAGATTGCCAAGATTTTTACTTCTCAGCCTTGGCAAATGAGAGACCCTATACAAAACAGAAGGACTTCAATTTTTTGCCATTATTGCAAGAGACAAGGACACTGGAAGAAAGATTGCTGAATGTTTAAGTATTTCAGACACCCTCATCCTTCTAGTCAGCCTGTTTCAGTCCTCTTAATCCCCAATGATGGGGCTCTGAGGGACTACAGGGGTTTTTCCCAATCCTTCCTCTTAATCAGCTTAGAGAAACCTCTCTCCAAATTGGAAAGGAAACTATTTCTGTTCTTACTGACATGTGCTACACTCTTGGTGCTCAACCCCACTGTCATAAAACAACCCCTGACTCAGAGTAATAAAAAATTTAAAATAGTGGGGATTTCAAATAAACCTCAACAGGTTTATGTATCTAAACCTATTCCCTTCTGTTTAGGTCCTTTAAGAGGTGAGCATTGTTTTCTCCTTAGTTCTTTTACTCCTACCCATTTATTAGGTAGAGACTTCTAGAGAAGTATCATGTTGAAATACCCTTTTCTTGAAAAGGAGAAATAATGTTAGAGCCTGATGGTAATTGACAGAATGACTAGTTAGGTGAATTACATGGCCTTTCAGCATTGTCTATCTGTGCTATCTTTGATGGTACGGTAGCAGAATCTAAGAGCACTGTCCCTATTGGGACAACTGCCACCTTCTTTATGGGCAAAATCTTCAACTCATATTGGCAGAAGTCACAGTGCACCTCCTATTAAGATCCAAATTGATCCTTCAAAGCCTCTGCCCAGAATTAATCAATATCCTATAAGTAAAAAAGCTTTTCAAGGTATAAAGCCCATAATAGAGGACTACATATATTCCTTATATTAATCCATGTAACACTCCAATTTTACCTGTGAAAAAGGCAAGGAGATGAGGGTGGAGGTTTGTCCAGGACCTCTGAGCAGTAAATCACATTGTGATCCCTCGATACCCCATAGTTCCTGATCTCACACGTTGCTAGCATCTATTCCAACTGGAAGTAAATTCTTTATAGCATTTGATTTATGCAATGCCTTCTTTAGCATTCCAGTTGATAAAGCTAGCCAATACCTCTGCCTTCACTTGGGAAGAAAAGCAAAATACCTGGACGCTAATGCCTCAGGGTTTTACTGAAAGCCCTTATTTCTCACAGATCCTGAAGACTGATTTGGATGACATCATTTTCCCCAAAGTTCCACTTTGTTGCAATATGTGAATGATTTACTTCTTTGCTCTTCTCAGGTTTTCTCACAGGAAGATAGCATACATCTGTTGGAACTTTTGGCCTTGAAGGGACATAAGATTTCTAAAGAAAAATTACAATTTGTCCAAAGTCAGGTCCAGGATTTGGGACTTCTTATATTGGAACAAGGACTACACCTGGATCCAGATAGACTTCATGGTGTCCTGAATTTCCCAAGGCCCAAAACTAAGTGTCAATTACCAGGTTTTCTAGGGCTAGTTGGCTACTGCCAGAATTGGATCCCAAATCTCTCTCACAGCAAAATCTCTGTATGTCTTACTGAAGAATGACAGTCCTGACCCAAACCCATGGGAAGAGCAGGAAAACAGAGCCTTTAAAGCCTTGAAAAAGAGTTTAATAATCCCACCTTCCCTTGGGCATCCTAACTATCAGATTCCCTTTCTCCTTTTTGTGCATGAAAAGGAAGGGACTGCCCTTCCTTTTGAGTGCTCACTCAAAAACATGGGATCAGTATAAACCCCTAGGCTACTACAGTCAACAGCTGGATCCTGTGGCCTGGGGATACCCTCCTTGTCTTGGGGCCATCACTGCTACTGCCCTCTTGGTTAAGACCACAGAGAAAATTGTTGTGGGATTGTAGGAATGTAAATCTTTTCTTCCAAATAAGGGCCTAACTTTCCTCCTTGGAAACCCACCATAGGAATACACCTTAGAACAGTTCCCTATCCTCTCCCCCAATTCATCCTGTTTACACAAAGGTCAAATGGCCTGCCCTGGAATGTTTTTGTCTCCTCTCCCTCGCACCTTCTCCCTCGTGAAATGTCATAAAAATATAAAATAGCCAATTGGGTGAGGTTAAGAGTGTGAGGTCTGAAGCCCTAGCCAACAGGGCAAGACACAGGTTTAATTAAGCTTGCGTTAGATATAAAAGGGTGTGTGATGCTCCACTCGGTGTGCTTGCAGCTTTTGTCCGGGTCTGCATCTATGCACCCTTCTGCAGAAGTAAAAATTGCCTTGCCAAGATATTTAAATCTCCAAGTACTTATTTGCGACACTGAAGTTTCATTTCTAACAGGATCCCCTCTAACCAGTTTTGTTCCACATGCAGAAGAAGCTCTCCTGAACATCACACTCAGCCTCTTTCAGCTAGTCTCCTTCTTAGGAAATCCTTTTGTTAACTGCTTCCCACATAACCTAGTCTCCTTGTAATAATCTTAATTCAGCTACCTTTCTCCCCTCTGAGGCTGAGGAAGCACATAATGACTGCCTGACACTGACAGATCATCTCCTAACTCCTGGTGATGATTTGCAGAAGACTCCTTTAAGTAAAGCTGATTTCTTATGGTTCACAGATGATTCATACTTAAAAAATTAAAATGGTGAGTATTGTGTGGGTTATGCCATTGTAGCTTCTTCTTGAAGTCATCAAGGCAGCATCTTTGCCTTTGGCCACTTCAGCACAGCAGGCTGAATTATATGCCCTCACTCGAGCTTCCATTTTAGCAAAAGGTAAAGCTGTTGACATTTATACTGAGTAGTTCATGACTTTGGAATATTATGGAAATAATGTGGTTTCCTTACCTCCAATGGAGATAAAATAAAAAATGGTCCATGTGTTAAGGAATTACTAGATGTTATACTTTTACCTGATGCTTTAGCTGTTACTAAGATTACAGGACATTCTAAGCTTGATTCCCTGAAAGCCAAAGGGAATCACTTTGCTGACATTTCAGCTAAAAATGCTGCCTTTAAAGGCATTAGCAGCAGCCAAACTTCTGTCATGATTCACAAAGATGCTTTTCCAGTTGATAACTTAGAAAAGCTGGCCAGAGAAGCTCAGGAATTGGCTTCAAAGGAAGAACAGCAAGACTGGAAATCTACCAACTGCTGGTTTGGTAAGAGAAAAAAGGCTCTGGCTCAGACCAAGTAACAACCCAGTCCTACCAGAAAGTCTAAAATTTCCATTCCTAACTACTGTACATGCATTAAATCATTGGTCCACTGACAAAATGGTAGCATTCATGAACTAATATTGGTAGGGAGATATTAAAAGGGTTGCAAAAAGTGCCTACCCTAGGTGTCCCACCTATCCAAAGTACAATCCAGGGAAGCATGTTCACACTGCCCCTGGATGTTTTAAGTTGCCAAATGGATAATTTGAGGTCTGACAAGTAGCTTTTATACAGCTTCCCCCATCTCAAGGGTACAAATATGTTTTACTCCTGATAGGTATGTTTTCTCACTGGACTGAAGCTTTCTTTCCCTTGTAAACAAACTAATGCATCCACAGTGGCTAAAGTGCTGTTAGAGAAAATTATTACTACTTGGGGAACTCCTCTTGAACTCCACAGTGATCGAGGAATCCACTTTGGTCAGGTAATACGAGTTTGTGCTATCTAGCCACTTCTACAGCATTTTCACTGTGTATACCATCCTCAATCTTCAGAATTGGTTGAACACACTAATGGCATTATTAAAACTCAATTAGCAAAATTTGTAGAAATGCTTCAAAATACCTTGGCCAAAAGCATTGCCATTAGTCCTTTTAAATCTCAGATCCACCCCTTTGGGGACTCATAAGCTTTCACCCTTTGAAATAATTAAAGGATGCCCTATGCATTTGGCCCCTGCTGCTTTTGATCCACAGTTGGTGAAAGGAGACATGCTTCAGTATTGTAAAAGCTTAGTTGCTTCTATTGAGAATAATAATGCTTTGGTATAACAATCTTTTCACAGTGCACTCCAGAAAAGTGAGAAACTAAAAATCCATACTCTGCAACCTGGACATTGTTTACTGGAAAAGACACCTCAAAAAAAAAACTCCCTCCAGCCTCGCTGGAAGAGCCCTTGCAGGCAGGTATATTGTTGACTAACCCTTGTACTGCTAAACTGCAGAGAGGAGATTCCTGGATACATGTGTCCCACCTGAAGAAGGCACACAACCCTGACTAGAACTGCACACAATTTGGTGACCTGAAACTAAAGCTGTCAAAAATTTAAGATAAGTGAACTCTTAAAGTAGACATTGCCAAAGTGCCTAAGTCAGACTTGCGCAACTTATTTCCTTAACAAAAACTTTTATTTTTATTTTCTTTATTCCTTAGAAGGAACATGCTGTTGTTTGCATCTCCTAAGCCATTACAACAAGTTATGGGGATGGTATGTTTCTGGCTTTGGAACTGTTATTGACAACTTAGATCTATCTCAGCTATGATCATCTTTGTTTCACTATTTACAGGTTTGAGTTCCTGGTTTCAATGTGTCATATAGATTAGATTGTTATGTTGCTCTAATCCACTTTTTCTTTAAAATTATTATTGTTATTAAGCTCTGCACCTGCTACCTCCTTAACCCTAAACCCAAGCTGTTTCCGAACCGTACACTTTCCTTCTGATGTGAGAGATGATACTGAGAAGAGGTCCTTCCCGGTATTGAGGGAGAAAATGCTAAAGACTGAAGACCTGACTATTGATTAGTGATGCTTTTGAAGAAAGATCTTGTTCAAAAGGGATGAATGATAAAGTGGAACTGGGATTTTAAGAATTTTGATCAGGCTGGGAGGTCTGTGGGCAGAGCTGAACTCCTGGAACTCTTATGGACCTAACATTCTGTTTGTAAACCCCATGGTTTCTACTTCCTGTATCCCAAATAGATATGTCCTCCATCTTGGAATGAAGCCAGAGCATGCACATGGCTGGCCAGGAAAGCATGTTCTCAGACTCTCAGTACCTTTTTCTTTTTTTTTTTTTTAACTTTCCCAAAGAAATCCTTTTGGTGACAGATTACCTAGTCAATGTTATTAACGAGTAGACAGTCCAAACTGTCTGTGGGGATTCAGCTTGAGGGGTTTCAGATAATTCCCTAGTTTCAGTCCCCGGTACAGCATACCTTAGTGATTGTCTTAATAGCATGCCTCAGTGGCTGAGTAACTGATCAACAGATTCTGCCTGTGGGTTTAGCAGTCAGTCAGCAGTCAAACTAGTTCCTGGCTGTAGAATGGGGGTGACCTGCCTCTATTTTTACCTAACAGTAATCAAGGCAATGCACCATTTATTAGTGAGAGAAGCCTACAATTCTTGGAGGGGATCCCATCAGGTGCTTAAAGCTTTGAGTTTTCTGCAGTTAAGGCTTTTAATGCCTGACTAACATTGTGTTTTTCACCACAGATATATATACTACATTCAGTGCCAATCCTAGGAAGCAGTAAGAAAATCTAAGCTCGTGCAATTTTGCAACACAACTTTGTGCATCTGTTAGACTTCTGTATTCAAAAGCAATAACACTAGGTGGGTTTCATTAAAGGCATGAGCCAAATGCAAAGCTGAGGCAGTTATCTCTTGTAAATTTTCTAGCTCCTTGAGGGGAAAATATAGACAGCAAATAGAACCACCATACAGTGCACTTCCTGTATGCCAAGCTTTCAAAGAGCCCCAATTACTGGGGTTATTTTTTACCCAGAATGAGAAGGACTCAGCCTGGTACATATGGCCATCCCAAGGAATAGCAGCCAGTCCAGTTTGCAGGCAGGTAGGGCCAGCCATGCTGCCTGCATACTCATAAGCTCATCCAAGGATGAGTGCTATAGTGGATAGGGGAATGTTTTCAAGGCATATGGTGTCCCCCAAGATTATTTCACAGAGATCAGAGAGAGTCCAGCCCATATTCATACCTCCCTCTAGTGTACACTGGCACAATAACAGAAAGTTCCATGGCTCCAGCCGTGAGCCAGGGCTGAGTCTTGTTTATTTGCTCTAAACAAGAGAAAACACCTGCCACTTGGCTGTGTTCCATGCAGGCATTGGATCTTTAGCGTCCAGTGGCAGAGTCAAGTCCAATTCTTCACAGTAGCTTTATCTTCCATGGGATGCTGCTAGTTGTGGTGAGCAACAACTTGGTACAAACCTAGCATGCTGATTGGTTGGACACTGTGGCCAGAGTATGCACCCATTCCACTAAGGTATTGGTCCACACAACACTAAGGATGGAAAGAAAGAGAAGTTATAGGTACTAGGATAGGCAAGTCTTTGCCCTCCAGAAGAATGCAAGTGAGCGTTTTATTAGCTGACAGCACAGTGGCTAGCAGGGGCAGCCTCCTATGGTGCACGTACCAAAACTGCTTGGCTTGTGCAGTCAGATCAGTGAGTTCAACATGCAAAAGAATGGAAGAACTCATAGCAGGACATAAGGAGATAACAAACGTTCCTTTTAACAGTGTAGTCCCTTTTGCCCCTCCAGGGTAATACACTTCCACATGAGGGGGCCACTGCTCAATTACCCAAGGGGTTACCTGTAGGTTACTCTCCAAACCTTTTCCCCAAGGGCCCAACACAGTCACTCATCACATTGTGGGGAGCCTGTATAGTCTAAGGTCAAGGCCAAGTAACTTGGCTGGACCAGTAGAGGCTGCCAACAAGATGTTGCTTTGTTGCCTGAAGCCAGGTTTTAGTTATTCATCTGTGGCTTATATCTGCAATTGAATTGGGGCTGCTCCTCAGTGGAGGAGGACCTCTGCTGAAGCTAGCCCACTCTGCCTGCTCCATTCATTTAGAGCAGTGGTTCTCAACCTTTCTAACATCACGACCCTTTAGTACAGTTCCTCGTGTGGTGGTGACCCCCATAAAATTATTTTCATTGCTACTTCATAACTGTCATTTTGCTACTGTTATAAATTGTAATGTAAATACTTGATATGTGTTTTCCAATGGTCTTAGGTGACCCCTGTGAAAGGGTCATTTGACCCCCAAAGGGGTCACAACCCACAGGTTGAGAAGCGCTGATTTAGAGTCTGTAGCACAGTTCACAACCATTTTGTCCATTCTGTCAAGAACTGAGCTGCTCCAAGCTGGCGCAAGCCTTGTTTGAGCTATTTGTTGCATTGCTCAAAGATTCCTGCTGCTTGAGGATGGTAAAGGGTGTGGAATTTCCATTCTATACCCATTTCCTCAACCCATTGTTGTACTCAGGCACCTGAAAATTGATGCTGCTGTCACTTTCAATGACCAATAAACAATCGTATACAGCTCAGAGATGCTCCAGCACAGGTAATACTGCGTGTTGATCTGGACAATGGGCTGCACATGCAGTCAAAAGCCCCACTCCAGGATTGACACTAGTCACAGTGTATTGATACCCTTCTGAATTGGGCAGGGGACATATTATGTCCATCTACCACCAAGTCAGAAGAACTTGGCCCCATATAACCCACTTGTCCGAGGCTGCCGGCCTTTGTGGATGTTTCTTAGAACATACAGTACATTGCTTGCAGGCTGTGAGCACATCCGCATAAGTAATAGGCAAGTTCCACAACTTTACCATTGTCCACATAGTTTTTTGTCCTGCATAAAGTAGGTGTGGGTGTAACCATTGCACCACATCTCTGACAGGAGCAGTGTCTAACTGTCTCACCTTTGCCAAGGTATGTGTCTCATTATTGCCCAGATGGCTTTCCCCTGCTGGCAGCCTCCTGGGTAGGCCTCATTGAAATCATTCTCAGCTGCATTTCATGAGCAAGGGCTCAGTGGGCTGCCTATGAGACTGAACACAGCTTCTCTGAAATGTTCCATGTGTGCTTGCCTCACTAAATGAATGCTTCAGAGTGTCTCTGAACTACTGCATATGAGCATGTCTGTGGGTTCTCACTTTTGGTGGCCTTAGGTCCTATCCAGAGCCTTGTTTCTGATATATGATGGTGAAGAGAGAAAGAGACATGGGTTGCTTTGTTTTCCTTTTCCTTTTTATTTTTCAATTATATTTGACATACAATATTATATTAGTTTTAAGTGTACAGCATAGTGATAAGACATTTATATGACTTACAAAATCTTTATTTCAATACATCTGGTTCCCATCTGACACCTATATAGTTATTAACTATATGCCCTATGCTGCACTTTACAGTCCTGTGACTATTTTGTGACTATGAATTTGTACTTCTTGATTTCTTTCTTTCTCTTTTCACCCACCTCTCCCACCCTCCTCCCATCACCCCAACAAATCTAGTACCCATCTGATGTCACCCATGGTTATTGCAAGATCATTGACTATATTCCCATGTTACACCCTATATCCTCATAACTATCACTTTGTAACCAACAAACTGAACTTCCCTATCTCTTCCCATTATTTCACCCCCACCCCAAACTCTATCCCACCTGCAGTAAAACAAATATTTTCTATATCTATGAATCTGTTCCTGTTCCACTTGTTTATTTTCTTCTTTGGATTTTACCTATAAGCAAAGTCAGGTTGCATTTGTCTTCCTCTGTTTGACACTCCACTTAGTGCAATACCATTCATGTCTTTTGATTGGAGGTTTTAATCCATTTAAATTGAAGGTAATTTTTGATGTGTACCTATTGCCATTTTATTGTTCATAATTTTTCTTCCCCCATTCCCCCCATCTTAAAACATTCCTTGTAATACCGGTTTGGTGGTGATGAACTCCTTTAGCTTTTTCTTGTCTGAGAAGCTCTTTGTTTGGCCTTCAATTTTGAATGATAGCCTTTCTAGGTAGGGTGATCTTGGTTGTAGGTCCTTGCTTTTTATCACATTGAATATTTTCTGCCACTCCCTTCTGGCCTGCAAAGTTTCTGTTGAGGAATTAGCTGACAGTCTTATGGGAGCTCTCTTATAAATAACCAGTTGCTTTTCTCTTGCTGCTTTTAGGATTCTCTATGTATCTTTAACTTTTGCCATTTTAATTATAATGTGTCTTGGTGTGGGCCTATTTGGGTTTATCTTGTTTGAAATTCTCTGTACTTCCTGGGCTTGTATGTCTGTTTCTTTCACCAGGTTAGAAAAGTTTTCAGTCATTATTTCTTCGAACAGGTTCTCAATTTTTTGCTTTCTCTCTTCTCTTCTGGTATTGCTATGATATGTGAACATTGTTGCACTTGATGTTCTCCCAGAGGCCCCTTAAACTATCCTTATTTTTTTTTTATTCTTTTTTGTTTTTCCTGTTCTGACTGGATGTTTTTTGCTACCTTGTCTTCCAATTTGCTGATTCGATCCTCTGCTCCATCTAGCCTGATTCTTTCTATTGTATTCTGAATTTCAGTTATAGCATTCTTCATTTCTGACTGGTCCTTTTTCATGCTTGCTATGTTCTTCTTTATGCTTGCTATTTCTCTGTTGAAGTTTTCACTAAGTTGAGGAGCCTTAAAATAATCATTTTGAGCTCTGTATCTGATAGGTTGCTTGCATCCATCTTGTTTAGCTTTTCTTCTGGAATTTTCTGCTGTTCTTTTATTTGAGATATATTATTTTATTTCCTCATTTTTGATACCTGTCTGTATTTGTTTCTATGTATTAGGCAGAGCTACTATGTTTACCAGTATTGTTGGATAGCATTATGTAATAGGCTCCCTGTGGGGCCCTGGCACTGTCTCCCTGGTTACCTGAGCTGGGTGCTCCTATAAATTCTGGTTTGATACCTATGCTGTGCCTGGAGCTACTCAGCAAAAGTCTCAGAGCACACCCTTGGTTGTTGTTGCCAGCCTGGGCCCTGAGGATTAAATAGTTTTCCAAGGAAGATTGGAATGCAGGTGGAGCAGGGTGCTCACCAGAGAAAATGTCTTTGGTGTTGGCACAGTTAGGTGAAATGGGGTCCCAGTGAGTCAGCAGGTTGGAACGTGTAAAGCTCAACAGACCAATCAGGTTCAGATTTGGCCATGTGGGGGCGGGTGCAACACAGGAAAGATGGCACCTAGCAGTTGGTTGCATGGGAGGAAGATGCCCCCAGGAAAAAATGGTGACTGCCCTTCAGGAAATGGGCCTGCTCTTCCTCTAAGCAGTGAACACAGTGGCTCCCCTGCATAGCACCATCTTAGACTGTAAATTCATCTTCCTTAGTTTCAGTCAGCAACTGTTTATGGAGGCCTGCCAGTGAGGACAACCAGTGGATGACCAAAACAGGCATGCACAGTTCCTGCTTTCACAGCAGGAACTGTAAATAAAGAGGTAGAGGCAGGCAGAAAACAAGAACATTGGGAAATTCATGAAATTAGCTGCGTAAGTGCTAGGTGGAACATCTATCAAAAAAGGTACAAGATTTAGGCAAATCTGAAGATGGGGGTTGGTTCTGTGCGGAGGTAACTGATGAGCTGTGACCCCCAAGAATGAGAAGGGGGATAACCATGCAGAAAATGAGGGGGATTGGGGAGCATCCCAGTTACAGAGAGTCAACTCTATAACACCCTGTGGTGGGAAAGAGCTGGGTATGTGTGCTTGAAGGATGGTCCCTCAAAGATCCTGGTCCTAACTCCTGGGACTCATGCATGTTGCCTGATATTGCAAAAGGGATATTAAAAATATGATTAAGGGATCTTGCAACTGAGAGATGAATAATCTTTGATGATCCAAATAGACTCCTTAATGCAATGATGGGTATTGTTATGAGAAGTGGGGGAGAGAAAGAAAGAGGAAGAGACAAAAGGAGGATTGATACAGAATTAGAAGGCAATGTGACCCCTGAAGTCAGATGCTATGTTGCTGCCTTTGAAGGTGGAAGAAGGACCATTGCATGGATCAAGGCATGCAGCTCTAGAAGCTGGAAAAGGCAAGGATATATTTGCCACTAGGACCTCTAGGGAGACTACAGGCATGCTGCTGCCTAGATTCTAGTCCATTTTAGACTTACTGCTTTCTGGGACTACCAGAGGATACATTTATGTCATTTGAAGCCACTAAATTTGTGGCAATTTAGTCTAGCAGCCATAGGAAATGAATATGATATGTGTAAGATGAACTAAGAGGAGAATGTTGCCAGGTGGATTTCACACAGAAGTGGGGCCAGTATTGAAGGGCTTAGCCAGCTGTCTGTCCATGTTCAACAGCTGGGTCTTGATTGTAGAACAATGGCAAGTCACAGAAGAGTTCTAAGTAGGGGGCATGCAACCCAATTAATTATCTTCCCATGAGATATTTTTGGCTCCTGGGTGGAGAAGACACTGGAACGCATAGGAGTGGAGGTGAAAGGATGACAAAGTGGGAGATCACCTAGGACCACCTGGGAGCTCTTGCAGGTGAGGGGCAGGCAGTCGGCCAGCCTAAAGAGGCATCAGTGGAGGTAGAAAGAAAAAGAGAGATTCCAGAGGCATTTCAGAGGTGGATTTCCAAAGGTTGACAGATAAGTTGGATGAGACTGAAGAACAAACCAATGGACAAGGGAAAGAGAAGAATTAAGAATGATACCTAGATTTCTGAGTTGAGTAAACTGGAAGACTGAAGAAGACAGGTAGAAAACACATTTGAAAGTGGCAGGGGGGACTTTCACTTTGGATGGTCAAGCCTGAGACACCTAAGAGGAGAAGTTGAGTGGAGACATGAAGTTATGGGGTGGGTCCAGAGCCTGTGGGAGAGCTCAGCACCACATAGAACAGGGTGTTGGCATCCAAAGGGAAGTGGGGTCATTGGGCCTACATAATATAACTTGGAAAGAGACAATGGAAAGACTAAGAATTCTTGAGGGCCCAGATAAGAGTGGTACTGAGATCCAGGTATGTAATTTTTTTTTTTATAGAGGTGAAACAAAGAGATAGTTTATTGAAGAGAAAGTACACTCCAAAGAGGTAGGAGTGGGCTTGAGTAAGGAAAGTGGCTCAAAAGCCCAGGTATGTGATTTTAGTCAGGGCTCAGAGCAGAAGATGTTTCCTTGTTTTGGAAAGTCCAGCAGGGACACGAAGAGCATTGTAGGCTTGTGCAGTGACTCATTGAACTCAATGAGGAGTAAATGAGTTCGATTCTTAAAGTCCTATGATAGGAAGATGATCTGAAAGGGCATGCTAGGGACCTGTGGGTTATCCGGAAGCAGAGAGATTCTATGTCTGTGACTAGGAAGCCACAATTCTGAGGTGCAGAACAGAGATATCCGAGCAAAAGTATGTTTGAAGATCCTAAGACTTTTATTATATTCACCATTACCCTAGAATGAAAAGGGGGAAAGAAGTCAATCTGAGTGTTTTTCCTGCCACAGCATCCAAACCAGACGTTGAAATGAATACATGCCACAGAGAAGTGATAGGAGGCCTGAGCTGAGTCTATCACATTGTTTAATTATGATACCAACAGGGCTTCATGCCTCCCTCCTTTGCTTTCATCTCAGGACCACTGTAGCCTAGCAATGGCAGCAGCGAGTGAGGCACATGTCAGAAAATACCTGCACATGTGGGGGAACATGTAGCCTTGGGCACTGGGTGGCAGGTGTTTGAACAACCAAGTCCCGAATGGCATTGCGGACCTGCCTGGGCAGTTTCCCTTGCAGAATGGCATGAGACAGGCAATGTCCCTGATCAGACTGGCAATCCCAGGTCTTAGTATTTCTCTTTTTGGCTCTAAATATCACCCTTGCTATCATCACTTCCAGAACAAGTCATGAATCTAGTCTGCTAAGTGAATCCCTTTTCCCTATCAAACACATTGAACATCTTTCCTTTCAGGGTGCTGTATCCTTTTGAGCTCAGAAAAACTTCTATTTCTTCTCCTCCTCCTCACCTGCTCCCCCGCAGCACCCCCAGGAAACAAAGGGCTTCTTCAGGACCATGTTTGCCTGCATCACTGCATGAGTCTCCTGACTGGTCTCTCTGCTTCTGTCCTTGGCCCTGGGACTGAACCTGACCAAAGAAAAATCAGAGCAGCCCCTGCGTGCTGTGATCTAAACTCTCCAGGACTTCCCATTTGGTGCAATGTGGAGAGATGGTCTGTGGCAGGACTGTGTCCTTGAAGTAAACTGGGGTGTGGATTCCAGAACACTGGGTCCCACCAGGACAGAATACTGTCTTGACAGCACCACCTGTTTATGAAGGGAGTATACAGCCTTCTCATGGAATCTCAAGGCATTCAAGGATGGGGCAGTTCTAATAAAAAAGGTTTTTTTTCTGACTGAGAATTCCTGTTTCCTTAAGCAAGCAGGAATACAAGGTCAGGGCTCATAGTCCCTTGAGGCTCTGAGTTCCCTATTCCCATCTTTTCTCTCTATCTTGTGTCTTTTCTTTATGTTTTGTGGCACCCTTCATTCACCCCTTTCCCGTGCGGAGCTGGATTCAGCAGTGCAAGGTGAAAGTCAAGGTCTCCAGGTGATGACCTGGCCCACTACTGTGTTTTTCCTGGCCTCCCCTTGGCTTCTCACACCCCCATTCTCTGCACTCTGGCCACACCACTTCTTGGCCATGGCTGTGCCTTGACCATGCCAAGCACACTGCTGCTTCCAGAACTTGGCACCTGCCTGTTTCCTTTGAAGGGAAATATTCTTCCCTAGACAGTGGTGGCAGGGCTGCCTTCTTTATTTCCTATAGGTCTTTGTCCAAATGTCACCTCATAGAGGGAATTTTTCCCAGTACAATCCACCTAAAATCACAGTTTCAGATCATTCTTTTCTCCTCTGCCCTGCCTTGCTCTGTCTATCCCCACTGACTTTTGTCTTTTGGCTCTATGCTAACTGATGCACATTTGCTTTTTCCTTCCAGGAGACCATGGGTCATGCTTCCTTCAGTGTCTTTGGCATCTAGGTGGTACTAAGCACTCCTGGTACTCAGATATCTGTTGGATGGAGAATCCACCCTTCTTAAGGCTTGGAGGGGGGGGGGCAAAAGAAGTTGGGCCAAATTAGAATAATGAGTCACAGTTTTTCTGACAATACAAGTGTCACCTTCCTAAAAAAGGACGGTTTCCTGGGATGCAGGATGATTCCTAATGTATCTACTGCTTCAAATGGGATTGCAGATGTAGCATAAAAGAAAAATAAGGAGGGAGAAAGGGAGAGTGCTTGCCCTAGCTAAAAAGATTCAAAATCTTCCTCTCCCACTCCTGCCTTTCTTTTTACTCTGTCCTCTACTCCTTCTCACTGCATGGTTCAAGCAAAATTGTAATCTTCAGGCTGGCTGACTTTTTTTCATAGACAGCCAGACTATGTAAGACCTCTGAGTCTCACAACTTGATTGGATAATCTAGATCTATAAAAGGAATAGTCTCACCTAAAAGAACAATGCAAAGCATGCCAGGCCTGTTGGTATACATTTTATTGCTTTGTGTGCAGTGTGAGTGAAGTCATAAAGCTTGGGAAACAGGATAAAGATGGACTTAGGAAGGACAAGAGTAGATTGATTCTTAGGTTTTTCAAAAGATGTCCTTTTTATTCTGCATGCTATGGCAAGGGAGATGGGTGGCCTGTGTACTAGTACTGTTGAGTCATCACTTTTGTGACTTCTTTTATGATGATGTGCCACGATCTGCGTGGGTGAACTGGAGAGGAAGTGATGGGGAATGAAGAAATAAACACACAGACACAGACATAGACAGAAAAGCTGGGACCAGGTGGTTCTCTGAGCTCTGATGGAGACACAGAAACCCCGTCTGGCAGCAGCGAGTTTATTTCATAGGGTGGGCAAAACAAGTGAGATCACAGGGGTAAATCAGTAAAGCGAGATTGGAAAGTACACTTCAACTAGTAAATATGCATTGTTATATTCTAATTCTTTATTTAAAGTTCTGGATAACTGCACTTAATCAATATCTTGGTATATGTTGCTAAGGTATTACTCTTTGTACTATTATTCTCTTCTAAGCAGGCAAGCCGTAAGTCATGTCTCGAGTCATTTCCAAAGACCAAACAACTTTGCTCACAATGTCATATTTTTCCACCCAAGCCAGAAACCACATCCCGAGTAGTATCCTTGTTCACCCAATTCTAGGCTGCCTTGCAAAACCCTTGAACTGTGGATTCCAAGCACACAGGTAGCCTTGCTAAACCTGTTTTCTCAGAGGACCTGGCTTCTGGCTCACGCGCTCCCTACAATGATGTTCTCACTGGTTTACATTCTTTGGATCTTCAAAAACATTGCTTTTCTAATTGATCCTTAACATGTCCAAGAGAAAGAAGGAATGAACAGGAGTATCCAGAGCAGCAAAGCATGCTGCCAGGCTCTGAGAATGATTCTAAAAAGCACTTCCTTAACTATTGCACTCCCTTATCATTGAATAATCCTTAACTACACCCCAAGTCCTGGTTGGTGGCTAGGGGTGCAGAACTGAGGAAGGTGTTCAGCATGTGAAAATCACTTCTTTACCACTGTAGGAAGACCTCCCTCCAACCTGGGATGGGTGACAACAGAGGTTCAGAAACAGCAAGGGTTTCAGACCAAATATGAGGAAGAGGAAAAGATTGAACACGACTGAATTCCTGCTGTGCATCAGGAACTTGACACATGTTATTTTACAATGATCCTTGTAAGACACGTGACAGTATTGATTTTTCCATTTCACATACGAAGACATGGAGGCTAAGTGAGCTTGTGAGACCCTTATGTCATGTGGCTCCTACTGAACACACACAAGATTCAAACTTAGGTCTGATTCTAAAGCTTTACCATTGTGTGGAATCCTAACCACCTGTTCCCAACTCACAACTGGACTGCTCGCCAATACAGACCCAAACTCTCAGTCTATAGGAGTTTTGATTGCTAAGCCTTGAACGAGACTCGTGCCTCCCCCGCCCCCCACACACACCCCAGCACAAACACACATGCCCTTGGAACTGGTGGTGCAGTGGGGAGAAGCAAGGCATACCTGCCCTGCTCCTCTCCACTCCCATGTCAGCCGACAGTGACATGGCATCCTCAGTGTCCCGCCCCTTTTGCCCCATTAACCAGAGCTCCCTGTCCTCCTCTTCCCTCTGTTGTTTCTCTCCTCTCTTCCTCTCCCTTCTGCCTTCCCTTTGGCTCCACCGAACTCCAAGGAGCCCAAAGTTCCTGACATGTCCACTCTGGTTTGGCAGTCATTCAAGGAAGGCCTGTTACAGGGTGGCCCAATCAGAGCATGTGCCTAAAACAACTCGGGCTGTGATAGGTGATTTGAAGATGGGGTAGGGGGACGGGCCCAGGTAGCCTGTTTGGCTGATGCAAGTGTGGGGAAGAGAGTCCTCTGAGGTAGGATACTACCAGGGCAATGGGTGTGGGGTGTTGGGGCCAATCGAGATTTGGACAAGCAAGGGAGTAGGTAAGGGAAGTGGGCAACACCCAGATGCCTGATATAGGCAGTTAAGTAAAAGAGAGAGCAAGGGAGGGGGTGGCTGAACCTTCAAGCTTGGGCCTCTGGGTTCCAGGGCACCACTCCCTGGCCTCAGGGCACCTTGAATGCAAAAACTTTTCAATAACTATACTTTATTCTTTTTAATGGCTGAGTAATATTTCATTTTATATATGTACCACCTTTTTTATTTCATTCTATTTTATATTAATTTTAGGTGTCTAATCAGTATAGTAGACATTTATATAATTAAGAAGTGATCCCTCTAATCCCCACCTGGTACTATAGATAGCTGTTACCATTATCACTCCCTGTGCTTTACTTTATATCCCCAAATTGGTAGTTACTATTTTGTAACTATCACTTTGTACTTCATAATCTTTATGCCTTTTCACCCTGCTTCCAATACCTCTTAAATTCTAATTGCAGGAGATGTTTCTGGATTCATCCACCGCCCCACATGGACTCCCCCTCAGGTCTGGGCTCCCAACTGGGTGTCTTGCTTGTTTTTCTTCTAGGAAGCTAGTCTCCACTCCTTTGCAAAAATAGTTTTGACTAAAGCAGTTTTTGAACTTGTTAAATAAAATGTAGTCATCTTAGGTTTTCAACATAAGTGGCCGACACAACTCTAAACTTTTACCTTAAACTGTTTAAAACATCAACTTAAAATAGGTAAGAAGCAGCACCGCTCCACAAGACACCAAAGGAATTCAACTGGTTCCAAATTGGGAAAACAGGAGCCCTGAGAGCAAAGCTAAGGGGAAACCGGACTCTGCCCCACCCCTGCACCGCCCACGCCCCACCCTCCGGCAGGGCCCCGCCCCACCTTGAGGACCCTCCCTTGGGCCAGGCCTAGCCCAGGCCACTATTCAGAAGTGCCCAATACCAGAAGTGCTGCCCCCTAGGCCCCGCCCCTCACCGTTTCTAGAGGCGCCCACAAGCCGTTTCTTGCAGACCCGGAAGCCGCTAACGCCGAGTGAAGGTTACGCCGTGTTACTTCCGGCCTTACTGGTTTAAATGTGTGCGTCCGAGCCTCAAACCTGCACACAGGAAGCCAGGGTGTTGCTGCAGGAGTTTGAAGTGCTTGCCGCCGCGCCTCCTACAGCGGTAAGTCTCCGCGTCTCAGGGAGATGTCCTGTTCCTGACCGCTTCGCTGCCGGGCGGAGGGTCTGCGTTTGTTTCGGGTTAAACTCTTTGAGGCTGTTCGGCTTGTAGTCTCTCCGCCTTTCGGCAATTACACTCACCTGTCGTGTTTTTCTGCTTAAAACACTTCACTCCCAGCCGGAGCCATTTAAAGTCTTGGGAGATAGATTCAAACCATTGCGCCGCTTCCTCTAGCCTCCCGCAATAAAGGCCGAATTCCGCCCTGTGCAGACCTGTCCCTCCGCCCTCCTGAGCCTACTTTTACTTCCTATTTAATAAGAGACCAGAAGCCTAGGAAAAGCATATTTTTCGGGCAGGTGGAATTTAGGCGGGAAGAACACGGGTTGTCATAAGTACAGGTCACGTCCCTCACGCGGGGAGTGGCTTTGTGGAAGCGGTGACAGCGAAGGGCAGTCCAGAAAAGCGGCAGAACCAAGGGTGTGAGGGTAATCACAAAGAATGAGAGAAATAGACAAGTCAGAGGGAGAACAGATCACAGAGAAATCCATAAAGACAAGGCAAACTAGAGGACTATGGGAGGGACAAGTAAAGCGACAGGAAGAGTTAGAGTAACTATAATAAAGTATAATAAGTATAATAAAGAAGAAAAAAATAGAGAAATACAGTGGAAAGGGAGGCACTTCAGAGAGCTGAAGTGGAGCAAAAAGGGACAGGGGCCCTTGGTTAGCAGCAGTGGGGGGGCAACAAAGGCAAGGTATTTAGAACGGAGAATGCTTAGGAGAAAAAGAGTTGGGGGAGCCGAGTGCAGGAACAGAAAGGAAAGAATGGGGTAGGGTTGATAGAGGAGAGGGAGAAACAGCACTGAGAGCTTCGCCACCTGAGGGTGCCAGTGAGTTGGGAATGAGGGCGTGTAACAGGAAGGGCAGAATGTTAACAAGGGAGCAGGGAGGACACAGTGATGGGCAGCAATCAGAAAAATTAGGGACAAAGTGTAACTGAAGGTGAAATAGGTTTCAAGAGTTTCTTGAACAGGTGCAGGAAAAGGAATAAAGGGAAAGACAGGAAGCAATGGAAAAGACAACATTGGAGAAAAAGAGACAACACGTTGATAGAAGTACACAGTAATGGAGGAAGAAGGCGAATCCAGATCTGGATGAGTGGAAAGTTGATGGGATGTGGATGATTGAGTTGTGATATCTTGACTTGGGGCTTTATAATATATTTAACATTTGCTCAGTTCTTTCAGTTAACAGATGAGAATGAGAATTGCAGAACTCTAGTTCATAAGGCTTGGGCATTTTATAATTACTTTCATTTCTAGGTGGCATTCAGCCAGAGAGGAGAGACTTGTCTCAGTCACTCATGGGTCCCTTCTCATTTCTTGGAATGACATGAGGGGAGGTGAACTGGGACAAGAAATGACTGAGCCTGTCTCTATATGGTGCTTTTTCAAGGAATATTGAACATGTTGGTCTTTTATGTCTTCTAAATTATTTTCTTTATAGTTCTCTTCCATTTAATTTTTTTTTTTTTAAAAAAGCATATTGAGACAAATTTTAGTCCGTTGAGTTTCTGATTATTTTGTAAATAATCATTACCTTTGAAATAAATTTTCTGAAATCTCATAACCATTTATCATTCTCTTCTAAATATGAGGTAGTCTCATTTTTTAAAAACGTTTTACCCTAGAAGTCATTAGCTTAAAAAAAGAAAATTAGGGAGTTCCCTGGTGGTGTAGTGGCTAAGGCTTTGGCACCGTCAACACTGTGGCCTGGGTTCGATTCCCAGCCAGGGAACTACCCACATTTAAAACAAAAAATCATAAAAAATGAAAATTATTCCAGATTGTTTTCTTTGTTTAAATATGTTGTTTAGTTTTAAAGCCCTGCATTTTTTCTGCTGTTTATTAAACTATGGTGGTGTGGAGTAGTATTCATTTATTTGAGATAGCATGTTACAAAGAATAAACTTCTCAGTACTTAAAAAATATGTAGACTTTTAAAAAAATGTACTTTGAAAAGTGTACTTTGAAAAAGTGAGAAAATACAAGTACCTTAAGCAGGGGCAGGGGACAACGTTCTGTCACATTTCATAAAACACATGCACATTTTACAAACACAAGCAAACAACAAAAATTCTTATCTGAATTAGTTATAATTTGTTTTACTACTAAATGTATATCATTACTTCTATTATATATTATCAAATACACACTTAATAGCATCATCTTTCTGTATGTTCACAGGACAAATTGCTAATCTGTCCATTTCTTCTTATATTCTCAAACCAAGCAGTGATGTAAACACTTTCCAGCTTCTGTCTTTTGGGGATGGTGGCTCCACTGAACTGCAGACAGGCTGTCACATCGCACATTGTCCTATTATTCTGCTTGGCCCATGGGAAAGGAGGGATACAAGGACCTGGGGATTCGGTAGTTTAGGAAAGAGTTCTGAGGGTGGGTACCTTACACGATCTTGATGGACCATGTGATTGCTGCCTCTCCCTCACCTGTGCACCTTGGCCACGCCAATCCAGGACAAGCCCCACCCCTAAAAATCAGCCCAGAGAGCCTAGCCTGCCTTTCTAGAAGTTCGCACCCCAACAACACCTACTACTCAGAGGTCTGGGGCTGAGTCTGGTATCTAGACCAACATGAAAACAGGTCTGGAGGAGCAACGTCAACACCCCCAGCGACCTAGTTAAAGATGTCATTTCATGGGCCCCATGGGAGACCTGCAGAATAATAACTTCCTGGCGTGGGGCTGTGATCCCCAAGGGATTGGAATGCACGTTAAAGCTTCAGAAGAAATGCTCAGCTAAGTGGTTCCCATCTGGTTTCCTATTAGATCACATGAGTTTTTAAATTTTATTAAATTTATTAGGGTGACATTAGTAAAATTAAATGTTTCAAGTGTGCAGTTCTCTAATATATCTTCTGTATACTGCGTTGTATGTTTAATACCCAGAGTCAGTTCTTCCATCACCATATATTTGACCCCCTTTATTCACTTTTATGATTCCCCCCTTCTCCCTTACCCTCTGGTAACCACTAAACTGTTGTATGTTTCTATGAGTTTTTGGTTTGTCACTTTCAATTTTATATTCCACATATGAATGAAGTCATATAGGTCATGTGAGGAGTTTTAAGAAATAACATCACATGTGCCCTCCACCACAGAGTGGTCCCACCTGGTCTGGGTGGAGCATCATTGGTATTTCAACTAAATGCTCCAGACCATTCTAAGATGAGGCCAGGGTTTAGGCAGCAGGCCGGGAGGACACATTTGTGAGTTGAGAACAGGCTTTCATCAAGGGGAGATAAATCAGGTGCTCTGCTAATGTTTGGGAGGGGTAGGAGGGCCCCCATGTTCTCATTGTTGTAGCAGGATTTGTGCAGGCCTGTGGGAGGTGAGAGGAAGTGAAAAAGGAAAGAAAAAACTCAGTTTGGTCTTAATGTAGGAAGTCGTTCCTAAATCGCTCCTGTGACAAAAGGAGAAGGTGGCCTTTTTCAGTATTTCAGGGTTCTTCTGCTTGTGAGTGTGGAGGAAGCAGATGAAGGGGCTGTGCTGGCACATTGTCAAGATTCCAGTGTGATTCAACACATCTCCTGAGAAAACACCCAGAGCAGGAGGAGAAAGAAAAGGAAATGGCAGCTTCTCAGGTAAATGTTCTGTCCCAGGTCAAAGGCTGTGGGTTTTTTTTCCCCCTAAAATTTGTGGACTTAAAAGCTACAGACCTTTAATTCTTTCTACTTCCGATGTTTCTGTCCAGAATGCTTGTTTTCAGCTACTTATTTTTATTTTTTATTTTTGGTAATAGTCAAGTTCAGCCCTTTACAATACTTCCCTCCTTTCTCCTTGAACCTTCTTCATTTTTACTGTCCAGGCTCCCTATAGGGCATGAAGAATTCTCACCATGAATTAATGTCCTTTATCTATTGAAAAATTCATTTGTGACAGATCGACATGGGAAGGCATTGATGTCCAAGATTCCTGTTGGGATGGGGTCAGATACTCAGGTATCTGTGAAGAAGGGAAATGGAGATTTTTGGAATCATCTGGATGCAACATCAGCTCTTATGCAACAACAGGATTTAAAAAATCACATTTAACATTAGTGGTCAGAATAGCTCAGATGGTTTTGAAAAAGAAGAGTAATTTGAAGAGACGTGCTCATTGCCATGGCAAGAAAGACTTTCAATTTAAATTGACTGTTAGATTTACAGAATATGGGAAGTATATATGGATTGAAATTTGCAGAAAACTGATGTTAGCACTGAAGATAGGTCCTTCCCTGTGCTTCAGTCACCTGCTGTCACTTCTTTTACACCTGATTCTTAGTTCAGGTGGTCTCTTTACTACAAAGTTAATACAGTATACCCTCTGTTAAATGAACTCAAGCAACTGGCATTCTCAAGCAACCGGCAAAAAAAAAATACTTTAAATTAAAATTAAATCAATATTTAGCAAAAAATAGCAGTGTGTCCCACTGTGAGTAAGCTCACGCTTTGTGCACCTCATGTTTGTCTCCCACGCCTTCCAATTAAATATACCAGTCATTTGGGATCTATTATTATTCAAATTTTGTGTTCTCAGCCAACCCCAAGTATGCCAAAACAGGTCCCAAGTAAAAATAAATGCATAGTGCTTACGCTGAAGATAGAAATAAGAGGCTTGAGAAAGATGAGACTCATGCAATGCTTATGGAGAAATTTAATGTCAGTTCATCAGTGATCTATGACATTAAGGCTCAGTCTCAGAAGATGAGTTTTATCTTAAACTGGAGAGTGACAGGAATATGGAAAAGCATCATAATTGTCATACACTGAAAATACAAGTGTTTGACCAGATAATGCATGGGTATGTTTTTGCTGAAAAGGTTTGAGAGTTGTTGAATTTTTGGACCCATGTTACAGGAAAAAGTGAGAGAATTCCATGAGAAAAAGGAGCATTGAATATCAGTTTTCATTTTTAAGTGTCTGGCTTATCAGATTCAATGTTTGTCATGCATCCATAAGCTGGCCTTGTCAGATGAGCAGGAATTGGCTAATTTTGAAGCTACAGCTTAATTTCATGATGTGTTTAGTGAATTGGTTTTAGAAAATGGCTTTATCCAAAACATAATACTGCAGATGAGACTTTATTAATTTGGAAATGTGTGCTTAATTATACTTTGGTGGTAATGAGAAGGTAGTTGGTGGGTTCAAGCTAAACAAACAGTATATAAGTGTGCTCTTTGCAAATGCATCAGGAAATCATAAGGTAAAGTCTTGTGTGTTTGGAAAATTCGCTTAACCAAGGTGCTTGAAAGGCATAACTAACCTTCCTGTAGATTATCATGCACAGAGTGACAATTGCATGGACACAGAAATTTTTACCAAGAGGTTGTTTTTCATTTATCCACATTGTTAAAGAACATTTACTAAAGAAAGGAATATGCAACAGTAATGTTCTGTTGCTCCTGGATCACTGTCATGCACATCCTCCTGCAGGAGAGCTTGTTAATGGTGACATTTTTGTATGTACCAGCTAGTGTCACAATTCTGATCCAACTAATGGATCAGGGAGTGATTATAGAATGTAAAAATGTTTTATAGGCATGATTTCTTGTGGGAAATGATTAATTTTGATGAAACAGTTCTGGACTTTCAGATAAAAATGTAATCTCAAAGATGCTATCTACACTGTCAGTTGTGCTTGGGATTTTATAAGAAGTGGAACATTACAGAAATGTTGGGGAAAGTTGTGGCCAGCTGTGATATCTGTGGAATCCTCTTCCTCTGTTGACTTTGAGGGGTTTCCAGTCAATGTACAGCTGCCAGTAGCAGAGATTATGATAAAATCTGTGAGTTAGTTGACTCTGCTAATGACAAAATAAATTTGCCTCAAGATGAACTTGATGACTGATTTACTGTGGATGAAGGTATTTCAGTAACTCATACACTTAATACAGAAGACATCATAGAAACTTGTGAATCATGGAAAAATTAGTGTTGCAGAGGAGGAAGAGAACGATTACAATGGCTGTGAGGTGGAAAAAGAATCCAGACAGAGAGCTACTGCAGCATTTGAAACTGTGATAGCTTTTGCAGAACAGCAACTCTTTTTTACTTCTCAGCATGTTATGCAGCTGGACATTATGCAAAATCTGACATTGCATCAGACGCATAGGGCCTCAAAGCAAGCTGATACTTGTTCATTGTTCAAGAAAGTTGCACACAAGTTTGCCACTGTAATATTATCTACTGATGTAGATCCAAAATCAGCAACGTCCAATGCTCCTGATCTGGTCCTAGCTATATCATCAGATCCTGTTGATCCTGATGTGATATCCCCCCAGTAAATTCTTTACCCCACCTGTTAGAAGTTAAGTGTGTATGTGTGTGTTGTTTCCTAAGTTACTGGAAGTTAAATCATTATGTTAGTGAAATTCAATAAGTTTAAACATTTATTAACTGCCATTTAAATAAAATTTCACATTGCATTCACAAAGCTGTTTTTATGATAAAACTGTTACATAGTTTGTTTTATTTGTCTTAGTTTGTTTTTAATTACTCTGTTTCAATATTAGTATCAAGGTAATACAGAGTGTATGGTATGGTATGATACAGTATGAGATATAGTATTAGTTAGGCTTATTTTTAATAGTAATTCGCAAGCAACCAGAGACTACATTTTTACAGCATCTGCCAATCCCCATGGGTGCTGGTTAACTGAGTCTACTGTACAACATTCAAACATAGGTATGCCTGTGTTGATGCCTTAATATTTTAAATTTATCTTCCAGAACAGTAAAGTCTCTACAGTGGTTTTATGAATCATATGTCAGCCTCTTTTCTTAGTTAGAAATTACATTAGAAAATACTATTGTGTCAAAAATGATGTTACTGGGTAATTCAAAATCTTAATTCTCTGTTTTCATATTGGGTCACATTATGAACTCTGCCTGGGGCCACTTCGTAAATGTCATTTATTTTAGGGACTGTTGACCTTCAGGGATGTGTCCATAGAATTCACACAGGAGGAGTGGGAATGCCTGGACCCAGCTCAGCGGAAACTGTATGTGGATGTGATGTTGGAGAACTGCAGGAACCTGATCTTCCTGGGTGAGGAGGACTTCACTCCAGAATTCCTACACCTTCAGACTTTTGTCCTCTTCATTAGTACAGTGTCTCCTGGGAGCATCTGGTTTATATGATAGAGTTTCAGATCCCTGCTCTCAAGAAACAAATTGAGGGTTTGCTAGTGTAGGAAAGAAAGTCTTCATGATGTACTTGAATTAGAAATCAGAATCTGAAAATTTTTAATGTTTTCTAGTGTACTTAAAGGTGCTGTCAGAAAACGGTATTTTGGGAACTCATTTTATAGAATATTCTAATATTTTCCAATGCTCGCTCTCCTCAACTTGATCACAATACTGAATTGCAAATTGGAGCTGCTCCATCAAAACTTATGTTCCTTTTTCTGATAAACAGGTGTTGCTCTTTCTAAGCTAGACCCTGTCACATTTATGGACCAAGTGAAGAAGCCCTGGGATATGAAGAGAAAAAAGATGGTGCCCCTCCACTCAGGTGAGTGAGAATGAAGGAGAAGATGACACAGGTGAGGGTTCCAGAGGTTCCAGAGGTCTCAGAGGAAGCCAGACCTTAAAATAACATTTTGAGAAGATACGCTCCAATGGAAATGATTTTTGAGAGAGCAAACTTACTTCTGTTTCTGCTATGGAGGGACAGCTCTTTTCCAGCAGTTTATCATCCTCTTCCATCCTCTAAGGATTATTTTTCTACCTCAGTGATCTCTCACCATATTTGCAAAGTCTTCCCCATGGACTGTGAGAACTGACATGATCTGGGTATTCTTCCATTGCTTTAAGGGGTTGGGAAATTCTCATTTCACTGAGGTATCTGTTTTAAGCCATATTTTTCTTAAGTTTTGTTGCACCTCATGTTAAGTAATTTGTGAAGAAGGTGGTTGAGATACTGGAGTCCGGTTTATAAATTCAAGAAACATGGGAGACAAATGTCATGTTCTGTATATTTTTCAATCATATGGAAGCTAACGCTCAGACTCAGGAACTTTGTCACAGCACAACACACAAACACATGCCCCTTAAATGAGAAAAATCTAATTCTCTATTTCACTTCAAAATGTCCTTTTGCTTCATATTTAGTAACATGAGATAGTTCAGATCTGTGTGCCTTGATTTTTCAGTGTTGCACTTGCCTTAGGAGGCACATCCCTTTAAATATTGCTAAGACCAATGTCAAAATTTTTACTTAACCTATGTTTTCTTCTAGGAGCTTCGTTGTTTCAGATCTTAACATTTTAGTTTTAATGAATTTTTAGCTTATTTTTGTAGATGGTCTAAGAGTTGTCCAACTTCATTTTTCAGCATGTATCTGTTCACATTAACCAAAACCTTTTATTGAATAGACTGTGTTTTTCTACTGTATAGTCTTCCTTTTCTGTCATAGATTAGTTGACCATATATGAGGTCTGACAATTAAATTTGCGAATTTACCACCATGCACTTATGTTGGCATCACTCTACAAACAACTCAGTAAGGTTTCATAACCTTGGTAGATCTGTGTCTCACAGCCGTGTTCGTGTCAGCGTGTGGTGATGTCTTGCTTGGCATGCATTGTTGTTGCATGTTTTTATGTGCTATCATGAGAATGTCACAGCTTGAATTAGAGCAGCAAACAAATACTAAATTTTTTGTGTAACTTGGCAAGAGTGGAAGTGAAATCGGGAACATGTTAGTCCAAGTTAGTGGGGATAATGCCCTATAGAAAATGGCAGTATACAAATGGACTAAATGTTTTTCTGAAGAGGGGGAGTGTGTCACTGATGACAAGATGTCAGGACAGCCAGTAATGAACAGTACTGATGAGCACATTGCAGAAATTCATTCAATTGTTGGTCAAAATTGTTGGCTGACTGTGAGGAGCCTAGCTGACTAAGTAAACATTGATAGAGAAATAGGAAAATCTTAACTGAAAATCTTGGCATGAGAAAGATGTGTGCAAAAATGGTCCTAAAGGATCTCACTGATGAACAAAAGCAAAGGAGTAAAGTTGCCAAAACCTTTTGGAGAGGCAAAATGATGTTTTGGGCCGTGTTATCACTGCTGATGAAACTAGGGTGTACAAATATGACCCTGAAACAAAGCGTCAAAGTGCACAGTGGAAGTCAACCAGTTCTCCATGACCAAAACATGTTCCGCTAGTCCAAATCAAGAGTCACAGCAATGTTGCTAATCTTTTCTGATAGCTGAAAAGGAAGGGATTGTACCTTCCAAATTTTTATCAACTGGACATACAGTCAACCAAGTTTACTATTTGGAATTGCTGAAAATGTGTATGAAAATGTTGCACAAAAACAACCTGAATTTTTCACCAGCAATTCATGGCTCTCTTGCATCATGACAGTGCCCCAGATCACACAGCAGTGTCTGAGAGGAAGTTTCTTAGTTTTTAGTTTTTATTGTTAGACTTACTGGGGTGATATTAGTTAACAAGTATTACATAGGTTCCAGGTGTACATTTCTACAGTGCATCATTTATGTGTTGCCTTATGTGTTCACCACCCAGTGTCAGTTCTCTTTCCATCACCATATATCTGGCTGCCCTTCTCTCCTCTCCCACTCCCTCCTCTTTCACCCTTTCTCCTATCCCCCAGGTAAGCATGTGAGAAGTTTTTAGCCAGTAAACAAGTAACTGTATTGTTAACACCCCTGCTACTCACCTGATCTGGCCCCCAATGATAAAGAAAATACTGAACGGAAGACATTCAGGACTTCAAGGGTCATACAACAGCAGCTCGGATGGCCATTCCAGAAAAAGAGTTCCACAATTTCTTTGAAGGCTGGACTAGGCACTGGCATCGATGCATAGTTCCTAAGGGGGGAGTATTTCGAAGGCGACTAGTGATAATCAGCAATGATGTGTAGCAATTTTTCTACGATGCCTTTGCAAACTTAATCGTCAAACCTCCTAAATATGGGTTTGTTTCTGGGCTCCCTATTTTGTTTCTTTGATCTATTTGTGTGTGTGTTTACATGTACCACACTATTTTGATTACTCTAGTTTTAAAGTAGAATTTGTGATCAGGGAGCATAATACCTCTCCAACTTAGTTCTTCTTTCTCAATGTTGCTTTACATCTTTGGGCTTCTTCATGATTCCATACAAATTCCAGAATAATTGGTTCTAGGTCAGTGAAAAATGACATTGGTATTTTGATAGGGATTACATTCTACCTGTAGATCGCTGTGAATTGTATAGGTATTTTAATTGTATTAATGCTTTTAATCAATGAGCATGGTATATTTTATTTATTTGTGTCATCTTCATTTTCTTTAACCATTTAATACAGTTTTTTAGAATACAGGCTTTTTACCTCCTTGGTTAAATTTAATCCTAGATATTTTATTATTTTTGAAGCAGTTGCAAATGGGGTTGTTTTATTAATTTCTCTTTCCGATAGTTTATTATCAGTGTATACAAATTCAACAGGATTCTGTATTTTTATCTTCTATTGTGCAACATTGCTTATGGTAGAATCTTGAGAGTTTTCTGTATGTTATATCATTTGCAAACAGTGACAGTTTTACATCTTCCAATTTATTGATTGATTTTTTTTCTAAATGGTGTAGTGTAGGCTGCCATGACTATGTTAAATAGAAGTGGTGATAGTAGTCATCTTTGTCATGTTCCTGATATCAAAGAAAAAGCTTTCAGCTTACCATGGTTAAGTATAATATTAGCTGTAGGTTATTTATATTGTATTTTATTAGGTTGAAGTATGTTTTTTTTGTACCTACTTTACTGAGAGATTTTATGATAAATGGATGCTGAATTTTTTCAAATTCTTTCTCCTCGTTATAGTTTTATTTTACTTCACTAGTGATTAGTAGATTTGAGCATCTTTCACATATTTATCTATTTGTATATCTTTTTTGGATTAATGTTTAATTGCTCTTTTTGATGTTGTTATTAAAAGTTTTCAATATATTTCTGGATATTGACTAGTTATGAAATATATGCTTTGCAAAAGATTTCTTTCCACAAATTGTCTTCATCCTACTGATAGTTTTCTTTAATATGCAAAAGTCTTTATATTTGATAGTTTCATTTTATTGTATTTGCTTTTGATGCTTATGAGTTTTGTGTCGTAACCAGTCACTCACTGCAAAATCAAATGTCACGAAACTTTTCCCTACCTGTGTTTTTAAGAGATTAAGAGTTTTAAGCTTTATGTTTACATCTTCATCCATTTAGATTTACTATTAGTATATGTTGTTGGGTAAGAATCCAACTTCATTCCTCACATGTGTGTGAGACTGTACCTTTCTTATTGTGTGGTATAGGCACCCTTGTTGAAGATACTTTGAACTTACACATGAGAGCTTGTATCTGGGCTTTCCATTCTGATTTATTTTGTCTGAATGTCTGCACTACACTTTTTTGAAAAAGTAGCTCTGGAATGTTCTAAAATTAGGAAGCATGATGACTCCCACTTTATGTATTCTTTTTACTATTTTTTGGGTACATCTGGTATCCGGTGACATTCCATACTAACTTTAGAGTGAGTTTTTCCACCAAAAGTGCCATTGTGATTTTCTTAGGGATTTCTTTGAATCTGAAGATCATCTTTGGTAGTTCTCACAGATTATAATATTAAGTAGTTCAGTTAAGGACCATGGGGTGAGTTTTGTTCATTTATTAATTTCTTCTTTAATTATGTACAGCAATATTTTATAGTTTTTATCATAAATTTTTTCACCTCTTTTTTTTTGCTTTTTGGTATGTGGGTAGCTCCCTGACTGGGAATCGAACCCAGGCCACAGCGCTGACAGCCAACACCAAAGCCTTAAGCCACTACACCATCAGGGAACTCCCTCACCTCTTAATTAACTTCTATGTATTTTATTCTCATGCTATTTTAATGCAATCATGTTTTTAATTAGTTTTTTATTATTTCCTATTACTGTATAGAAACAACTATTTTTTATTAAATTTATCAGGGTGACATTTGTTAACATAATTTTCAAGGATAAAATTCTATAATACATTATCTGCATATTTCATTTTGTGTTCTCCCCATACAAGGGCTGTCTGGAAAAAATCCAGCCATAAATGCTTCTGTTTTTTATATTACATGGCCGGATACTTTCTGAACAGCCCTTGTATAGTCTGTTCTTCCTCTGTCACCATATATTAGACCCCCTTTACTGTCATCAATCTTCTCCCACCGCTTTTCTCCCCTGTTAAGCTTCATACTATTGTCCATGTCTGTGCATTTGTTTCTTTCTGTTTAATATCCCACATATGAGTGAAATGTAATTCTTGTCTTCTTCTATCTGACTTAATTCACTTAAGGTGAGAGACCCAGGGCCCACCCATGTTGTCTAAAATGACAATATTTTATTCTTTTTTATGGCTGAGTAATAATTTATTGTTTATATGTATCACATCTGCTTTATCCAATCCTCCATGGAAAGACACTGAGTTGGTTTCATGTTTTGGCTATGGTGAATAGTGCTTCAGTGACCATAGGGGTACATATATCTTTAAGAATAAATGTTTTCAGAATTTTCAAGTAGATACAAGAAGTGAGATTGCTGGGTCATATCATTGGTCTCTTAACTTTTTGCATTTTGGTATGCGGGTAGCTCCCTGACTGGGAATCGAACCCAGGCCGCAGCGCTGACAGTGCCAGCACCGAAGCCTTAAGCCACTACACCATCAGGGAACTCCTTGGTCTCTTAATCTTTTGAAGAACTTTCATACTGTTTTTCATAGTGGCTGTATGAGTTTACAATTCTTCCAGCTGATATGAAGGTTTTCTTTCCTCCATATCCTCTCCAACACTTACTTGTCTTGTTGATAACAGCCATTCTGATAGGTGTGAGATGGTATCTCATTGTGGTTTTGATTTGCATTTCCCTAACAGTGAAGTTCAGCATCTTTTCATAATCAGTTGGCTGTTTGTCTTATTGGGAGAACTGTCTATTGAATTCCTCTGCCCATTTTTTAGTTGATTTGTTTGGTTTTTTGTTGTTGAGTTGTATGATTTCTTTATATATTTTGGATATTAGCCCAATTATTGGAAGTGTTGTTTGCAGGTACTTTCTCCCATTCGGTTGGTTGCCTTTCTTTTTCTTGATGGTTTCTTATGCTGTATGCAAGCTTTTTAGTGTGATATAGTCCCATTCAATTATTTTTACTCATACTTTTCTTGCCTTTGAGGTCAAATTTACAAAAACCTCCCTGAACCCAAAGTGTCTAAGTACCTATGCTTTCTTTAATACAATTTATTGTTTCAGATGTTAGGTTTAGGTATTTGATTCATTTTGAATTAAGTTTGATGTGATTATATAGAAGACTATCAAAAAATTATTAGAAGCAATAAGTACAATAAAGTTAGAAGATAGAAAATAGGTGTACAAAAATCTATTGGATTCCTATACACTAACAATGAAATTTCAGGAAAAAAATGAAAACAATTATTTTTTTTTGCAATTGCTACGAAAAGAATAAAATACCTAGGAAAATGCTTTCAAAAGGATGTGAAGGACCTATACTCTGAAAACTGTAAGGCATTATTGAAAGAAATCAAAGAAGATACAAAAAAAGTAAAAGATACTCTATTCATGGGTTGGAAGAATCAATATAGTTTAAACAGCCATATTACCCAAGCAATATACAGATTAAATGAAATCCCCATCAAAATCCCAACGGCATTTATAAAGAAATAAAAAAGTCATCAGATTTATATGGAATCACAAAAGACCATGAATAACCCAGAGTAATCCTTAGAAGAAAGAACAAACCCATCTGTATCAGACTGCTCGATTTCAAACAGTACTGCCAAATGGCAATAATCAAACCGGCATGGTATTGCCAAAAAAACAGAGACAGACCAGTAGTATAGAACTGAGAAAAGAAAGCCTCCTCAATAAATGGTGCTGGGAAAATTAGAAAGCCACATACAAAAGAATGAACTAGACCGCTGTCACCGTATATAAAAGTAACAAAATATTTTTAAATCAATAATATCGATTGCATACAAAACCTTGACTATTTACTATCTTCACCCTTAAACCCACTACTTTAACTGACAATATTATATTTTCTATGTTGTATAACTTACGAAATATAGGTTTAAGGTTTTTTTCATCCTTTTATGTTAAATTTTATAGGAAAAATAAGTCATTTGTTTTTTCATCATTGCTCTACTAGAGAGTTCTGTATTTGTGTATACATTTACATTTAACAGAGCTTTACATTTTTATATGGTTTTATGTTTAAAATCTTTTTATTTCATCCATAAGAACCTTTTCTTGCACGTTTTATAGCGCAGATCTAATGGTGAGAAACTCTCAGGGTTTTTCATTTCGGAAAGCCTTCATTTCTGCACTGCTAAAGGACATTTTGCCAGATACAGTATTTGGTTGATAAGTTTTGTTCTTTCAGAACTTTGAATATTTTATACCATGTTCTTCTTCCTACTAGGTTTCTGCTGGGAAACCCATTGATAAAATCACAGGACCTATCTTCTACATGAAAGTTGCATTTTTTCTGCTTTCAAGATCCAGTTTTGGTCTGTGATTCATGATCATTTGATTATAATGTGTCTTTTAGTGCTCACTTCGGCACCACATACATAATGTGTCTTTATTGATATATTTATATTTCTCATATGTAGAGTCCAGTGAGTTGCTTGAATTATGTGTCTTTTTTTCCTTCAAATGTGGCAATGAAATGTGGCTACTAATTTTTTATATAAATTGTCTGCTCCTTTTCACTTTCCTCTCTTTCTTGGGACCATTTATTGTATATATTGATCCACTTGGTGTCCCATGAGTCTTCACTTTTGTATATTTTTATTCTTCCTTAATTGAGAATTTAAAGTGAAGTGTGATTAAGTAGTCTAATTTATTTTCTTCTGCTTGATTGAGTCTATTGATGTTTCTCGTGAATTTTTAAATTCAGATACTGTATTTTTCAGCTCTTAATTTGTGTTTGGTTTTGTTTATACTTTAAATCTCTGCATTTTCATTTTGGTCATTTAGTTTTCCTGATACTATTTTGTTGTCTATCTGTTTTCTGTTTCCCATTTGAGCACCTTTATGGACATTTTGAATTCTTTGTCAGGTAATTAATAAATCTTCATTAAAGAGTCAGCCAGTGATTTCAGGCTTTATGAACTTACTTTGTACAGGAGAACACAAATAACAGTGAGCCATGCTTGAAATTCTAAGACCTATCAAAATTGTTCTGGGGATGTGTATTCTGTTTTTTAGGTTTAATTTTCCAGTTTAAAGTATTTGCTTTTTAGAGCCCACATATTCCTATCTCTGATATCTGTCTTCAGTACTGCAGTATCTGTGATGTTTGAACACTTACTCACTTTATTTTTTGTAGCTACCACAGTGCATTCACATGTAGTGCCATTTCCTTAGTACTGTTTGTTACACAAAACAGAAAGAAACCCTTCAGCCATTTGCAAAAATTTTAGGTGATTAGACCCATGATATACTCAGCTGTTTCTGTTTGAGGAGAAACTAGGAATTGGGAGTGTTCTCACAGTCATTTTATGGTGTACCAGGGAGGGTGAGCAGCTATTGTAGACAAAGAATACCCTCTTTGATGCACCTTTCCTCGTGGTTTGCTTTTGTGGGGGTGCTGTGATCTAATTGGATCCTAGAGTGTACAATAAGGCAGTTGGTAATTAATTTTTGATAACTTTTCCATGGAGGAGTAGAGTTTTGCTGTTTCCAATTCTGCCATCTTGTTGAATTCCTCTGGTCCATATTAATTCTATACATTAAAATGTAAACACTTTACTTACCTGCGTATAGTAAGTATGGTAATTTATTTTATGTCTTTCAGCTCTGTCTTCTCAAGAAACCCAGGACTTGTTTCCCAAACGAGTCATAAAAGATACATTCTGCAAAATGCTAACGGTAAGATATAAAAGGTGTGGCCTTCAGAATTTACACTTAATGAAAGACTGGGAGTGGGAGAGGGAGTGTGAAGGAGTGAAAGGATGTTAGATGGGCATAAGAAAATGGGGATCATCCGTAATAAAATCCTTGTCCCTAAAGAGACAAAGAGTATAAAACATCTCAGGAACCCTGCTAACTTAAATAATTACTTTTGCAGAAGCACATGTTTCTCAATGTAAAGAATAAAAACAATTTTTAAAAAGTATAGATTATTTGAAAGGAAATTTGGAAAATCATAGTAGTTATCTTTACCATAGTGTGAGTAAATCATTTAAGTTATTTAAACTGTAGAGTTGGATTAAACATTTAAATATTTATAAAAATTGAGAAATTCTAAAATGAAGGTAAAAATTTTAAATGATAATTTGAGTAGCCCTTAACCAAGGATTCATTAATCTTACTTCAAGAAATCTCTTGTTCCAAAGTCTGTAATTTTCATAAACATGGAAGGGTGTTTATACAACCACGATAGTTCAGTAGGTATCATGGAATAGTTAACAGGGAACAACTTTATACATTTAATGAAAAGAATCCTCACTAAAGGGCTTTTTATTTTCAATGATTACCAGAGTGCAGATAATGGAGAGAGAAGTTATGAAGCCTGGAAAGACATTAACCAAGTATCAAATCCTAATAAACTTCAAAGAACTCAGCTTCCAGTGAACCACTATAATTATGGAAAAGTCTTTGACCAAAGTTCAAATCTTACACATTTCAGTAATCCTATAGTAATGAAAGTTGACGAATGTAGTGAAAGTGGCAAATCTTTGCACAAATCTTTATATCTTACTAATCTTGAGAATATTTATACCAGGGAGGAACTTAAAAAACGTAATCAGTATGGGGAACTCTTTCCCAAGGTATCCAGTCTAAATCAACAGAAGGGTATCTATAGTGGAGAAAAACCTTACAAATGTAAAGAATGTGGTAACTCCTTTAAGTGGCCTTCACATCTTATTGCACATCAGATAATTCATACTGGAGAGAAGCCTTACAGATGCAAAATATGTGACAAAGGTTTTACTCGGAGCTCAGTCCTTACTATACATGAAAGAAGTCATACTGGAGAGAAACCTTACAAATGTAAAATATGTGGCAAAGCCTTTAACTGGTGTTCAAGCCTTACTGTACATCAGAGAATTCATACTGGAGAGAAGCCTTATAAATGCAGAGAATGTGGAAGAGCCTTTAACCAGTGCTCAAAACTTACTCAACATCAGAGAATTCATACTGGAGAGAAGCCTTACAAATGTAAAATATGTGATAAAGCTTTTAACTACTGTTCAAGTCTTACTGTACATCAGATGATTCATACAGGTGAGAAGCCTCACAAATGTAGTGAATGTGGCAAAGCCTTTACTTGGAGCTCAGACCTTACTAGGCATCATAGAATTCACACTGGAGAGAAACCTTACAAATGTAAAGTATGTGGCAAAGCCTTTACCCAGTGCTTAAAACTTACTCTACATCAGAGAATTCATACTGGAGAGAAGCCTTACAAATGTCAAATATGTGACAAAGCCTTTAACAGATGTTCAGGCCTTACTAAGCATCAAAAAATACATACTGGAGAAAAGACTTATAAATGTAGAGAATGTTACAGAGTCTTTAGCCAGTGCTCAAAACTTACTGAACATCAGAGAATTCATACTGGAGAAAAGCCTTACAAATGTAAAATATGTGACAAAACCTTTAATAGGTGTTCAAACTTTACAGAACATCAAAAAATACATAGTGGAGAAAAGCCTTATAAATGCAGAGAATGTGGCAGAGCCTTTAGTCAGTGCTCAAAACTTACTGAACATCAGAGAATTCATACTGGAGAGACACCATACAAGTGTAGTGAATGTTGCAGAGTCTTTAAACAGCACTCAAGCTTTACTCGACATCAGAGAACTTGTGTAGACAAACAATATAAATGTAAATAGTGTCGAAAAGCCTTTATTTGGCATTCATATCTTAAAGAACTCAAGAGGATGCTAAGAGAAACCTTAAAACTGTAAAGAGTGTCACAAACCCTGTAGCTGGAGCTACAGGTTTACTCAGTATCAAAGAGTCATACTGGAGAGAAATTCTACTATTTTGGGGGGGTTGTGGAGGGGAGTAGTTCCCTGACTGGTAATCGAGCCCAGGCTGTGGCATTGAGAGTGCCAAAGCCTAGCCACCACACCATCAGAGAACCCCAGAAATTCTACATTTTTAATAAACAATGAAATACTTTTGTGCACATATACAGTTCTGAAAAACACCAACTAGTTTATCATGGAAAGTTACATTCTCCTATTTTTTATACATTTAAAGTATCAGGTTGGACAATTTTGTTAACTCATTCTAGAAAAACTGCTACATACCTCATTGCTGAATATCACTACGGTCACCTCTGAAGTACTCTTGGGAAGCTATGAACCAAAGCCAGGACCTATTCCACCCTTCAAAGCAGTTTTGGAACTGTTTCTCTGTAATGGCCACCAGCTGTCATTATACCCAAAATCTGACAATTAAGTTTGTGAACTTGCCCCGTGCATTTATGTTGGCAGCACTGTGCAAGGTTATGGAACCTTACCAAGTTGTTTGTGCATTCTGAATTTTAACTGTTTTACCAATTGTTCTTTAATGGAAAAAAGGTTAACTAAAATCCTGATCTAACTTCATAGTAGCTATAGATGCCATTAATATTTGATGTGGTTGACATAAAGAAGTCTTCAGAGATAAGTGAGAAAACTATAGATAATTCATTCCTCAGTGAACAAAGTAATTGTAAATTCCTGGTTACTAACTAATTAGCCCCCTTCTTGAAATCCATAGTGAGCACGGCTCTCAGATTGTTATTTCACAATAGGAATGCTTCTTGAATGCTTACAATGTGTATTTTGACCAATGTTTATGAGTATACAGTGGGTTTGCAATGTTTTATTTAGACTGTGAACTTCATATATTTTCATTAAAGCTGAAGGAATTTGAATGTGTTAGCACTGATGTGTAATAAAGTGTTTTATCCTGCCAATGTTGACCTATCCTACCTTCTTCAAGTACCATTAATGAAGATACTGGATTATTTTTGAGTTGAACTAAACTACTTCATAGTTTTGTTCCCTTGGCTTCCTTTTGTGTAGCTAAGGATCCTTGAACTAACTGCCTTTTCCTTGTGCATACACTAGATAAGAGCTTACAGGGTCACAAGTAAATGTAAGTTCCTGTTAGGACTTCTTCAGTAGCCATTGTGACTAGCATGCTCCCTTGTACCTGTGGGCCTTCACATTTTATGTCTATTCCCTTAGATAAGATCTCTGAAGAGCTTACCAAAATGTTCCTCTTTTTGGTTTCAATTGAAGAATCTGGACATAGCATGAGAACCCCCGAATACTCTCCCTAAGAACCCTAACAAGGGCAGGTACCCTGGGTCCTGCCACTCTCTGCCTGCATCCTGCCCTGACCTCTTTGTAGCACCTTTAGGCATGCTATGGGCTTATAAGGATCTGTGAGTAACAAACTTGTCTATTTCATTTTTTTGTGTGTGTGGTCTTTCATTGAACTGGGGCTCATCTTCTAACACATAGGGTCGGTTGCTGCTTAGCAAATGCTAAGTTCACAAAGTCCAAATGAGTATAAGCAGAAGCCATATTTTTGGAATTCTGACTCACTATAACATTTTACACTATGTATTTTTGCACATATTCTTTTTCTCAGCCTACATAACAAGCAAATTTACCTGTTTTTGATATACACTGAATGCAATATAGTGACATAAATATAGTAACTTAAAGATGTAATTTAGTAATTACAAGAAAAATATATGTGTATGTTTAGAATGAAAGGGAAATAGTGGATCAGAATAATTTAGAAATATTTGGTGACTTGTTAGCAAAATAGAAACCTTACAGATTTATGGTGTGAATCAGTTCTGTACATTACATTGAAATTATTTCTCCCAAATTGTATGACTGTGTCTCATATAAGAGCTACCATATATTTTCTTTTTTCCATATTTCATGAAATATTGCTTAATATGACCTGCTTAGTAGGGATTTTAAGAATGACTTCAGTACAATTTAATGGTATACAGAAGTCAACTTGAAAGTGGAACATATTCAGTGAGCATATAAAATTTCACTTTGTCTACTACATTTCATTTCTTTTTTCCATTAATAGAAAAACACTAAGTGAATGTTACTTTTTGTTTTCACTTAGAAGTGATGTCATTGAAGTGATTTCATTCTGCTACTTGCCCTTTCCCCAAACCCCACCAGGGAGAGCCGAGTAAGCAACACACTAGAGAGAGAAAAGCAAAATGTATAGAGTTAACAAGCTCATTAGAAAATCCCGGGAGAAAGAACAGCCAGGACACACATTGCAACAGAGTGGGGCCAGGCTTTCTGTAAGAGGATGAATGGAAAGGGAAGGAAACAAAAGGTGCCTATAAATGGAGAAACCAATACAAAAAAGAGAAAAACAGAAGGATAGGCATTTACAAGGAACAAAACACATAGTGATGGAGAAAGTGGGAAATGCAAACTCAGTTGAACACTGAGTTGATTTGACATGGAATATGATATATACTGACTTGTGTCTCTATACCCCAATTAATGAAACGTTTATTGAATTGTTTACACAGGTTGAATGTTGCCTCCATTTCTAAATCTACTGTATTTTGTTTACTGATAATTTCATCTTGCACATTTCACAGTTTGTGACCTTGTTTATTATTTTATCATCAGTTGTGTATTTTTTATGTTACTTAGTGTTGTTGTTGTTTTTTTTGTCTACAATTTTGAATTTGGATCATGGAACGTTTTTTTAATAGGATTTTATCCTGAGTTTTTATGTTTAATATCAGTACCCCCCAATCCTTTATAAGCTCTAGACTAGTTTTCAAGCAGTTTTAGCTTCACAGAAGAATTGAGCAGAATGTATGGAGATTATATACATTCTGCTCAGTATTGTGTTTCCTACCTTCACACGTGCAAACCTTGCTCCATCACTAAGTTCCCACAGCAGACTGGTATACTTTTTATCATTGATGAACCTGCATTGATACATGATTATCACCCAAAGTCCATAATTACCTTAACAATTAACACTTGGTGTTATATCTTCTGTGGGTTTGTACAATACTATAATGAGTTACATCCACCATGATAGTAGCATACAGAGTACTTTCTTGTCCTGAAAATCATGCTGTCCCTATTCAACCCCTTCCCTCCCAACCCCTGCAGTGTCTACTGTGTCAATAGTTTTGCCTTTCCTAAAATGACATATAGTGGGAATCATGGAGTTCCCTGGTGGTGTAGTGGCTTAGGGCTTCAGCGCTGGCGCTGTCAGCGCTGCGGCCTGGGTTCGATTCCCAGTCGGGGAGCTACCCACATACAAAAAAAAAAAAAAAAAAAAAAAAATGACATATATTGGGAATCAAACAGTATATGTAACCTTTTCAGATTGTCTTCTTAAATATGAATTTACATTTTCTTTGTCTTTTCGTGGCTTGGTAGCTCATTTCTTTTTTAGTGCTGAATCATATTTCATTGGATGGCCCACAGATTCTTTTTCCATTCACCTACTGAAGGTCATCTTGGTTGCTTCCTAGTTTGGACAGTTATAGATAAAGCTGCTATATTTGTGTGCAGAGTATGTTAGTTTTGTAGTTTGTACTGGTACTTTTTTAATTTCTACATAATAGTCCATGTATTTTGTTTATTCATTTATAACTTGATGGACATTTGGGGTATTTTCACCTTGTGACTGTAATGAATAATGCTGCTATAAACACTGTACAAGTTTTGTTTGGAACTACATTGTCATTTCTTTTTGATGTTTGGCTAAGAGTGGAATTGCTGAGTCATCTGATAACACTGTTTAATGTTTTTAGGAACTGCCAGGCTGTTTACCATTTTACATTAACAACAGGAGTGTATGAGAGTTACAGTGTCTCCATGTCTTCACCAACGTTTACTTGTCTCTTTGATGGTAGCATCCTAAGGGTGTGGATTTGTATCTCCTGCTTTTGATTTGCATTTCCCCGATGACTAATTGAGTGAAACATCTCTTTGTGGGCAGCCATTTTTCTACATTCATTGCAAAAATGTCTATTCAGATTCTACATTTTGAGATTGGGTAACTTCTCTTTTTGTTGAGTTTGAAGTGTTATTTATATACTTCAGGTACAAGTCCCTTCTCAGATATATGATTGGCAAATACTTTCTCCCTTTCTAGGGATTGTCTTTTCACTTTCTTGAGGGTTGAATTTTAAAGGTTGCAGGAGATTTTTTTTTAATTGAGATTTTGTTTGTAAAGTGGGTTCCTATAATGCCCATAATAATAGTCCCAAAATACGTTTTCATGATAGAAAGCAAGGGCTTGAGGTTAAGTGCAAGAATTCAATCTTGTCTTTCCAGGGTAATAAAAACTTAGGCTCACTTGAAAGTGCTTTTGCTTCAACTCAAATCAACTGCACCTGCAGACTCTTGAGAGTCCCATGGGTTACAACACCCCTGCTGCTTTCCACAGATCCCAACCCATGGCTGCTCTTCACTGGCCATATTCATCTTGTTTCTACATTACTGTATTCCTGTTCACAAAAAGCATTTTCAACACATAAGATCTCATTGCCCGTTTTGACCCAGACAGAAATGTTTTACTACCAAGAACCTTGGTCTAGAGGAGAGTCACATTTTACAAGGGAGCCACTTTCCAATAACTTTACCCTTTGGGAAGATGTAGTGTCTTAGTTAATCCTTTTCCTAATAAAATCTGTGTGTTAAAGTGGAGCTAAAGTTCATCTGTTCTGTCATGGGCCGTGTTGGCTTAGGTTTATGCCCTGTGCATTAATTAGGAGGAAGTCATGGTGTGGATAAGCCCAAAAAATGAATTAAAAAATAGATGTAGTTTCCTTTAAAGACAGCACAGTTTTTGATATCTCTAGTTTGCTTTCTTGTAGAAAAAATGTCATTCTACAAATACTGCATTTCTTATACGTGGAAGTCACCTTTTTTACATTTTTTCTCTTTTCATCCTCTTCCATCCATGTTGTACTTTCCACTTTCCACCTGTGCCAACGTTTGTTTGTTTTTTCCATACATAAGAGTGATCGAATGGTGTTGACATTGCTTTGTCTGCATTATTTTACTTTCAGAATGCCCTGGAGATTCATCTGTGTTGTTGCAAATGACAAGATTTTATATTTTAATGGCTGAATAATACTCTAGCATACACACACACACACACTTTTTTCATGTGATGCTTTATTTAATCTATTCATCTGTGGACAGTTAGGTTGTTTCCATGTGTTTGCTGTTATAAATATTGCTGCTAGCAGCTTAGGGATGCACATACCTTTTTTTAAGTGAGGTTATTTCTTGTTCGTTTCTTTCTTTCTTTGTATTTTGAATAAATACCCAGAAGTGGAATTTCTGGGTTATATTGTAATTCTATTTATGATTTTTTGAGGAACTCATTCTGATTTTCATAGTGGCTTCACAAATTTACAGTCCCACTAGCAGTGCACAAGGATTCCCTTTTCTCCATATCCTCGCAAACACTTGTTATTTTTTCTTTTGAGTTGTATTCTATGTATATTTTGGATATTAGCCCCTTAAGAGATAGATGACTTGTAAATGTTGTCTCCTATTTAGTCATTTTCTTCTTCATTTTGTAGATAGGTTTTCTTGCTGTACAGAAGCTTCTTATATTGATGGAGTTTTAGACATTACAGTGCTGATATAATACGCTGGTTCCCTTATGAATGTGTGCAGAAAGTTTTTTCAACCCAATAAAAAGTCAAACAGATACCCAAAATATGGGACAATTATGCTCAGTCCGGTATAGTATGTTAAGTTTTTCCTATCTAAAAGGCAACTACTGAAATAAAACATGAACTATAGTTGATTTGGTTTCAGGAAAAAGTTATTACACAATTACATTATTCTTCTCATCTCTGCTTCAGTCATTGTCAGAGATATTGTAGGTCATCATGCTGTTGACTTTGTGGACTGTGGTAGTGAATAAACAAAGACAGGCTTGTTCAGATTTGGTGGTAAACTGTGGTCCCAACTCTTCCCATTTTTCAGGTACAACCACATCTTTGTCAGTAAAAATCACTAGATCAAAACAAATTTCCAACAGTGTCAGGAACGTCACTGTAGTTGTGATATGTCAAATCTTTTAACACGTGGTACAGTAAAGCATTTTGGTTAATTTCTGTTTCATCCTTAGTTTATATAAACATTTAATTTTTTCAACCCAATCAAATATTACAAACTAATAATACCATTCAGAAATAGAAAACATCTTACACACATTATACAAACACAAACCAATTCCACACATAGATAACAAAACAACAGAATTAGCTAGCTGTTTCTCATGAGAGGTCTATGGCATATTTTCAATAAGAAGTTTTTTCCAATCCAAGAATTAGGCTGACCAAATGTACTGTTTTTAACAAGATAGAAAAGCAACAGTACTGTACTGTTTCAAATGGTAAAATAGTCAGCTTACTGTCACCTTGAATTTAGCCCAGTGAGACTAGGTTGACCATACGTACTGTTTGAAATAAGACAGTATCATTATTTTCTGTTCTGTTTAAGACAGTACATATGAACAGTCTACCAAGGATCCATCTTCTGGCTGTGGGCAGAAAGATCTAAACAGTTAATCCATATCAGTAGGCCCCTTTACAACTCAGAGAAAGAAGACGAGGCCTCCACACAGTGCAAAGAATGAAGCCCATCGCCCCCAAAGACAGTGAGAGAAAGCACAGACCTTCATCACACAGGAAATCAGGCTAGTGGAGAGCACATGGTATCTCCAGACTCCCATAACATGTGAGGCACCTTCGATCACAAACCCACTAATTTGTGGCCCCCGATGGGTGCTACTAAACTTGCATCTGTTCAGCACTAATGGATAACAAAGGTTGAGATGAAAAGGGCTTTTTGTGGTCTGGGGCCCCAAATGAAACACTGCCTTGGAAGGTGGCATGCCTGGACAGAGAGGCACACTGAGAACCCTAGGTTATCCAGCTGGCCACCAGGTGCACTATGATAAGTGCATCTTGCAGATGGTGGCTTCACTGGATTCCAGGACACAGAATGACACTGAAGGAAAAACCTTATGCAATTTTTAGACAGAAACTCACAGCAAAGTTGGTCTCTGCAGGTGCCCATCTGCAGAGAACGGCTTAAATTTTCTAGCCAGTGAGGCCAACTTGAACAATAGGCTTAGGAAGAGCCTATGCCAGTGTTCTGCCCTATGGTAGTTTCTTCTACTGATAAATGCCACACAAGACAGATACACAAAAAAATGAACACTTCTGAAAAAAAAATTTTTTTTGAAAAAAATATTTAATAAAGTAAACCCTAGAATCTCTGCATGCAAGAAATTAGCTTCACAAATATTCTTTTTTTGCTAATCTAAATTCAGAAGAAGCACGAAAAGCTCACACCACTTAGTAACTTCTACCCAGCCCCACAGAGATCAGAAATTTTAATCAATGCACACCTAGAAGTCACATAAGCATAGAAACTTGAAAAACAGGTAGAATTGGGTAAATATGACATTTTGGACAAGGGTGGAAATGAGCTCTTCAACTTTAAGTCTAAAAGCACGAATTTTCCAGGTAATTTAGGAAGATCTGAATACATGTGGCAGGTAAATTTTTGTTAGGGTCCTGCTTGGAATCAATCTTCTGCTAAGGTGGTTATGCTCAGGTTGTTATTTGTCCCTCACAATTATTAAGGAGGCCAGGAAAAGAAGAATCATGGTAGACAAGGGAGGCCTGTGTTTATAAAAGTGCTTTTTTTCCAATTTTATATTTTTGTTTAGCTCAGCTGCCTCAGGCAGTTGTGAGTTTTATTTACATTTCTGATCTACTGGACAGAAGAGCTTAGGGAGGTGCTGAGACTTAATTTTAAATTTGTATAACACTGTAAATTCAACTTTCATTTTTGTTAAATTTCTGATTAGTTCTGAATTTTTTGAAACCTGTTCCAACATACCAATTCTCATGATCTCACATCTCCATAGTTTTTATAAATTTCTACTTTATAAAAAATCTCTTGATATTCCCTTATGTCTTTTTTTAACTTAATATAGATACTAGCATTTATAAGATCCAAGAAGCTAAGAAATTAATTCAAAAGCTTAAGAATAGTTAATTTTTTTGTATACATTTATTTTTAAAATGTGGTCTTTCTCTAATTATTAGTAAATAATTAATTATCAATTTTATATTTTTTAATTTAGAAGTTTTTTCAGTTCAAAAGATCCATAGTCTGCCCATCAATGGTAGTGAAGCAGGGCGGAGCATAAGAGCCCAATGCTATAGCCCTTGTAAAGTCTCTAGCCTCAGTTTTTCTAGCCCCCAAGTCTTAATCACTTTTTAGATTAGTTTTCCCTGGTCTCTAGCCTTAAATAATAAATTTTTTTATAGCCCTGACTCATAGAATGTCCCCTGCTTCCTGCTTTAGATAATTACCCTGAAACTTGTGATTCCTGTTCCTATGCCTGCTGACTTTAATCATTATCACCCAGCATTCTTTCTAGGCTATTCCAGACCTAGCTCCTGGGATGAAGATGTCACTAGAATGATTAGCCAGAAGAAAGACCACAGGCTCCATGAAACTGAACAGACTCTTCCTAAAACCACCATGTAGCCCCTGGAAGAATGCCAAGATTTCCACTACCTACCCCTAACTGGACTGAGAATGTTAAGGCAGTTTTTGAGTGTAGAAACTTGCTGCCTTCTCAGATCACTGGTGCTCTGATAATAAACACTTATTCTATAACCTAACCCCTATGTCAGTCTATTGACTGAATGGCACAGCCAACACAACCCCAGATCTCAGTGGCCCTCTGGTAACAGTAGGATTTTAATAGCTACTCAAACTAATCAGCCTTTTTGCAGCTTAACCAAGAAACCAAAAGTTTTGTATTTCTATGGCATTTTCTTGTAATGACAACACAAGAGACTTAGACAGAAAATCTATCTCTGGAAGGAAAAATTCTGTAATAAAAACCTGAGTCGCTAAACCCAAGAAGAAAGCTTCACAAATATTTGTGCGTGTGTGTGTGTGTGTGTGTGTGTGTGTGTGTGAGATTGCCAAGGTTTCCAGGCAGGGCAGGTTTCGGCGGTGGCACAGCCAGTTGAAAAACCACATGGAGCTGACATAGTGGGATCATAAACATGCAGGCAAGCAAGCTACTTTATTGCACACCTGGGACTATATATGCATATTCAAACAAAAGTGGTACCTTGTGGCATCTGCCCAGTAGCAGTTTTTGGGTTTTTGTGGTTACATTAGGCGGTACATGCGCAGTAAATGTCAGCCCCAGGAATTCCTCAATCCCAGACATGGACTGATTATACCAAGGTCAAGCCTGGGCGGCAGGCCTGGCTTTAACCCTTTACAGTGGGCCTGGCTGTAACTCTTTACAGCAATCTTGGCTTTAACACTATGGGGACTGACAGAGTGTGTGCGTGTGTGTATGTGCGTATGTGTGTGTGTGAGTGTGAGTGAATCTACTTGTAGAAGAGAGGAAAAGGACATGCAGCACTTCTAAATTCTCCCAAATTCCTCAGAAGTGGACCAGGAAGGCTGACAGGGTCAACAAAAAACACCTCTTACCTCTGCTAGTCGACATCCATGAGCTCTCAGCTGCAGCAATAGTTTTAGAATCTATCAGTACCCTATCCATTAATTCTCCTGGCAGGCTTACCCAAAATGTGAGTGTTTACAAAAATTAAGCCCGTGAAAGATGGTAACAGAATGGTGGCATGAGAGACACTTTCAAAAAACTCTGGAGATTACAACTAATAAAACACCTATACTTCTTAGCTGTGAGTGTGTATTAGAGGGTCCTGTTTCCCTCTAATACACACTCACAGCTAAGAAACCCACTCATTACATTAAGGTACCTGCAGGTGGGCAGAGGGTTAAACAAAGGAGAAATAAAAGGGAAAGAGCAGGAACGTGGCCACACAGGTCCATCTGGGAAGAAGTAGGAGAGAAGGGGCTTTCCATGCATTTCTCGGCCCACAACCAGCACAGTTTGAAAGACCAGTATACAAGACTGACCCCAAGGCTCAGGGAAGAATCCGTGTGCAGGGCAAATGAAGAACAGAAAGGTGCAATCACACCCAAACTCCCTGCATGACTCCTGTAGCCTCAGGAAGAAAACAAAACTGCCAATGCCTCTCCCCCACAGACCTCTGCCTGCCCAGCATCAACAGCAAACTCCAAAGAAACTGCAGCACGAGGGTCCAGAGAGGCTGCAAAAATGGGAAACCAGAGAAACGGAGCTGAAATTAAAGAGATGGGCACGGATGACCCATCAGAAACAGAGCTCAAAGCAACAATTATAAAAATGCTGAATGATAATTTCAACAGAGAGATAGTAAGCATTAAAGATTTACAAACCATTATAAAGGACCAGAGAGAGATAATGACTACATTTACTGAAATGAAGAATGGCATAAAAGTCACTAAACTAGATAAAATAGAAGCACAAAGCAGTGATTTGCAGGAAAAGCCAGCAGAAAACACCCAGCCAGAACACTTGGATAATAATAATTTCCAACAAAATGAGGATGGATTGAGATTCTTCTGGGACTATATCAAATGAAAAATATCAGAATAGGTGTGCCAGAAGGGTAGAGGAAAAGCAAGGGATTAAGAAATTATTTGGAGACATAATGACTGAAAATTTTCCTAACCTGGAGAAGGAAATAGACATAAAAGTCCAAGATGCACAGAGAGACAAAAAGAAAAAAGAAAATGAGACAGAGTGAAGGAAAGCAGAGAGATACTGACAGAGACAAGAAGAGAGATAGAGAAAGACAGATTGACAGAGAGGAAGAAAGCACATGTGTGAGAGCAAGAGCCCAGCAGGCAAGACATGGAGCAACACAGACCCAGGAAGAGACACAGACTGGAACATGTATTCAGACACAGACACAGACACTGAGGTCCCCCTAGCCCTCAGGAAAACAGAGTCAGGACCTCTAGTCTTCAAAAAGATGAAAATGAAGACCTCCCCTAGCCTTCAGATAAATAGAGGAGAAAAACCCAGCCCTGGGGAAGATTGAGGGGGACCCCAAGACCATGAGAGGACAATAGGAAAAAAACCCTAGCTCTGGAGAGGGTGAAGGGCAAGAGGGTAAAGGGCAGAACCTTCAGTCATGAAAACTAGGAAGGGAAGGATAGAGGGAGGGACTCAGCCCTTGGGAGGACAGAGAAAAAGGACACCTAGACCTCAAAAGGTCAAAGATTACCAGCCTTTTGGAAGACATGTGAAACTTCCAGCCCTTGCGCAAATGAAGGGGACCCTCAGCCCTAAGGAGGATGACGTGGGGAACCTAGCATTGAGGAGAATGAAGGAAGGGACATCCACCCTTGAGAGGACAAAAAAATGGGACTCCCATCCTTTGAGAGTACAAAGGGAAAAACATTTATCCCTCAAAAAGATGAAAATGAAGACCTCCATCCCTTGGGAGGATAAATGGGGAATCCCCCAGCTCTCCATAGGACAGAGGGAAAACCCACAGCTCTCAGGAGACCAGAGGGGTAGACCCCCAGCACTCGGGTAGGTGGAGGGCAGGACTCTCGTCCCTAGGGACAATGGAGAATGAGATTGCTAGCTCTTAAGAGAACAAAAAAGGACTGTCATCTTTTGGAGGACCGATGAAGAGGAGCATCAGCCCTCCAGAGTATGGATAAATGGGACTGTCAGTTTCCAGAGGACCAAGGTGGGGGAACAGTCAGCATTCAGAAGTGTGGAAGAGTAGGACTGCTAGTTATCCCAAGTACTAAAAAAGAGGATGATGAAGGAAGAGGACCACAAGCCCTCCTGAGAACTGAGCAGGGACACTGCCAGCCCTGAGAGGAACAAAGGAAAGACTCTCCACCCTGTGGGGGAGAGAGGTGGACCCCCATCTTTCTCATGGATAAAAAGGGGATCCCCAATTCTCAGAATAACAATGGTCAGGGCCCCCAGTACTCCAGAAGATTAAAAGAGCAAGATGGCCAGTTCTCAGAACAGAGGTAGACATTGCCATCCCTCCAGAGGACTGGGGTGAGGGTGATGCTCAGCCTTTGAAAGAACGGATGGGTGGACCACCAGAATTCAGGAGGACAGAGGACAGGACCACAAGCTTTACAAAGAAATGAACAAGGGAACCACCAGTCTTGGGAAGACAGAGGGGGAGAACTGCCAGCCCTTTGGAGGACCAAGGTGGGGGAAATTGCCAGCCTTTGGGAGGACAAAGAGGAGAATCCTAGCCCTCCAGAAGATGGAAGGAGAAAATCCCAGGTATAAAGAAAGGAGAGAGAGACCTTTAGCCCAGCAGGAGGATAAAGGGCAGGGGTGGGGGGTGGGGAGCAATGCCAGCCCTTGAAAAAACCAAAAGACCCACCAGCCCTTGGGAGAACTATGGTTTCCAACTCAAAGCCCTTAGAAAAATGTAGGGGGGACAACCAACCTTTGGAAAAATGAAACGGGGGACCCCCCCAACTATTGGGAACACAGAGTGAACCTGCAACCCTTGGGAGGTCCCCTCTTTACTTCAATTTTTTGAAGACTGGGGATCTTTTCCATTCTTTTGAGAGCAAAGTGTACACTTCTCTGTCCACCTGAGGACTTGGCATCCAGCCATTCCATCCTCCTGAAAGCTGTGGATCTTCATTTATTCTCCTGAGAAATTGGGGTCCCCCTCCATCCTTCTGAGACTGGGGGTTCCCACCTCTTACTCTTGAGAAATTCAGGTCTCCCCCTTTGTCTTATTGAGGTCTGGGTTAAACTCTTCCATCCTTCTCGGGGCTGGGAGTATCCCCCTTTCAAGTGATAAAGGTACCCCCCACACACAAACTGTATTTCAACTAGGAATAAATGTCACCACCTCCATCCTCCCTTCATCATCCTGAGGGATGGATGTCCCCACTTCATCCTCCTGAGGACAGACGGTCCCCTCCTTTTTTCTCCTGAAGGCTGGGGTTTTCCACTTTGTCTTCTCCAGGGCTGTGGGCTACCCTCTCCTCTTGAGACCTCAGAGTCCACACTCTCCATTCTCCCCGGGGCTGAGGTCTCCTCTTTCAAGCTCCTAAGGACTGGAGGTTCCCTCCTCCATCCTATACTGGGTTGGGTGTCTTCCTTTTTGCCCTCCTGAGGGCTTGGGGTCCCCCTTCTCTCATTCTAAGGGCTAAGTGTCTCCCCTCAGTTTTCTCAAAAATGAGGAGTGCCCCCTACATATGTTCAAGGCCTGGGGTTCAGAATAACAAAGGGATAACCAAGATGTTATCTTAAGCTGACTGACACCCTGTTTCTATGGTTAATAGACCTGAAACTTTGTTTCTAAAACTGATTTGATACTGACCAGAATCTGATGTCCTAGGGGCTTAAGGGTTAAATGGAGTGAACATACAGTATATATACAGGTTGGTAGGAAGATCTAAGGGGAACAATACAAGTAAGTTATAGTTTTATCAGGCTTGAACAAAGCCAGCTTGGAAATAATGAATATCATGGTTTCTTTTAAAATTCAGTTACCTGTTGTTTAGTAATCACAAATTTTAACCCAGGGCATAGTTCTGTCAGAGCGTAGCTGTTTGTTGAGCCATAACCATGGGTCCTGACCCTGGAAAAATTTCCTGGCAGCAATTTTCTAGTGACTTTGACCTTCAGGTGGGACCTCCAGCCCTTTGGAGAATGAACAGAAGACCCTCATAACTTGGGCACATAAACAGAGGACATCCATCCCTTGAAAAAATAAAGTGGAGATTCCGAGCTCTTGGGAAGATAGAGGGAAATCCCCAGCACTCATGAAGACAAGGAACCCCTAGTTCTCAAGAGATCAGAGGTGGGGACCCCAAGCCCTTTGAATAATGGTAAGAGGGATGACAAGCCTTCAGGTGGATGAAGAGGAACCCCTAACCCTCAGGAGAATGGAGAGGGTGAACCCTCAACCCATGGAAGAACCAAAAGGGAAATCTTCAGTTTTCAGGAACACTAAGGGTAGGTCTTCCAGTCCTCAGGAATATGAGGGGAGATGTTCTGTCATCAGGAGAACATAAAGGCATACCCACAGCCCTTGCAAGACTAAGTGGGGAACCACAGATTTTGGGAGGACTAATAGGTAGGATTTCTATATTTGGAGATGATGATGGGGCACCCCCAGTCTTCAAGAAGATGGAGGTGGGTACCCGCAGCCCTCGGGAGGATACAGAGAGTTACACACAGCCCTAAAGAGGATAAAGGGGGGTGACAGCCAGCCTCAGAGAACAAAAGAAGGAACCCTCAGCCCTCAGAATGAAGGTAAGGGAGACTCACAGGCCTCAAAACAACATAAGTGGGGACCCACAGCCCAGAGGGGAGATACCCAAGCCCTGAAAAGACAAAAAAGGTAAACACCCAGCTCTCGGGAGGATGGAGAGTGGAAACCTCTAGTTTTTGGGGAAACAGAGAAGGGGACCCCTGTCCTTCAGGTAGACAAAGAAGGCACCCCAACTCTTGGGAGGATGGAGGGGTGGGAACCCCAGCCTTTGGAAGGATGAAGGGGAGAACCCCAGCCCTTGTGAGTTCTAAGAGAAAATTTTCCATCTTTCAGGAGGACAATTGGGGCACCCCTAGCTCTCAGGATAAAAAAGCTTGAGCCCTTATTCTCAGGAGGCCAAGAAGGGGCACACCCAGCCTCCAGGATGATGAAGGGTGGGCATCACCATCTTTCAAGAGGAGAGAGGGGTATCCCTAAACCACCATGAAGAAAAAGAGGAAGATACCTGCCCTCATAAAAATGGATGGGGAACCCCAGACTTTGGAAAAACAAAAGGGGGATCTTGAATTCTCAAAATGATGGAGGGTGGGGACTGCCAGCCCTCAGGAAGAAAAAAGGGGTAACTGAAGGACTTGAGAGGACAAAAGGGGAGAACCTTAGCCATGGAATGACAGAGGGGGAACCCCCAGCTCTCGAAGGAAGAAGGGTGAAAGAGGAAGGGAGAAGACACCCAACTCTATAGAGGACTGAGTGGGTGGAACTTAAACCCTCGCGATAACAGAAAGAGAAATCCCCAGGCCTCAAAAAGACATGGGGAAAAACCTTCAGCTTTCAAGAGGAAAAATGGGGGTCCCACAGCCCTGGAGAAGATGAATGAGGATACCAAGATCTCAAAAGGAAAAATGGGGACCCAAGCCATTGGAAGAATGAAGGGGGACCATGAGTTTTAGGGATGATGGATGGGGATCACACCCAGTCCCCAGGAGGACAAAGGGGGACAATCCCAGCCCTTGGTAGAATAGATGGGGATGCCCAGCCCTTGGGAAAATGAAGGGAGTGAACCCAAGGCCTTGAACATATGTAAGGGGCACTCCTCGTCTTTGCGAAAACTGAGGGGAGACACTTAGCCCTTAGAATGAGAGAAAGGGGACCCCAAGCCCTCAGGAGGGCAAAAAGGAAGACACCCAACCCAGTATAGGATGGAGGAGGGAACCCCCAGTCCTTAGGAGCTTAGGACTTCCTTTACCCTGAGAGATGGGAGTTCTCACTCTTCATTCTACTGAGGGCTGGGGGTCCCCCTTTATCCTCTTGATTTTTGGGGGTCCCTTCCTTTTATCATTCTAAGAATTTTGTGTCCTGTTGTTTGTCATACCAAAGGTTGGAGGTTTCTTTCCATACTCACATGGGCTGAGGGTCCTCCCTTTGTTATTCCAAAGACTGTGTATCCCCCCTTTATCCTCCTGAAAGCTAGTGGTCATGCCCTTTAATTTTCAGAAGGCTGGTGGTACATCCCCTCTGACAACCAACCCTCAAGAGCACTGGAGGGGAAGTCCAACAGCCCTCAGGAAGATGGGGTGGTGCTAGCTTCTTCAAAGACCGAGGGAGGACCACCAGTTTATGGAGGATGAAAGGAGGGACCACCAGCCCCTTCAAGGACTGAGAAAGTGTACTGTCAGGACTGTGGAAGATGAGGGGCTGGAGGACCAAAACAGAGAGGACTGCCAGTTTTTCAAAGTACAGTGGGCAGATAACTAGCCTTCTGGAGGACTGCGAGGGGGACCAACAGCCTTCAAGAATATGAAGTGGGTAACCACCACCCCTCAGGAGGACAAAGGGAAAACCTCCAGCCTCAAAAATATGAAAGGGGGGACCACCAGCCCTTGGGAAAATAGAGGGCCCACCCACAGCCTTTGGGAAGACTAAAGACAGGGACCTCCAGTTTTCAGTAGCACAAAGTGAAAGACCCCCAGCCCTCCTGAGGATGAAGGAGCTGATGCCCAGCTCTCAGCAAGACAGAAGGTGAGACCCTCAGCCCTTGGGGAAACAAAGAAGGTGATCTCAAACTCTTAGGAGAAAGTAGGGGAATAACCACTGCCCTCAAAAGGACAGAGGGGAATACACCCAACTTTTAGGACAGAGCAAGGAATCCCAAGCCCTTGGCAGGATAGAGTGGCTGACTCCAGCCCTTGAGAAGACAAAAGGGTGACCCCCAGCCTATAATAGGATGGAGGGAGAAGATCCACAGTCCTCATAATGATGGAGGGGAGACCCCCAGATATTGGGAAAACAAAAGGGTGACCCCCAGACCTTTAGAAGACAAAGAGGGAAAACCCTTAGCCCTCAGGAGGATAAAGGTGGAAACCCCAGTCCTCAGGATGACAAAGAGGGAAAAATCCAGCCCTTGAAATGATGAAGTGGGAAAAGTTTCTGCCCTCAAAAGGAAGAAAAGGGGGACCCCCAGCCCTTCAGAGGACTAAGGTGGAAGACCTTTAGCCTTTAAGAAGAGAAAGGGGGGACACCAGCTTTCAAATGCACAAAGGGTGGGCACACTCAGCACTGAGAGGACAGAATGAGGGTATGTCCAGACTCCAAGGAACAAAAGGGAAGACCCTCAACACTTGAGAGGATAAAGAGGTGTACCCTCAGGGCTAGAGTCTTGTGCCTATGAACATGGACCCTCCTGAGTTTTGACAGCTGCACTCTGAGGTTCCCTGATATGTGTCATCTTTTCTTTAGGCCAAACATGGGGGCAGTGACCAGGCTCTCCCGCTCAAAGTCACAAAACTGAGCTGCCATGTGTTTCTAGGCACATGCCCTCTCTACTCATCTCTCTGCTCAACAGATAAATGGCATCTCAGTTTTAATTGATGCCAGTGGCCCAGGATGGTTTTGGTCGTGGTGATCAATGGTGTTTCAGGGAGGTAGTCCTGCTTGGGTGGTAACTTTGATGGGATATACTCAGACCACTTTTCATAATAACAAAAATTTATGAAGTTCTCAAGGTTTGGCTTCATCATTCACAGTCTGCTTGTGACTTTTAGTGCAAAAGGTTAACAATTACCTTTTTAAAAAGTCATGATTTTTAATCATTTCCAGGACACTGAACTCAAGGCTTCCTTGAATTCTTTCTTCTGTATTTCCATGCATTATGAATCCTTTTATCCTAAGTCCTGGTCAGATAAAAGTGCCATATTTGGAATCAGCCATATCTGAGTCTTGGGCAAATCTCTTCCTTTTGTGGGGTTCAGTTTCCTCATCTAAAAAAAATGATGATGATAGTAGCATTTCATACAGAAAAAGTTGCACCAAACACCCGGCATGATGGCCGGCACATAGTTCAAGCTCATATATGAGGATAATCATCAACATCAGTGTAATCATCTGGGATGCATCATTTCCAGCTAAGAACAGACCCTCCCACTTGGTTCCAGGGCACTATGCCTTTCAGATGGGGATCAAATCTGCCAGCTAGGCTCATTTCTTCTCCTTACTATTGTGCTCTGTATATGTGAAGGGTTGATCCAAGTGCAATCTCATTGAACTTGTTTTATACCACATATAAGGTCAGCTCTCATCCCTGACAATTAAGTTCATGAACTTGCCACCATATGCTTACATTGGCAGCACTGTACAAACAACTCAGTAAGGTTTCATAACTTTGGCATATCTGTGTCTCATAGCTGTGTTCATGTCGACATGTGGCAGTGTCTTGATGAGTGGGGTTCATTATTGTTGTTGGATGTTTTTGTATGCCATCGCAAGAATGATGGAGCTTGAATTAGAACAATGAACAAACATTAAATTTCTTGTTAAAGTTGGCAAAAGGGAAAGTTAAATTAGGAACATGTTGGTCCAAATTAATGGGGATAATGCCATGAAGAAAACACCAATATACAAATAAATTAAACATTTTTCTGAGAAGAGAGAAAGTGTCACTGATGAAGACAAGTCAGGGTGGCCAATAACCAGAAGAATTGATGAAAACATTGCAAAAATTCATCAAATTGTGCACCAAAATTGTTGACTGACTGTGAAAAGCATAGAAGGCCAAGTAAATATCAATAGAGAAACAATTAAGAAAATTTTAACTGAAAATCTTGGCATGAGAAAAGTGTGTGCAAAAATGGTCCTGAAGGAGTTACCTGATAAAGAAAAGCAAGAAAGAGTTGAAGTTTGCCAAGACCTTTTGGAGAAGCAACATGATGTTCTAGACTGTGTTATCAATGGTGATTAAACATGGGTTTACCAATATGACCCTGAAACAAAGTGTCAAAGTACACAGTGAAAATCAGCCAATTCTCCATGACCAAAAATGTTCCATAAGTTTAAACCAAAAGTCAGAACAATGTTGCTAACATTTTTTTTATATAAGAGAGATTGTTCATTATGAATTTGTACCAACTGGACAAACAGTCAACCAAGTTTACTATTTGCAAGTGCCAAAAACGTTGCATGAAAAAGTCAGAAAAAATGACCTGAACTTTTTGCCAACAACTCATGGTTCTTTCATCATGACAGCTCACATAATCTGTGAGAAAGGTTTTAGCCAGAAAACAAATAATTGTATTGCATTGTCCTCCCTACTCACCTTATCTGGCCCCCAATGACTCTTTCTTTACCAGAAGATACAGAAAATATTGAAAGAAAATATTTTGATGACATTCAGGACATCAAAGCTCATATAATGACAGCTCTAATTGCCATTCCAGAAAAAGAGTTCCAAAACCTCTTTGAAAGGTGGACTAGGTTCTGGATTGGCGCATAGCTTCCCAAATGGAGTAGTTCAAAGGTGACCATAGTGATATTCAGCAATAAGGTATGTAGCACATTTTCTAGGATGAATTCATGAACTTGTCAGACATTCATATTTCACAAGTAAGGAAACTGAGACTTGAAGGATAAAGTCTTTCCAAGGTCACCCAGTACAGCTGACCTCATGCCCTTAACCATTAGAAGGCACTGCCCTCAGAGTAAATTTCCTGGGGTTTTTTTCCTACTAGTCCAAGGTCAAGTTCTACTGAAAGCTACAACTCCCATCACATGACATCAATCTTTGTTTTTGCTCTGTGGGCCTGTGACAAGAGCTCCTTACTGCTGCTAGGGACTGCCACGCAATGGTGGGTTTCCTTAATGCTATTTACTTCTGAAAAACATGTCTTGCATACTTCTGGTCAAGATGGTGAAGCAGGTATTTGTGCTCGCCTCCTCTCATGACCACATCAAAATTACAACTAAATAATAGAACAAGCACAATTGAAATCCACCTGAGAACTAGTGACCAGAATTTCTATCACTAAGGACATACAGAAGGAGTCATGCCAAGACTGGTAGAGAGGGTGGAGATGCAAAATGGGCATGTCCCACGCCCATAGTGTGGCAGTTTAGAATTGGGAGGGACACCTTAGCTGTGGAAATACTTCCAGAGGAGCAAGGATTTCCAGCCCCACACCAGCCTTTCCAGCCTGAGAAGCTAGTGCCAGGCATAGAAGGTTTGGTAATCTGACTGTAAAAGCCAGCATGGCTTGTGTCTGATAAAGACAAAGGTTACTGGATACCTAGGCTCTGCAGGTTTTAAAGGGCCCATGCATAGACCCACTCACTCACAATCTCACCCACTCTGAGCTCTAGCACAGGGGTAGCAGCTCAGAAAGCATCAGAAACATATGAGAAGAAGGTCAATTGTCTTGCTGCAGGGCAAGGCCTTGAGGAATAGTGTCAGGGCAGCATTCTTGAGGGGACAGAAGTCATGGCAGTTGCCACTATTGCTTTGTTGAGCCCTCCACAAACACAACCTGTAGGAAGAGATGGGTGTTATATCTGAATGCTCTATTAACCAGGCTAACACCATCTGCCACACTTCGGTGATTCCTTAAAACCCTTCCCCACTCACTTAATGTGCCCTATCTGAACCTCTTTAGTGGCTTTTGCATCCAAACAACCTGCCTCAGCTTTTACTCTGGACCTTCCTAAAATCTCTCAATGGTTCCCAAACCCTAAATAATCAGAAGGTGGCCTCACTTGGTCTGTACTTCTGTTAAGTGGACCCCAGCACTAGTGGCAGCTGTCTCTGGCTCCCAGGTACATCCATCCCATCACAAATGGCTACCAATAGCAAATCATTGTGTAGCTCCAACAAGGTGGCCAAGGGCTGTGCACAAGTAGTGGTTAAACTTGGCCTGTACTAGAGGCATTTGAAAGAGGCTGTAGAACAAACCCTGAAAACCTGGCCTCAGACCACAGCAGAGCTTTACACAACAACCTGCACAAATGACATCCACAAAGGGTTGACTTGACAGGCACCATGAGCCCCACTAAACAGAATCACAATTTTTGGTGTCAGTTGCCACTGAACATGCTCTCCATTGTAGTCACACCAATCTTCACAGACAGTCGGGCTAATTCCTTCCACTGACATGCCAACAGCAAACAAGTTTCAACTATAATAGAAGGGCACACAGAATTCACACAAGAGACACCCCTAGAGCACCTGGATCAGGTGACCAGGGAGACTGCACTACTGAGCCCCACAAGACAACTACTACAGAAGGCCACTCTGACAAGCCTCAGCGATATAGCAGATCTACCTAATACACAGAAACAAACACAGGAAGATAACCAAAGTGAGGAGACAAGAAAAGCAAACAAACAAAAATCATGTCCCAAATGAAAGCACAGAACTAAGCTCCAGAGAAAAAAACTACACAAAATAGAGGCAAGCAATCTACCAGATAAGAGTTTAATACATTGGTTATAAGCATACTCAGTGAACTTATAGATGAATTTATAAAGAATAGATGAACTCAGTGAGAACTTAGGCACAGACAAAACCATAAAAAAATCAACAGTTGGAAATAAAGAAAAATATAATGGAAATGAATAACATATTAGAAGAAATTGACAATAAATTAAATGAAGCACAGGATTAAATCAGTGATCTGGAACACAAGGTAGCAGAAAATACCCAATTGGAACAGCAAATAAAAAATATTTAAATATTTTGAGGTGCTTCAGAGACAACATCAAGCATATCAACATTCACATCATAGGGATACTGAAAGAGAGAGAGCAAGGGATTGAAAACTTATTTGAAGAAACAATGACAAAAACTTCCCTAACCTGCTGAGGGAAATAGACATACATGCTCAGAAAGTGCAGAAATTTCCAACAAGGTGAACTCAAAGTGGCCCACACTGAGACACATCACAATTAAAGTGGCAGAGGTTAATGACAAAGAGAGAATCTTAAAAACATCAAGCAAAAAAACAATTAGTTACTTACAAGGGAGCTCCCATAAGAGTGGCAGCTGATTTCTCAACAGAAACTTTGCAGACCCAAGGGAATAGCAGGAAATTTTCAAAGTGATGAAAGATAAAGATCTATAACCAAGATTGCTCTATCAATCAGGCTTTCATTTACAATCAAAGGAGAGAGAGAGAGTTTTCCATAAAAGATAAATGTAAGGGAGTTAATCATCACTAAACCAGTATTATAAGAGATGTTAAAGGGACTTTTTTTAAGGAAAAGAAGAGATATAAAAATATGAATAAGAAAAATATAGCAATGAAAAACATTTGTACTGAAAAAGAGAAACAATAAGAGGAATACATCAACCAACTATAAATCTAATACAATGGTTAAAAGGCAAAAGCAGTAAAATCATGTGAAATTACAATGAATTAAGGGACACACACACACACACACACACAAAAGAAGTGAAAAATGACAGATCATAAATGTGGAGAGGGTGAAGAAATTGTAGTGATTTTAGAATATATTGAACTTAAGGACCATCAACTTAAGATGGACTGCTATAAATTCAGCCTGGTATATATATGGTAACAAGATACTAACAATCTACCAGAGATATACAGGAAATAAAGAGAAAGAGATCCAAACACACCACTATAAAATGCCATCAACAAAGTAGAGAGCAAGAGAATAAGAATGCAACAGAGCAATAACAAATAATCAGAAAGCAACTAATAAAATGGTAATAATGACATACCTATTTGTAATTGCTTTAAATGCAAATGGACTAAATGTTGCAATCAGAAGACATAAGGAGGAGGAAGATGAGGCAGTGGAGGTAGTCTCAGGCAGAGTAGCCTGACAAGAGCCTGTAGGATAGGCTGCAGATACTGCAAGCTCCAGGCCTGTTTCCTGCATCAGTGCTCAATCCTGCATAGGCCCTGCAGGGTGGGCTCACATGGAGGGGCTTGCGACACACCCCACCCCATACCTGTGACACAAAGGCCCTTGTCCAGTAAAGTTTATGTGCCCACCCAGCGTGCTTTGGGTTTTGGAAGCTGAGCAGTTCCATCTCTAGGTCTGAGGTTCCCATGCTGGCCCCTGAGCCCATGTTGTAGCTATAGAATGAACTAGCCACAAATAATGGTGCCTATAGGCATGAAAAAGTTGCTCAGTGGCCTCCTGGACTTCAGGGTAATGTTTAATCTGCCAATGGCAAGTAGGAAGAGCTGGCCCACCTTTCTGGCCCACACCCAGTTTGCGGGGCTAGCCCAGACCAAACCCTTGGGGCACCGCTAACCAGAACAGTTACTTCCTTGTCCCCAGACAGACCTAAAATGAATGCACCCACTTCACTGAATCTCATGAGAGCTTCTCTTCATCTGCCTTTGGGGACTTTGGGTCTGAGGCAAGGGCAGTGAGGGGACTGTATGTGCAGCCTTAGGCACAAATACAGGTGTTGGCAGCCTGACTCAGTCTGGCTTCCTACCCAGTAAGCTGGCCCTCTTCAGCCCTGGGCTTCTGTTCTCTGAGTTTCAAGGGAAGGTCCCAGTGTGACTTCTACCCCAGACACACTAGTGAAGCATGGACAACAGCTGGGACACACAACCTAAGAACACCTGGAGAGGAGTTCCCTGATGGTGTAGTGGCTTGAGGCTTCATCGCTGGTGCTGTCAGCGCTGTGGCCTGTGTTCGATTCCCGGCCAGGGAACTATCCATATACAAAAAAAAAAAAAAAAAAAAAAGAACCCCTGGATCTCCCACGTTGTTGCTTACCCACCCAGCTCAGGCAATGACAACAGCAGAGTTATCGCTCCCTACTTCTTTACCAAGACACCTAGCCCCACCTACCTGACCCCTTCCTACATGGCAGATGACAGCCTGTACCATCCAGCTGAGCTCTGTGGCCCCCAGGCTAGGCAGACTTTGGGTCCATGCTGGGGAGGCTCATTTACCTGCTCTCCCATGCTGGGCCACCTAAATGCCATGGGCAGTGGCAGTGGTGGAAGGTTTGGAGGTCTGTACCACCAGCATGAATGCATGGACTTCCAGCTGCACAGCGTGGGGGTGAATAATGGGTTTCTGATGTGGTCATTCTAGTCCAGCCCCTCGAACCCCTTGGGGACATCACAGTTGCCCCAAGCAGAAACCCCCAATGTTTTACCACCCAGGTATGACAATGGTCTTCACAGCCTGAACAAGATGGGCCACCTAGATGAGCCCATCTACATGCTCTGCAGCCACACCATGGGCACTGTGGGTAAAGTGCACATGCTGCTACCCAACCATGGGACACAGGGCTTAAGCTTTGCTTGGCGCATCATTTCACCAGTCTGCACTTAAGCTTGGTTGGAGGAAGGCACTCGAAGAATAGCCTATGGAGCAACTGCAGCCTCACTCACAAACACATGGCCTGCTGGGCGACCGCAGCACCCTCCCTGACCTCCTTCAGCAGCTAGACTGTTATAGTGGATTGTGTGCTCTAGGACTGCCTTGAGTGCTGACAAGGTAAGCCAGAGGAGAAAGAGGAGGAGGAGAATGCATCAGTGACTGACAACTGGGAGAAGGAGAAGGAGCTGAAGATCCCCAGATCTGAATCATCCTGGAGGAGGATAAAGATGACCTCCTTTTATAGCAAAAGGCTGAGCATGAGGAGTGCTGAGTGGCCAATAACATGCAGGAGTGTGTCTGGGTTGAGACATCAATGAGGCTTTTAGGGAACTGGGTTGCATGTCCCAGGTGTACTTCAACAGAGAGAAGCCCCAGACCAAAGTATTTATACTGTTCTAGGTCATACTGGCCATCCTGAACCTGGTGCAGGAGGTGTGAAAACCTAACCTGAAACCCAAAGTGGCCTGCCTGAAGTGATGAGAAGAGCAGAAGGTGTCAGGCATGGTCTGTCAGCCCCAGATGGTGCTTCCTTTCACCGATCTGGGCCTGAGCAAGGTCAACAACTCCTCCAGGCACATGTGAAAAATCTCAGCTTCCCACAAGCCCTGTGACGCTTGATGAATCCTGAAAATGCGTGCTGGCTCTGATGCCTAAGTTCTGGTGGGAAACAACATTTTCTTTCTTCTTTTCTAATTTATTTTTGTTAAAAACCAGACAGTAAGCAAGAAATATACACACTTTCAGAAAACAAAAATGTCTTAAGTATAAACACAAAACAAGTGAAAGATGTCACTTGTTGGAAAAAGACACTGTATAAAACTGGCTTATTTTTCAGAAGCCACAAGCAAATTGTGCCCACATTTCATATTTCTTTAAGGAAAATGAATAGAATTCTAGTTATAAAAATTTGTTTTATTGTACAAGAAAAATGCTTTAGCCTTTTTGTAAAGCTCTATTTGCATATGTTTTTATACAAAAAATGTTATTTTTAATTAAATGTATTCAATGACATTAGTTGGTAAAATTATATAAGTTTCAGTTGTACGGTTCTATAATACATTGTCTCTATATTGCGTTATGTGCACACCACCCAGAGTCAGTTCTCTTTCCACGACCATATAGTTGACTTTTCCTCTCTCCTCCACCACCTCTCTTCCCTTACCCCTGGTAACCACTAAACTACTGTATGTGTCCATAAGTTTTTGTTTCTTTGTTGCTTTCAGTTCCATATATTACATATGAGTGAACTCATATGGTTCTTGATTTTTTCTGTCTAATTTATTTTGCTTAGCATGATAATCTCAAGGTCCATCCATGTTGTGGCATTTTGTATAAAAGTTTCATGTCCCTTGTTTCTGCTGCTGTTACTAGAACTGAGCATTACATTTTATGATCAGCCAAATTATTAAAAGTTGTGTTAACAACAATAAAAAAGACACAGTTTGGCAGAATGGTTAAAATACTTAAGACCCATATATGTGCAGTTTACAAGAGAACCAATCCAGATCAAAAGACACACATGGATGGACACTAAAAGAATAGAAAAAGATGCAAATAGACATGACAAAAAAGCAAGAGAAACAATAGTTATATCAGACAAAATAGACTTTAAAGCAAAGAATATAACAAGAGTCAAAGAAGGACATTTCATAATGATAAGAGGACAAATCCAATAAGATGTAACTCTCATAAACATTTACACAGTCAATGTAGGAGCAAGTAAATATTTAAAGCAAATATTGACAGACATAAAGGGAGATATTGACAGTAATACAGTAACAGTAATATTAGAGAACTTTAGCACACAATTGACATCAGTGGATAGATCATCCAAACAGAAAATCAACAAAAAACAGTGGCCTTAAATGGCATAACAAAGGACACAGATTTAATTGGTATTACCAGAACATTCCACCCAAAGGCAGCAGAATATACATTCTGTTAAAGGGCACAAAAAACATTTTAAGCCTTCAAAAAATGTCTCAATAAATTTAAACAGACTAAAATCATACCAAGCACTTTTTTCTGGTCACAATGGTATGAAACTAGAAATCAATTACAAGAAAACTGAAAAACACACAATGCACAGATGCTAAACAACATGCTACTAAACAAAAAAATAAGTTAACAGTGAGTTTATGGAAAAATCAAGACACTTTGAAAAAATAAAAGGAAAACAAAATAACCTGAAATTTATGCGACATAGTGAAAACAAGTCCAAGAGAAAATTTTTTAACAATGCAGGCCTACCTCAAGAACACCAAAATTCTCAAAGAATCTACTCTTACATGCCCCCCCAAAAAACAGAAAAGTAAAAAAAGAAAAAGAACACCAAAATAAAGGCCATAGTGAGTAGATAGAAGGAAATAGTAAAAACTAAAGTAGAAATAAATAAAATAGAGGCTAATAAAAAAAATACAAAAATAAATGAAACAAAAAGCTGGTTTTTTGAAAGGATAAACAAAATTGATAAACTTTTAACAAGGTTCATTATAAAAATAAGAGAAGGCCCAAATGAATAAAAGCAGAAATGAAAAAAGGAGAAGTGACAAACAACACTACTTAAATACAAAAGATTATAAAAGTACTGCAAACAATTACATGCCAACAAATTGCACCACTGGGGAGAAATAAATAAATTCATAGAAACATATAATATTCCAAGACTGAATAAAAAAAAAAGAAAAAGAAAATTTAAACAGACCAATAACTGCTAATTAAATTAAATCAGTAACCAAAAACAAAACAAAACAAAATACTCTCAACTAATAAAAGTTGTTTGCTTTTGTTTTTGTTTTTGTTTTTTGTTTTTATGTGGGTAGCTTCCTGGCTGGGAATCAAACCCAGGCCGCAGCATTGGCAACACCAGAGACTTAGCCATTATACCACCAGGGAATTCCTAAAAGTTCTGGACCAGATGACTTCACAGGTGAATTTTACCAAACATTCAAAAAAGAATTAATACCTATGCTTTGCAAACTATTTCAGAAAATGGAAGAAGAGGGAAATTTTCCAAGCTTGTTTTACAAGTCTAACATTGATCTGAAATGCAACCAGGAAAAGATATTACAAAACAAGACAATTGTAGATCAGTATCCCTGAGGAACACAGAAACAAAAATCCTAAACAAAATATTGACTAAACAAATTTAAAAGATTATACACCATGATAAACTGGGATTTGTTCCTGGGATGTAAGGTTGTTTCAATATCCACTAATCAATTAAAGTGATACACCACAGGAGCAAAATGAAGGCTAAAACTCATGTCATCGTATCAATAGATGCAGAAAGAGCATTTAACTAAATCCAACATTCAGTTATGATACAAATTCTCAACAAAGTAGGAATAGAAGGAACACACCTCAACATAATAAAAGCCATACAAACTCATAGCTAACATCATACTTAATGGGAAAAAGTGAAAATTATTTTTGTTTAAAATGAGGAACAAGACAATGATTTCTACTTTAACCACTTATATTCAACATAGTACTGGAAATCTTAGCCACAGCAATCACATTTTAAAAAGGGGGAAAAGACTTGCTCTTTTGTGTGATTGGTTTTGCTCAATCTTTCACCTTTGACTCATCATCAAAGAATGTCCAGGTTACCTTGCTGGAAGGATAAGAGAAACTCATGGACAACAAGGGAGGCCATCCTAGATCAATCAATAGCTAGATGACTTTCAAGTATGTGAAAGAGTCCATTGAAAGTCAAGGAAATGACCTCCCCAATACAAAGATGACTATAGATAAAAGACTGAGTCTGGTCAAGACAAAAAGAATCACCCAGTCAATCCATAAACTTGGGGCAATAATAAATGGTTATTATTTAAAAAAAATAATAATAAAATAAAAAGGGGGAAAAGGCATCTATATTGGAAAGGAAGAAGTAAAACTGTCATTATTTGCAGATGACATGATAGTATGCATACAGAACCTTAAAGAGTTTACCAAAAAACTGTTATAACTAATAAATAAATTCAGTCATGTAACAGGATACAAAATTACTATTCAGAAAAGAGTTGTATTGTTATACACCAATAACTACCAATTGGAAAGAGAAATTAAGAAAACAATCTCATTACAATCCCATAAAAATACCTAGGAATAAATTTAACCGGGGAGGTAAGACACCTGAACTCAGATAATTATAAGACATTGAGTAAAGAAATCAAAGATAAAAATAAATGGAAGGTATAACATACTCGTGCATAAGAATTAACATAATTAAAATGTCCGTACTACCCAAAGCAATCCACAGACTTAATGCAATCTCTACTAAAATGAAATTTTGAACAAAACTAGAACAAATAATTCTAAAATTTAGATGGAACCACAGAAGACTCTGAGTAGCCAAAACAATCTTTAGAAAGAAGAACAAAGGTAGAGATATCACACTAGCTGATACCAACATATTCTTCAAAGCTAGAGAAATCAGAACAGCATGCTACTGGCATAAAAACAGACACATAGATCAGTGGAACAAAATGGAAAGCCCAGAAATGAACCCATGCCTATATGGTCAATTAATCTATAGCAAAGAAGGCAAGAATATACAATGGGGTGCAGACAGTCTCTTCAGTAAATGGTTTTGGGACAACTGAACAGACACATACAAAAAAAAAAAATGAAACTAGACCACTTTTTTATACCACATACAAGAAAACACTAAAAATTGATTAAAGACAAATGAAAAACATTAAACAATAAAACTTTTAAAAATATATATAAGCAATACACTCTCTGACATTGATCTTAGCAATGAGTTTTTGGATTAGTCTCCTTGGGCTAGGGAAATAAAAGAAAAAAAAATAAACAAATGGTATTGTATTAAACAAAAAATTTTTGCACAGCAAAGAAAATTATCAACAAAAATGATAATCTGAATGGGAGAAGATATTTGAAAGTGACATATCTAATAAGGAGTTAATATCCAAAATATATAAAGAATGCACTGAAATTAATTCCATGAATACAAACAACCTGGTTAAAAAATGGACAGAGGACCTGAATAGACATTTCTCCGAAGAGGACATTCAGGTGGCCAATAGACATGTGAAAAGATACCCAACATCACTAATCATCAGAAAAATGCAAACTAAAACCACAATGAGATCTCACCCCATACCTGTCAGAATGTCTATTATCAATAAATCAACAAACAAAAAGTGTTGATGGGAATCTGGAGTAAAGGGAATCCTCACGCACTATTAATGGGGTACAGCCACTATGGAAAACAGTATATAAGTTTTTTAAAAAATTAAAAATAGAACTAACTTATGATCTAGCAATTCAAATTTGGGTATATAAAGAAATCCAAAACACTAATTTAAAAACATATATGCATTCCTATGTTCTTTGCACCACTATTTGCCATAGCCCAGATGTGGAGACAATGTAAGGGTCCATCAATAGGTGATTGGATAAGAAATATGTCATACATATATACAATAAAATAGGACTCAAGACAGAAAAAAAAAAAGAATGAAATCTGTCCATTTGTGACAACATGGCTGTATCTAGTGGGTATTGTGCTAATTGAAATAAGACTGAAAAATACCATATGATTTTACTTATACATGGAATCTAAAAACAACAAACAAACAAACAAACAAACAAACAAACAAACCAAACAAACAGAAACAGGTTCATAGATACAGAAAACATATTGATGGTTGCCAGATTAGAAGGAGGTTGCCAGTCTGGAAGAAAAAACAAAGAAATTGAGAAGGTCATATTGGTAGTTACAAAGTAATCACAGGGATGTAAATTACAGTATAGAGAATACAGTCAATAATATTTTAATAACTATACATGATGTCAGGTGTGTTCCAGACTTTTCTGAAGTGATAACCTTATAAGTTACATAAATATATAACCACTACCCTGTAAAGCCTACTGATACCTTGAATTTACTGAAGTGAGACTAAGATGATGGTGAGTACCATTTGAAACAAGGCAATACTGTTGTTTTCTGTCTAGTTTAAAATGGAATGTCTGGTCAGCCATTTGAGGACAGACACATACAGGGAGAATGTCATATGACAACAAAAGCAGAAATTGGAGTTACGCAGCTGCAAGCCAAGATTGCCAGAAAATTATCAAAAGCTAAGAAGTGGCAAGGAAGGATTCTCCTACAAGTTTCAGAGGGATCATGGCCCCACTGAAACCTTTGGACTTCTAACTTCCAGAATTGAGAGATGACAAATTTCTGTTGTGTTAAGTCACCTAGTTTTTGGTACTTTGTTCTGGCATCCCTAAAAATGTAATATACTAGCTTTATAAATTTATCTTTAATATTTATGTCTATAATTTATTTATTTGACCTTTGTATTATGGTGAGAGTTAGGAAATCAACTTTACTTTGCTCCTTATAGTGAGCCAATTTTCCCAATACTATTCTTTAATAGTCCATCTTTTCCCTTCTGATTAGGATGCTTATTCTGAAATATCTCAAGTACTTTTATGTACATGTTCCTATTTGTGGCCTCTCTGTTCTGTTACTGTGATCATTTTGTGTGCTCATGTGCCTTCATTTTCTCTTTTTAACTCTGGCTTTTTAATATATCTTATTTGATACAGAAAATCTCTCTCTCATTCTTATTTTTTGTGGATCTTGATTTTTCCACATGCATTTTTTAATTTATTCATTGCATTTCTAAAAAAACCTTTCTGGAATTTGAGTTTGCATTAAATTTATAGATTGATTTAGGTAGAATAGACATGTTAAAATGAAATTGTTGCATTTATGAGTATGGTTATTCTTCCCATTTGTTAGATTTATTTTATGTCCTTTTAATAACATTAAATTGTTTTTGATAGGTGAATTTCTAGATTCTTGTTTAGTTTTTATTACTATTCTGAATGGAAACTTATATTTAGTTAGAATTTCTAGTTGTTTACTCTTATGTAGAGCAATGGAAGTTTTCTTTTCTATTTGATCTTTTATTTGAACAATATGATGAATCTCTTGTTACTTTTAATGGTTTGCAGTTTCTAGATGGAATACCAAATCACATCCACATAATGACAATTTTGTCATCCTCTCTACCATTCTTAATACAAATCTTTGTAATGACTCCTTGCAATGGCAAGGACCCTTAGTAATGAACAGTAGTGGTGATGATGGCCAGCTGTGTCTTCCTCCTGACCTTAAAGGGAATGAGTTTAAGGTTCTAAGTGTGAAGTTTGTGGTAAACTTTTTGTAGATAGTCCTCATCAAATTATGGAAGTGTTTTTTTAATTTGAAGATTTCTGAGAGCTATTATAAGTGGATGTTAAACTTTATCAAATGTCTTCTCCAATCTATGAAGGTGACACATGACTTTCCTCCTTTATACCATAATAAAATGCATTCATTACATTGTTAACTTTCTGATGTTTACTTAAACAAACTTGACAATTTTTTAATACATAATTTTATTTGTTTATCTATTATTATCTTTAGGAAATATATATATATATATATTTTATATATATATAAAATAAAATATGGACCTCTAATACTCATCCCAAGTTTTTCCTATTCAGTTTAACAGTCAAGGATATACCAGCTTCATATAATGAATTGCTGTTCTTTTCCCCCCATAATGATCTTTATACATTGGGTGTTATTTGTTCCTTGAAGGTTTGGTAGAACTCCCTTGTTAAATCTTCTGGGGCTTCTTTTAATAAAAATTTGGGGTTCATTAATAGTTATTGGTCTATTTAAAACTTAATGTTTATTCTTATTTCAGTATTGGCATTTTTTATTCTTGCAGAATTTGTCCATTTTGTCAAGATTTAAAAATGTATTGGTTTATATACTTGTGGCTCAAAATTTTACTTTGTTATTTAGAAATATTTATGTATGTAGTTATTACCTCTTTTTTATTATGCATTATGCATTTATTTGTGTCTTTCTCTTTTCTCTCCATCAGACACACCTGAAGGATGTCTTATCTCATTATAATTTAAATAGCCAATGTTTTCTGTTAATATTCTGGGTTTTTATTATTAAATTTATTGAGGTGACGTTGGTTAGTGAAAATTGCATAGGTTCCAGGTGTACAATTCTACAATACATCATCTATGTGTTGTTATGTGTTCATCACTCAGAGTCAGTTCTGTTTCCATCACCATATATTGAGACCCTGTCCCTTCTCTTGCACCCACTTTCACCAATACCCTCAGATAACCACTAACCACTAAACTGTTGATTGTGTCCATGAGCTTTTGTTTGTTGCTTTTAGCTTTGTGCTCCACATATGAGTGAAATCACATGGTTCTTGGTTTTTTCTGTCTGGCTTATTTTGCTTTGCATGGTGGTTTCAAGGTCCATCCATGTCAAACATGGGCCTATTTCATCTTTTCTTATGGCTGAGAATATCCCATTGCGTATATGTACCACAGCTTCTTTATCTAATCATCTATTGTAGGACACTTGGGTTGTTTCTTTGACTTGGGGACCAATAATAGTGTTGCAATGAACATTGAGGTTCATACATCACTGTGGACTAAGGTTTTAAAATTTTGGGGGCAGATAGCCAGAAGTTAGATTACTGGGTCACATGGTAATTCTTTTTAGTTTTTTGAGAAATCTTTATACTGTCATCCATAGCAGTTGTCCAATTTGTATTCCCACAGCAGTATATGAGGGTATTTTTCTCCACACTTGCTGTTCATTGTCTTGTTGATAATAGCCATTGTAAGAGGTGTGAGGTGGTTTCTCATTGTGGTTTTGATTTGCATTTCCCAGATAGATAATGAGGATGAGCATTTTTTCATATGTCTGCTGGCCATTTGTATATCTTCCTGGGAGAAGTGTTCAGATTCTCTGCCCATTTTTTAATTGGATTGTTTGGGGGAGTTTTGTTGTTGTTGTAGAGTTGTACAAGTTCTTTATATATTTTAGATATTAGCCCCTTATCAGATGCATTGTTTGCAAATATTTTCTCCCATTTGGTTGGCTGTCTCTTTGCTTTGCTGAGGGTTTCTTTTGCTGTGCAGAAGCTTTTTAGTTTGATATAGTCCCATTCATTTATTTTTGCTTATACTTGCCCTGCCTTTGAGGTTGGGTTCATAAAGTCCTCCTTATACCCAAGGTCTATAAGTTTAGTACTGATGTTTTCTTGTATATAGTTTACTGTTTTGGATCTCATAGAGAGATCTTTAATCTATTTTGAGTTAATTTTGGTGTATGATGATAGTTTAGATTCATTATTTTGCATGTGGTTTTCCAATTGTCCCAGCACTGTTTACTTGAGGCTTTCTTTTCCCCATTGTATATTTTTTGGTCCTTTGTCAAAATTTATCATTCCATATTTTTGTGAGTTTATTTCTGGGTTTTTAATTCTGTTCCATTGGTCTTTGTGTCTATTTTTCTGCTGATACCAAGCTGTCTTGATTATTTATGCTTTGTAATATACATTGAAATCAGGGAGTATGATGGCTCTAGTCTTACTCTTTTTATGTAGGATTGCATTGGTGATTCAGGGTCTTTTGTGGTTCTAAATGAATCTGATTATTCTTTTATCTATTTTTTTTGAAAGAATGTCTAAGATTTTGATGGAAATTGCATTAAATCTGTATATTGGTTTGGGTAATATGGCCATTTTAGTATATGTGCTACTGAAGCGAACACAGTATGACCATTTTAATTATGTTAATTTTTCCAATTTATGAACATAAAATGTCTTTCCATTTATTTCTGCCCTATTTAATTTATTTTAGTAGTGTCTTATAGTTTTCAGTATATAAGTCCTTCATGTACTATGTTAAGTTTATTTTTAGGTATTTTTTTTTGCAATGACAAAAAGTATTGTTTTTCTCATTTTTTTGGAGTTTCATTGTTGGTATATAGAAATGCAGTTGATATTTATACATTAATTTTTTTTACTTATTTTTACTTATTTATTTATTTATTTATATTGTTAGACTTATCAGGGTGATATTGGTTAGCAAGAATTACATAGGTTCCAGGTGTACAATTCTACAGTGCATTGTCAACTTGTAGCATAATAAGTTCACTACCTAATGTGAGTTCTCTTTCCATCACATATATTTAGCTCCCCCTCCCTCCTCTCCCACCCACTACCCCTTCTCCTATCTCCTCCCCATTTGTCACCAAATAAACATTAAGCTATTGATTGTTTCCATGTGTTGTTTGTTTTTTCTTTGTTGCTTTCTATACATTAATTTTTACATCCTGCAAATTTACTGTATTTGTTTGTCATTTTTAATAGTTTTCTGGTGGAGTCTTTAGAATTTTTTATATAAAGGATCATGTCATCTGGATGCCTTTTATTCTTTTCTCTTGCCTCATTGCTCTGGTTAAAATTTCTAGTATTATATTGAATAGTAGTGGTGACAGGGGACATCCCTGTCTTGTTCTTAATTTTAGGAAAATAAACTTTAGATTTCCGCATTCAGTATGGTATTAGCTAAGTGATCGTCTTACATAGCCTTTATTAGGTTGAGGTACGTTCCTTCTATACCAATTTTACTACATGTTTTAATCACAAATGAATGTTTTATCTTGTCAAATGCTATTTCTGCATCAATTGATATAATCATATAGTTTTTATCTTTTAGTTTATGTGGTGTATCACATTGATTAATTTGCATATATTTAATCATCGTTGTGTTTGTGGGATGAATTTCACTTAATCGTGGTGTATAATCTTTTCAATGCATTGTTATATTCTATTTACTGGTATTTTATTTAGGATTTTTGTATCTGTGTTTATCGGCAATATTGGTCCATAGTGTGTGTGTGTGTGTGTGTGTGTGTGTGTGTGTGTTATTCTTACCAGGCTGTGATACTAAAGTTATTTGGGCCTCATAGAATGAGTTGGGAAGTATTGCCTTTTCTTCAGTTTTTAAAGAGTTTGAAGCGGATAGGCATAGTTTCTCTTTGAATGCTTTATAAATCTCATTGGTGAGACTGTGTGGTTTTGGGCTTTTGCCTTTGGGGTGTTTTTGGATGATGATGATTTTTTCAATTTCCTTACTGGTCATTGGTCTATTTAGATTGTCCAGTTCTTTTATTTTAATTCATTTTTATTGTTAGACTTATTGGGGTGACATCTGTTAGCAAGGATTACATAGGTTTCAGGCATGCAATTCTACAGTGCATTGTAAACTTGTTATATAATAAGTTCACCACCTGTCCAGTTCTTATTGGTTCAGTCTAGGTAGACTGTATGTTTCTAGAAACTTGAACATTTCTTCAAGATTGTCAAATTGGTGGCATATAGTCCTTTATAATATTTTCACAGAATTGTTTGTATTTTTGTGGTATCAATTCTAATTTCTCCCATTTCATTTCTAATTTTGGTTATTTGTGTGTTTTCTCTTTGCTCCTTGGTGAGTCTAGCCAGGGGTTTGTCAATTTTACTGATGTTTTTCAAAGACTCAACTCTTCATTGCATTAATTTTCTCTGTCATTTTTCTGTTATTTCATTTAGTTCTGCTCTAATTTTTTAATTTCCTTCCTTCTGCTTACTTTAGGTTTTTTTTTTTTTTGTAGTTCTTTAAGATAAAATGGTAGGTTGTTTACTTGTGATTTTTCTTGTTTCTTGAGATAGGTTTATAATGATATAAATTTCCTTCTTATTATTGCTTTGGCTGCATCCCAATAATTTTGATACATTACATTTTTATAGACATTATTTTCTATGTATTTTAATCTCTTCTTTTATTTATTTATTTTTTGATCTGGTCATTTTAAAATGACAAGTTATTTAATCTCCATGTATATGTAGTTTTTTCTGCTTTTTTTGTGTGCAGTTGATCTTTAATTTCAAAGCTTTGTGGTCTGAGAATACAGTTTTTATGATTCCAATTTTTTTTTTTTATTTGAAGAGACCAGTTTTTCATCCCACCATCTGGTCTATCCTTGGGAATGCTCCATGTGCACCAGAATAGAATGTACAGTCCTGTGTTGTAGCATGGAGTGTCTTGTAAATGTCAGTTATGATCAATTTTTGTAATATATCATTTAGAGTTGATACTTCCTTATTTATTTTCTGTTTAGGTATTCTGTCCATGGCTGTCAAGAGGTTTTTTAGGTCTCCTACTATAATTGTGTTTTTGTTAGCTTACCTTTTAGATCTTTAAGTAGTTGCTTTGAAAATTTTGGTAATTTCTGGTTGGGGGCTTATATATTAGTGAGGGTCATGTCTTCTTGGTGTTATATTGTTCCATTTATCATTGTGAAATGTCCATCTTTGTCTCTTATTTCTTCTTTTATCCTGAAGTCTGTTTCATCAGATATAAGTATGGCTGCTTTTTTCTGGATGCCATTTGTTTGGAGTATTGTGTTCCACCCTTTCACTTTGGGTCTGTGTTTGTCCTTGTGGCTGAGGTGTGTTTCTCAGAGACAGTATATAGATGGCTTTTAATTTTTAATCCAGTCAGCTACTCTGTGTCTTTTTATTGGTGAGTTTAGTCCATTTATATTTAGGGTTATGATTAATATATGAAGGTTTGTTATGGGTATTTTGTCTTCTAGTTGTTTGGTGCCTCAGTTTCTTCTTTGCATATTTTTTCACTTTCTGTTTTTTTAGTTTGATGGTGCTCTATGATATCTTTTGCTGTTTCCTCTTTTTTCTTTCTTTCTTCTTTCTTTTGTTGTTATTGTTGTTGTTTTGTTGTTGTGTGTCTTTGTTCTGGGTTTTTGTTTAAGTAGTTCCCATGAGTTTTATGGAAAGAAAACTTTAAGATATGTAGTGGCTCCTTTTCTTGAGCATACTTTTAATTTCTATTTTCTTTTGGTAATTAAAACCTTTACTTCTTCCCTTTTTTATGTTTTTGTTGTCCCAACTTTTCTCCATTTATTTTGGCTTTTTGTTTCAAGTTCAATAGCCTCTTTCAGTATTTCCTGGAGTGTTGGCCTTGTGTTGGAGAATTCCCTCAGCTTCTGTATGTTTGAAAAGGTCTTCATTCCTCCTCCATATTTAAAGGATAACTTTGCTGGATAGATTATTCTAGGCTGGTGGTTTCTTCTTTTAATATTTTGAATATATGATTCCACTCTCTTCTGGCTTGGAGAGTTTCTTCTGAGAAGTCTAATGACAGCCTGATGAGCTTTCCTTTAAGTTGACAATGCACTGTAGAATCGTATGCCTGAAACCTATGTAGTCCTTGCTAACAGATGTCACCCCAATAAGTCTAACAATAAAAATGAATTTAAAAAAAAGAAAAAGAAAGAAAAAAATAAATAAAGATTATAATTTTATTTTTTCTGGCCTCCTTGAGAATTCTTTCTTTGTCTTTGATTTTTTACATCTTCAGTGTAAATCTTTTTGGAGAATGTCTGATGAGGTTCAGGTAGCTAGGGTTTTGTTTTCTTATTAAACTTGGGGTTTCAGTTCTTCTCATAGGTTTGGAAAGTTCTTGTCTACTATTTGTTTGATTAAACTCTCATTAGAATTTAGCTTTGTTTCTTCTGGTATTCCCATTTTTCTACTATTGTTCCTTATAATGGAATCAGATAATTCTTATTGAGCTCTTTCTTTTTCATTTTTTGGTTCTCAAATCTCTGTCTTATTTCTTCTGTTCATTCGCTATGTTTCTGTCTTTGATGTTACTAATTCTTTCCTCCTACTGGTTTGCCCTTTTTTTTAATGCTAGTTAATCTATGTTGTATTTCTTTTATTGCTTTGTTTATTTCCAGAATTTCTATTTGATTCTTTTTTAAGTGTTTCTTTTTTGTTCAGAGATTTTCTTTCTGAGATCATATATCTGGGACTTAGTACTTTATCAGCATTCCTTGAGCTCTCTGAGTATTACTTAAAACTGTAGTCTTGAATTTTGTGTCACTTAGATCATATGTTTTCTCTTCTGGAGGTTTTCCATTTTCTCTCTGAGATGCTTTGTTCCCTAGGGAGCTCATCATAGTTGATGTATTTCTCTTTCTGGACATAAGAATTTTTCCCCTGGCAGATATGGAAAGATCATTCTTTCACTTCCTAGTTGGTGTTGCTGTAGCATCTTATAGTATTTGCTCTTGGCTGTTCAATTTTCTTACTTTCAGACCTTTCCTGGAGGATGGACTTCTACTGTTTGACTCAGTTGCCTTGGCTTCAATAAACCTTCTCTTTAAGAAAATGTAGTGAGCAATGATATTCTCTGCCTCTGAGATCAGTAGGCAGAGGCTGCTATGCCTTTGTTTTATAGTTTTCCTGGTGCCCTCTACTGATTTTTTTTTTGTGTGTGGGGGGTGTTTTTTAGGGGGAGTGTGCAGGTTTTGTTTGCTACAGAGAGTAATGGTAGTTTGGGTGAGAGTGAGGGAAAGCAGCCAGGCTCTGTGTTCACAGTTTTTGCCTGGCTGTGAGGGCAAGGGGGTTCATTGCATCTGTTTGTTCTGAGGTTTCTTGCTACCCTGGATGCTGGTTCAGCTGTAAAACAGTCCTGTCCCTCTGTTAGGATCACTTAGGGCCAGGGCAGTTGCACTCAGCAGCATAAGCCCAGTCCTTCATCAGGTGAGTGTGGAGTTGTGCCTGGTGCATACTATAATACAAGCCTGGCCCTCTGTCAGGATTGCATCAGAGCCAGGGTGGCTGCACACTGCAAAGCAAGTTTGGCCCTCCATCAGGAATGCACTAGAGCCAGGGAAAAATGTGTGCTGCAAATTAATCTTGGTCTTCTGTCAGGAGCACACTGCTTCACCCCAGACATTTTAGCATGCCTTAATTCAGTCCCTATCACATCTAGGGCATGGTGCTCCACTTGGGGCCTTAGCTCTTCTTGCGTTGGGTTTGGGCTTCATCTTTTCACCTCACAGGGCTTTCACTGTCTTTTCCTCTGCCCACTCAAGATTGTACTGTGCTTCAGCCTGTTTCCCTGACCCCTTCCTTGGTCTGGTTCTTCTTCTGCCAGCACCAGGTCACATTTCACAGCATTGTCTTCACACTGCTCCCTTCCCTTTTTCCTATTTACCTTTCTTTCTCTGACCTTTAGGTGTTATCTTGGGGTATGTGGGTCTCTCAGCTGAGGTTGAGTCACCTGAGGATTTCCTTATTGGTTTTGGCTGTTCAGTTTGTAATTTCCAAGAGAGATTTCAAGGATCTCCTTTACATCATAATCTTAATCCCCCCTCAATTTTTTGTTTTTATACCTTTATAGATTATCAATTACTGCCTCAATTTTATTTTTCCTGTTTTTTGGATTTTCTTTGTTATTTCATGTTAAGGTGTTAAGCTAAGGTTTTCTTTATTTGTTTTCAGTTTTTCTTTTTTGATAAAAATATGCAAAGCAATGAATTACCATTGAACCAATGCTTTGGTAGTGCTTCTATTACCATTCAGTTATAAGAGTTTATTCCTTCTATGTTTCATTTAATAACTTAAGAGTTCTTATATTTTATTATTTAAGTTTTATTATTTAAGTGGGAGTTCCCAGAATTTACATTAAATAGCTTACAGAAGTTACATTAAACAGTCTATGGAATTTACACTAAACAGCTTTGTCAGTAATTTTCCATTTCAGCATAGCCTCCATACCATTGTGACCCTTTTGAGTAAGAGCGCTCATCAATAAACTAGGTGTCCTCCACTTTGGAGAGAGGAGAATCCTGGATGTGAGGGAAGGGGTTAAGATGGAATTCTAGAGTCTCATTGCAATCATGGAGGGGCTCCCAAGCTTCTGATGGTCTGAGGAGAAGAGTGGCCGGGTTGAATGGGGAGTCAGTGCTGACAGTTATCTGAGGTTCTGAAGAAATAATGCATGGAGCTATTGTATATGAGATGAGGACATAAGGTTTTATAAACGCTGTTGAGAGAGCATGTCCTTTAGTTGTGTGGAGCCAAAATGGTTGTGAGGCCATAGTGAGTTATCTTTTGGTTCTCTAAAGCCAGTATGGCCACAGCAGCTAGAACACAGAGGTATGCTGGCCAGCTGCACGTAGTCCCATGTAGCTGCTTAGAGAGGTATGTTACTGGTTAGAATGTTGGCCATTTATGCTGACCTAATAATCTGAGAGCCATTCCTTTCCTTTCTTCTATATATAGTGTAAAGGGTTTTGTTAAATCCAGAAGGGTCAGGGTGGGGTCAGTGGTGAGAGCTTGCTTTAGCTTTAGGAAAGGTTTTTTTATAGAGTGGATTGGATCAAACGAATCTGAAATGTTGCCCTTGGAAGTCTCATAAAGTGGTCTGGCTAGTAAGGCAAAGTTGGGAATCCAGAGCTGGAAATATCCTGCAAGTCTGAGGAAGGAGAGAAGCTCCAATTTGTTTTTAGGAATAGGGATATTAGAAGTGAGAGAAATGCAGTCTGCCAGGATTTCTTGGGTAGAAAAAGATAATGATAGTTCTAAATAGGTCACCTCAGGGGTAGATAATTGAGCTTTTTGCGGGGAGACCCAATAGCCATGGCTCGCCAGAAAGTTTAGGAGGCATGCTGTATGCTCCTGGGAGTCTGACTTGGATGAACTACAAAGAAGTAAGTCATTAACATATTGCAGTAGAGTCAAGGGCCAAAGATGTAACTTTTGTATATTTTAGTTAAAACCTGGCTGAACAAATGTGAGCTATCTCTAAAGCCTTGTGGCAAGACCATCCAAATAAATTATTAAGAAAGTCTGGTATCCAGGTCAGTCCATGTAAAGGTGAATAGGTTTTGAGAATCAGGATGTAATGGGGTAGTAAAGAAAGTGTCTTTAGATCTAGTACAGTGAAATGAGTAGTGCAAACAGGGACCTGCGATAGAATGGTATATGGGTTGGGGACAATTGAATGTAAGGGCTGGATTGCCTGATTAATGAGATGAAGATCTTGAACTAGGCGAAAAGTATTATCCAGCTTTTGGGTGGGCAGGATGGGTGTTGTAGGGAGAGCTCATTGTGTCAAGTTTGCCATAATTTCAAAGGTGAGAAATTATGGGTTTTAATCTATATTGTGCTTCTAGAGAAATAAAGTATTGCCTTTGGTTAGGAAAATGAGAAGTATCTTGTACTTTAATGTGGATCAGCTTGTGGTGTGAGATGATAGAGGAGGTAGCAGTATCCCAGACTGAGAGGTTGACCTTTTTGATGGGAAGGAGGAGATTTTGTCTTATTTGGTCTGGCTCCTGCAGTAAGCAAAGCAGGAAATGAGTGGCCTTGGGGTCTGGAGGGTATAAGTCCCTAGAAATGTAAGAGTAGCTCTCGATTTAGATAAAATATCTCTTCCTAATGGAAGGATGGGGCAACTGAGGAGAAGTAAAAAGCCTTGTAGAAATGTTACCAGAAAATGTGGTCTTCCTTGGCACAGAGTCCATCCAGGTCCTTGCTATCTTGAGCAAAGAACTGAACAAGACACACACCAGAGTATTGAGATGAAACAAAGAGATAGTTTCTTAAAAGGGAAAGTACACTCCAAAGAGGTAGGAGTGGGGCCAAGCAGAAGTGGCTCAAGAGCCTCAAATGGTAAGGGAAAAGTATACTCCTAAGAGGAAGGAGCACACTCGAGCAGAAAATGGCTCAAGAGCCCCAATTAATGAGGCTTTGGTACTTTTATTTTCTTTAGCTATAAGGGGTTCTGCCCATCTGGGTATGGTGCCTCTTGATTGACAAGTTTGATTGACAGAGTCTGTGACATCACCTTTTTACAGCCCATGTTTTATTTCCAAACTCAATAACCTCCTGTGATTGTCTATCTTGGGGGCAGGAATTACTAAAAATGGGTGATATCAGGGTGGTGACTATTCCAACAAGGGTTCCCAAGATTCCTCCTATTCTATTTGTCTGCCTTATTTTTCTCTTGAGAGGTGTGGTTCCCTAAATCTCCTTGGGAAGTTGAGGGATGGGAGGTCTCATCTTCTGTATCTGCTTCCTCCTGAGTGCAGTCGTTGTCCCTGCCTGTTGGGGATTCATGGAGCTCTCACCATATCTTATTGAAAAGGGGGAAGGGGTCTCAAGATCTGCCTGGGAGACTGTGTTGATTTCTTTGGTTGGGATGGACTGAAAGGCTTGCTAGGCATCATCTGTATCCCAATGGCCCCTAGATGAAAAGAAATAGATTCAGCTAATAGATTTAAAAGCATTAGCCTGAAAAGCAGGCTGCAAAGTCACTGTTGCACCATGGGTATGTGATGGAAATTCAGTTTAGCTCCATGGAGTTTCTGTCTTATTGACTTTGGGCTTAGTTGGCCACCCAGGTGTCATCACCTATCCAGGAATGTCCTGGAGATGATATAATTAACAGGCACAGATTATTACAGCCACCAGAATAGTTAGCTTAAGTCTAGTAAACACAGCTTAGTAAAGTTTTGTCATCACAAATCACAAATTTTAGGATGACTAATCAAGGCTGGAAACAGGGGACATTTTGGGAATACTATTAGCAAACACAAATTACAAGTTTTTCTCTGAATGATTAACTCAAGTTGGGGCAAAGGATATCTGGGAAATACAGTCTAAAAGCCTATTGTTAAAGTTTTGGAGTAATTATCTAAAGCAGGAAACAGGATGAAAATATTCCATAATTTTCAGGCTAGGAGCAATCTATTGTTTAAGCTAGAGTTAAAGAAAAACTGACTGAGAAGGTGATTAAGGCTAGGGACTAACAAAAATGGGGGACTAAGGAACTAGGGAAGAGGGGACTAAAAATCCCTGTATTTTTTTTTTGGGGGGGGGGTAGTTACCTGGCTGGGAATTGAACCCAGACTATGGCATTGACAGGACCAAAGTCTAGCCACTACACCACCAGGGAACCCCCTCAAAAATCTCTATATTAAGAGGCTCTTTCGTTTGACTAGTGTCAGAAAGATTTGAGATCCTAGAGTACATTGCAAAAGGCTTGTAGCCAGGGGTTGAGAGACTTGGCCATCAATCCCCACAACTGAGATTCCAGACTGCTGGAGCAGGCCCCAGTATTCAGGAAGTGCAGAGTAGGTTGCCCCAGTATCAATTAAGAATGAAATTGGCCTACCTGCCACCATCAAGGTTAACCAAGGTTCGGAGGTGGTGGTGATGACCACTGGGGCAATCGTCCCTGGGCACTGTCAGTCTTCAGCAGTGAGGTCAATCAAATCTGAATAGGAAGGACTGTTCACCTTAGGAAAGGATGAGGGCTGGCCCTTTGTGGTCTGCTCGCAGTCAATTTTCCAATGAGGCCTGCCACAGAGGAGGCAAGGCCTAGGTGATGGTCTAGGGTTGGGGCGTTGCTTAGCCCAGTGCTCTGCATTGCCACACTTGAAGTAGTTGCCAGATGGAGTCTGGTCAGGTGTCTGTTGAGGGTTGGTCCTCCATGGGCCCAATGAGCCCTTGGACTGTAGTCCCTGTGGTCCCCTGATGGCGGAAGTAACATCTGATATTCAGCTTCCTTTTTGGTTGCCTTGAGTTTTCTCTTTGCCTCATCCTGATTGTTAAAGACCTTAAAAGCCAGGTCAAATAAGTCCTGTTGTGGGGTATGAGGGCCATCATCTAATTTTTTGCAGTTTGCACCTGATGTCAGGTGCTGATTGGGATATAAAGTTTAGATTAAGGATCACCAGGCCTTCTGGACCAGTAGAGTCTAAATTAATATATTTTTTCGTAGCCTCTGTAAAGCAGAAAAAGAATACAGTAGGATTTTCATGTGCCCCCTGCATTATTTCAGATAGCTTCTGAAAATTAATAGCCTTATGGGAAGCCTTTTTTATTCCTTCAATAAGGCATAAGATCATATGGTCTCTGGCCTGGTGGCCAGGGGCACTGTTATAGTCCCAATAGGGGTCAGTAGTAGGGACAGCTTCTTGGCCAACCAGTCAATCAGCAGCCTGGCGGTGAACTCTGTCAGCATGTCCTTGGGCATTGGCTTAGATTTGATCCTTCTTTTCCTGGGAAAGGGTGGAGGAGAGTACAGCATAAACATAATCCCAGGTGAGATCATAAGATTGGGTCAAATATTCAAATACTTTAAGGTAAGTGATGGGGTCTTCCACAAAGGATCCCAGTCTCTTACTGATCTGGGAGCAATCCAACAGAGAGAAAGGGACATGTACCTGAACAATCCCTTCTGCCCCAGCATCCTCCCATAGTGGGCACCCAAGAACTGGAGCTGAGATGGCGTGGAAGGAAGGACCTGAAGATGGTGCCTGAATGAGTATGAGGTGGAGTAGGTTGAAGCAGGGGACAGGGAGGTTAAAGTGTTTAAGCGCTGGTTGAGGGGGCTGAGATTTATAAAGTGAGCATCCCAAATGGGGAGGGAGAGAGGGAGTGGAAGGTGTGGATGGCCTGTGAGGGACCATAGGTGGCGGAAAGTCTGTGGGATCAAAGGAGAGAGGAGAGGGATTATCAGGTTCAGGAGTGTTGTGGAGTTTAGTATAGAATAGAAAGAATTGGGAGGAAGAGCAGGTATCACAAAGTGTGGGTCAGGATCATAAGTCAAAGAAAGCCTGGATATAAGGAACGTCTGAACATTTGCCCTCTCACCTGCAAAAGTTATCTAGATCTGTAAGGATATTGAAATCAAAAGTGCTCTTTTCTTGCCACTGGGAGCCATTATCTAGTTTGTGTTGTGACCATGCTGTGTTACAGTAAAATATGAGGTGTTTAAGCTGAAGGTCTTGGGAAAATCCTAGGACTTGAAGATTCTTTAAGAGGCATCACAAAGGGGTAATGTGAGGTATAGTAGAGGAAGCATTCCCCATGTTGGAGGTGGGGTCGTCTCTAGTTTACCCTCAGCAAAGCTGGCATACCAAGTGAACAAGAAAGGCGTCCTCTTCTCAGTCCTAGGTAGCAAAAGAACAGCTAGATAAGAAAGGGTGTCCCTGTCCCAGTCTTTAGTCAAGGAGCCTGGCTCCAAGGATTAATCCCAACCAGTGTTGGATTTTGGTGGTTGACCCAGGCGACAAAAGCAAGACAGTCTGAGAAATCTTGCTGCAGATAGACAGAAAGAATGCTCACCTCAAAAATTGGTGTCTGATGTTGATGAGGCCAGGTGAGAAGGGGAGATGAGTTCCCATGTCGCATTGAGAGGTGAGTGGTCAACCTATGTGGTGGGTTCGGGAGGTCCAGTGGTGGCAAAAGAGCCATAAAAACCTATGGCTGTCTGCTCAAGACCTCCTGGGTTTTGATATCATGATGAAAGGTTCTGACTAGTAAGTTCTGACCAGTCATGCCAAATCAACACAAGGCTTCATGATGGTAGAACAAGAGTTCTCTTTATTGTGCCTGGGTGCAAGCATACTGAGTTCAAGAGAGAAATCAGCAAGTGGGAGGGGTTAGGAAAGGTTATATATACAAGGAGGCAGGGTCTGGTAAATTTTCATTGTCCTGTTGGCCATTGGTTGTTTGTTATCTGGGGCTTGCAATTCCTTTTCCTTGTTTCTCTGAGTATCAGCATGTTCTGCTTCTGCAAGACTCAACAGGATGTGGTTAAAGGGGGGAGGGGGCAAAGAATTTTGTAAGCCTAGTTTTTCTGCCCATACTTTTTCATTGCTCGGATTCATTTAGACCTAACAGGTGGGGAGGCCTAAGTTACAGCTTAGCCTGCTGCAGTGGGGCGAGGTGGGGTAGGATGTAAGATACTTCCAAGAAGGTGGGTATGAGGCACCAGGATGCACTGGCACAGGAGCTGTGTGGCAGGGGGTAGGCAAAGGGGTGGGTAGGTTAGTGAGTGAGTGAGTGGTGAGTGAGGGGGCAGCTGAAACAGTGAGAAGTGGGTTGTTGGGTCCCCTGGGTATTCTTCTCCAACCTTAGGGCACCATTAGCTGCCACTATGGCCATCGAACCCTCCATGCTGGACTGTTAATTAGACAACTACAAAGGCAAACAGTTAATTTTGCGAACTCATTCTAGAAAAAGTGCTACATACCTCATACCAAATATAACTATGGTCACTTTTGAAATTCTCCCCTTTGGAAGCTATGCACAAATGCCAGTGTCCAGTCCACCCTTCAAAGCAATTTTGGAACTCTTTATTTGGAATGACCATCCGAGCTGCCATCATATGCAAAATCTGACAATAAGTTTGCTAACTTGCCACCATCTGCTTATGTTAGCAGCATTGCACAAACAACTTGGTAAGGTTTTGATAAAGGAGAACTGGGACTTCAGGAAATCTGATCTGGCTGGGAGTTTTGTGGGCACAGCTGACCTCTTGGAGCTCTTATGGTTTTAACTTTCTGTTTGTAAACTTTATGGTTTCTGATAGAAAAGAGCCAAAACACCAGGCGGTACTGACAAGCTTTATTAAGCGACATGCTGGGCTGTCTCCTAATGAAAGAACAGCAGCTCTGACTGTAGGGAAGGTAGTTATATAGGTAGGAGGGTTTGGTGGGCAAAATGCAGAGGAAAATATAGGTGGCTACTTCTGTTTGGTCAGGGATAGATTTCAATTTCCCGGGCTAGGGTGGGTTTTGGTTTCCCAAGTTAAGCTGAGTCATTGTAAGTTAAAGGATGAGAAGGAGACTTCCACTGAATAAGATGGTTGATCGGGAGCCATTTTGTGCTGAATCCATCAGTTTCAACTTCCTATATCCCTAATATATATATATCTTCCATGTTGAAACAGAGCCAGAGCATGCACATGGTCATCCAGGGACACATGTTCTCGGGCTCTCAGTACCTTTTCTATTTTTTTACTTTTCTCCAATACATTATTTTAATGACAGATTACCTACTTGATGTTATTATCAAGTCAACAGTTTCATAACTTTGGTATACCTGTATCCCACAACTGTGTTTATGGTGACATGTGGGAGTGTTGTGCTGAGTGTCATTTATTATTTTTGTTGTGTGTTTTTCTGTGCCACCAAAAAATGTTCAAGCTTGAATTAGAGCAACAAACAAACATTAAAATTCTTGTTAAACTTAGCAAGAGTGGAAGTGAAATCAGGAACATGTTAGTCCACATCTATGGAGATAATGCCATGAAGAAAACAGCAGGTACAAATGCATTAAACATTTTTTTGAGGAGAGAGAAAGAATCACTGATAATAAGAGGTCAGGGTAGACAGTAATGAGCAGAACTGATAGAAAACATTGTAAAAATTTATCAAATTATGCATCAAAATTGTTGACTGGCTATAAGAAGCATAGCAGACCAAGTAACAATCGATAGAGAAACCATTAAAAATATTTTAACTGAAAATCTTGCATGAAAAAGGTGTGTGCAAAAATGGTCCCAAAGGAGCTCACCAATGAACAAAAGCAAAGAAGAGTCAAAGTTTGCCAATACCTTTTGGAGAGACAAGGCGATGTTTTGAGCTGTGTTATCACTGATGATGAAACATGAATGTACCAATAGGACCCTGAAATAAAGCATCAAAGTGCACAATGAAAGTCCGCCAAATCTCCATGACCCATAAAGTTCCATCAATCCAAATCAAGAGTCAAAACAATGTTGCTCACCTTTTTTTTTTTTTTTTATCAGAGGCATTGTTCATTATGAATTCATGCACCAATTGGACTAACAGTCAACCAATTTTACTATCTGAAAGTGCTGAAAATGTTGTGTGAAAAACTTAGGCAAAAATGACCTAAATTTTTTGCCAACCATTCATGGCTCTTTCATTATGACAGTGCAGCAGCTCATAAAATCTGTGAGGAAGTTTTTAGCCAGTAAACAAATAACAGTATTGAAACACCTTCCTTACTCACCTTCTCTGGTCTCCAATGTTTTTCTTCTTTACCCAAAAATAAAGGAAATATTGAAAGGAAGACATTTTGATGACTTCAGGACATGAAGGGTAATATGACAACAGCTCTGATGGCCATTTCAGAAAAAAAATTCCAAAATTTCTTTGAAGAGTGGACTAGACACTGTCATAGGTTCCAAAGACAGTACTTTGAAGGTGAGTGAAGTGATATTAAGCAATGAAGTATGCAGCACTTTTTCTAGAATGAGTTCTTGAAATTAATTGTCAGACCTCATATGTACCACTTATTGTTTTTTACATTTGATATTATTTAATATTAATTTTAGGTGTACAGCATAATGGTTAGACATGTATGTAATAAAGAAGTAATTCCTCCTGACTAATCTTGAAGTGGAAATTCAGGCAAAAATGTTTAAGGTAAATTCTATAAGCTGTTTAATGTAAATTATGTGAATTCCCACCTCCACATTTCTTCCCCCAGGTGTCTAATATATGCATTTATCTTCATAACCCTGCTTACTTGCTGCATCTGCCAGTCCTCACCCCAACCCTATAAGAATCCTAAAAACCTGCTAGGGAGGGGCTCAGACTAGACTAACTTCTTTGAGCCCTCTGGCATAATAAAACTGGTTCTCCAACCCTCCAAGTGCCATTTGACTTCTTCGGTTATTGGTCTTGCCGCAACATTTTGGTTTCCTGACCAGGAACCCAACCATGCTGGCCCATTGTGCCATTGGCACAGGGACAAAAGCCAATGGGTGGCAGGAGTCTTACCAAGTCGAGCGAGGTGGCACCACCTAGATCTTTCCTTAATGGGGGTTGGGAGGGCACCATGCCCAGAGGTAACATGAACTGGTCAGACTCCATGGAAGAATGGACTAACCCTTTGGGAAACAAGACTCTGGATAAGGTAAGGTCCTGGGACCAAAACCCCAGTCAGGCCCAACTTCAGATGAAAGGAGAACTTGATCACCTCCCAAAGTCTCCACTGCAAGATATCAGGTAGAGAAAACCCAGGGGCTGAGAGGGATATGTGATAACCTCTGTGCAATTGAATGTGTAACTGTATGACTGTATCTATGGCTCCACGGCAATAGCTATGGGGTTCGAGTGGGCCCTAACCTGCAGTTCCATGATGATGTCATAAGGCAAAATGGTGACTTGTCCTCTTAGGAACAACCAGGCCCAGGGTTTATATGGGTGCATCTTAGCCAAAATGCACCTTAAAGTCCAGTAAGGGACAAGGCCAGGTAGGCATCTGAAAGACCTCCTCCAGAGTCTCCCATCCTTTGTTCATTTTGTGACACCAGACACGGAAGGACACCTGGGATGGTCACATTAGGTACATAAAGAAATGGGGTCTAGCCATTCCAAGCCAACTATATTAGATCGTATGCTCAAGAACTTCAAGAAAGACTATTCTGATGACTATGGTGTCAAATTGACATAAGAAAAACTCTGACTTTTCTGTGAAATTGAATGGCCTGATTTCCAGATCAGCTGGCCACCAGAAGAGACCTTAGATCTCCCCAAGGTCTTCACAGTTTATAAAGTGATCACTGGTAGTCCTGGCTACCCTGACCAGTTTTCCTTCATAGACTCATGGTTGCAAATAGCATGGACTCTCCCTCATTGGGTTCGGTTTTGTGCAAACAGTAAGGGACAGTGCAGGGTTTTAATAGCTCAATTTCAAAAGGGGAGAAGATCACCAAAGCCAATTCATCAGGAAGACCCAGAGAAGGAAGGAGCCCCTCCTCTATACACCCTACCAGCCTCCCCCACCCAAGCGATGACTGCTCCCTGGGCACCAGTTGAACTGTCCGAGAGCCCCCACCATCAGTCTTCCCTCCTCATGAGCCAGAACCTGCCCAGTCAGGACCCTCACTGTTGGTCTCCCCTCCTCATGAGCCGAAGCCCATTCAGCCAGACCCAGAACCCATTGGGAAAAGGCTACACTCAGCCCAACATGCAGCCACATACCAAATGCTCTTATGGGAGATCCAGTGCCCCCAACAACTGAATGCAGATGGCACCATTCAGCCAGGGCAACCTCTGTTATATTTATTATCAGCCATTCAGCATCATGGATCTCCTGAATTGTAAACACCATATGCCGCCCTATGCTGAGAAGCCACAGGCCCTTATTGACCTGCTGGAATCAATCTGCCAAATGCACCAGCCAACCTGGGATGATTGTCACCAATTACTCCTCACTCTACTCAACATTGAAGAGTGGAGGCACATCCTGACTGAGACACAGAAATGACTGTAGTAGCAGGCCCCAGCCGGCACCCTTGATGCTGAAGCATGGGCCTGAAATGTCGGATCAGATACCAAACCTCCCTGGGACTTCAACATAGCGGAAAGAAGAAACACCTTGCAACTATATCAACAAGCACTCCTCTGGAGGGTCAGGGCAGGAGCCAAAAAGCCCATCAACATGTGAAAGGTACATTCAGTAATTCAGAAATCTGATGAATCTCCTGCTGAGTCTTATGAACGCCTATGTGAGGCATTCCGGAGCTATACCCCATTCAATCCTGAGACTTCTGAGAACCAACAGATGGTCAATGCTGCCCTTGTGGCCCAATCTGCCTCAAATATCCACCACAAGCTTCAGAAGTTAAAGGGATTTGCAGGAATGAACACTATTCAATTGCTGGAAGTAACAAACAAGGTATATGTTAACCAGGATCAGGAGGCTCGCAAGGAGGCAAATAAGAAGATGCAACAAAAGGTCTCCCTCCTGGCCATGGCTCTTGGGAACCCTGACCCCACCACCAAACCTGGGCCCCCGTTGCCCCATAAGGGCAGAACTCTTGGGCATTGGCCCTTGAAACCTGACCAATGTGCCTATTGCAAAAAAAAATCAGGCATTAGAAGAATGAACGCCCCAACCAGAAGGTTATGCCCAGCCTGACCAGCAAGACAGACCTTGCGACCAAGAGGAAATACCGCACAGAGCCCCCTGTCCACAACCCAAATGGACTCGCTGGAGCCGAATCAAAATAAGAAAGACTGGGCTCCATTGACCCGGGCCCCCCAGGAGCCCATGGTAGGGAGAAAATCAATGACTTTTATGGTAGACTGGGGGGCGGGGGTGGTGGTGTGTGGAACACTCTGTGGTCACACCAGTCGCACCCTTCACCAGGTGAGAAGCCAACATTATAGCGGTTACAGGCAAAAGCACAGCCTGCTAGTTCTGCAAATCCTGGACATGTCAACTGGGAGGGCACGAAATAATACATGAGTTCCTCTATCTGCTCAAATGCCCCTTCCCACTTTGGGAAAAGACTTATTAACCAAGTTAGGGGCTCAGACTTTGGGGACTGTAACTCCTCTGAGCCCACCAGTGTAATAAATCTGGTTCTTCAACCCTCTGAGTGCTGTTTGACTTCTCTGGTTATGTTATAACCCAATGCGAGGAAGATGGTAAACCACAAATGTCTTGAACAAGATTGGGAGAATTAGGAGTCTTTATTAAGCCAGCGGCCATGGAGGACTAATGTCTCTGCAAAACTCATGGCCCCAAATGATGGTTAGTACAGGGTTTATATAGGCCAGAGGGTTTGAGCAACCAGTTTGTGCAGTTTAAGATGGATGAGGGATTTCGACAAAGGGGTCAAGCAAGCTAGGTTACAGAAGCGAAAACAAGCATTAGTTCTGGATTGGGTAGGTAGGTGGAACAGTTACAGAGTATGTGGACAATACGGGTGGAAAATTACAGTATTTTAGGGTAAATTACAGAATGTTTTAGGTAAAGCATTATCTTCAGGCACAATGGCGAAATGGCGCAACCAGCCATGGTGGCACCCCCTCTACACAGTACAGAACACACAATGTTATAATCATCATAACTGTGCATGATGACCTTTAGTTTAGTGGCATAACTAGACTCAAGTGCACCACCTTAATATAGCTTAGAACAGTTATTGGTCTTGCTGCAACAACCTAATGCCCACCTGGCATTATACGTAACTGACAGAGTAAGCAGGAAGGTAGATTTGAGCAGGAAAGAAAAAATTGTCCCTCTCCATTATCAGCTGCCTCTAAATTAAAAAGATAAAGAGATGGAATGGAATGCAGGAAGAAAAATTTCCCTGTTAGGAGGCTCATTAACAGATGTTCTAAGTCAAGAGTTGTAAAATAAGAAGCCCTGGCTCATTGTCAGCTATCTTCAAATTGAAAAGGAAAGGAGAAATAGCCCCATTTATTCAAGCATAAGTCCTACTTTCCAAAACATGATTATTATGCAGCTTTGGTTCCTTGTAGAAGGATCACACAGAAAAGGAAGGGGGAGGAACTTACACCCACAGATAAAAACTCCCAAACGGTGAGTGTGTGTGTGTGTTGTGTGTGTTGTGTGTGGGGGGTGGCTTCCTTTTCTTGGGTCAGCCCACTCCACTTCTTGGAGTGTGTTTTTCTTAACTAATAAACTCTTAACTATCTTATGCTTTTACAAACTCTGTCTCTTGACTGAGTTCTTTCCTTCAAGAGGCAAGAACTGAGGGAAAATAAGCTTTTCACAGTAACATATCACTCCCTATGCTTTACTTTACACCCCCATGACTATTTTGTAACTACCAATATGAACTTCTTTATTATTGCACCTTTTTGTTACTGAAAAATGATGATTTTCCCTCAGTTCTTTGTCTCTTGAAGGAAAGAATTCGGTCAAGAGACAGTTTGTGAAAATATAGAAAAGTTAAAGTTTATTACAGAAAAGTTAAAAGTTAAAAAGTACACTCCGAAGAGGTGGAGCAGGCTGACCCAAGAGTGGGAAGCAGCCCCCGTCCCCACTTCCATTGATTGGGAATTTGTGTATCTCTGGGTGCAAGCTCTTCTCCCTTTCTTCCCTGAAAGACCCTTCTGAAAAGAGCCAAAGCTACATAACAATGATTTTGGGAAGCAGGGCACAGTGGTTGAATAGGTGAGACTATTTTCCCTATTCGATTAGCTGATGATGGGCCAGGGCTTACTCCCAGATTCAGGGCATTTGTTAAAGTTCCTCCTTACAAGCAAGTTCCCTTTCCACATTCCTTCTCTTTATCTTTTTAATGTAGAAGCAACTGATAATGGACCAGGATAACCCCTCCCCTCCTGCTCACATCTACATTCTTGCCCACTCTCTCATTTTCACCCTGCCCTCAACCCCCTTTTAAATTAAATTCTAACTGCAGGAGACATTTCTGGATTCAACCACCGCCCCACATTGACTCCTCCTTAGGTCTGGGCTCCCAACTGGGCATCCTGCTGGTTTTTCTCCTAGGAAGTACGTTTCCACCCCTTTGCAAAAAATAGTTTTGACTAAAACAATTTTGAACTCAAATAAAATGTAGTCATCTTAGGTTTCAACGTCAGTTGCCCACAAAACTCTAAGCCTTGACCTTAAACTGTTTAAAACGTTAACTTTAAAAATGTAGGAAGCGGCACTTCTCCACAAGACACTAAAGAAATTCAACTCAGAAAACACAGTTGCACTAAGAGCAAAGTGAAAGTGAGCACAGGCCATTCCCCACCGTGCAAGCCCATGCCCCACCCTCCGGCCCCGCCCCACCTTAGTTGAGGACCCTCCCCATCCTCCCGCAGACCAGGCCAATCCCCTGGCCAGTATTCACACTCTACCCTTTGCAGAAAGTTTTACCCTTTGGCCCTGCCCCTCCCCGCTTTCCTAGAGCCACTTGTGCGCCTTTTCTGGCATATTTGAAAGAAGCGAGTATTCCAAGGTCTCACCGCACCCCTTACCCTGCGTGTCCCAGTCTACATTCTTACACGCAGGAAACCCGGGGGTTGCTACAAAGGTTGAACTGTTAGCAGCTGTGACTCCTACAGCGGTAAGTCCCCGCGTCCTGGGAAGATGTCCTAACCCAGACCGCTTGAGAGAGAAATAGAGAGGGAGAAAAGATTGCTGAGGGGTTCCTAAAGAGATGGCAAAATAGAGGATTGTGGGAGACATGTAAAGCAGCAATGAGAGTGGGAGAGAGTAACTCAAACAAGTAGCAAGAGGAGGAAGAAAATGGAGAAATACAGTGGAAAAGGGGACGCTTCAGAGAGCTGAAGGGGAGCAGAAAGGACACGTGGTCTTGGATAGCAGAGGGCCAGGCATTCCAGACAGAGAGAGCAGTTAGGAGATAAAGATTGGGGAAGGGAGTGCAGGAACAGAAAGCGAGGGTAGAGATGATAAAGGAGAAGGAACAATACTTAGAACTTAGCCAGTTGGGGCATTTCAGTGAGGGGGGAAAAGTGTGTAGCGGAAAAGGTAGAGTGTATGAGGGGAGCGGGAAGGACATGGGTTGGGGGCAGAAAGAAGGAGAACTATATGGTGATAAGGAGTAAACAGAAAGATTAGGGACAAAGTGTAATTGAACAGGAAATAGGTTTCAAGAGTTTCTTGGAACAAGTGTAGGGAAAGAAATAGAGAAAACAGGAGAAAGACCAAGCAGGAAAGGAGGAAACACAGGAAAGAACAGTGGAGACAAACAGAGAAAAGAGACATGAACTGATTGATAGAAATACACAGTGGTGAAGAAAGGAGAAGCCAGATCTGGATGAGTAGAGAGCTGATGGGCTGTGTATGATTAAGTTTTGATAAATTGACTTGTGATTGTTACTGGAAAATGGGGTGTCCTTGTCAACACGTTGTCCAGGTTCTTGGTATCTCAAGCAAAGAATTGAATGAGACACATGCAAAAGTAAAGTGGTGAAACAAAGAGATAGTTTATTGAGGGGAAAGTACACTCCAAAGAGGTAGGAGCGGGCTCGAGCAAAGAAAATGGCTCGGGAGCCCCGATGAATGAGGCTTTGGGGTGTTTATTCTAAGTCTTCAGGGGAGACACCTCTGGGTGTGGGGTCTCTTGATTGACAAGGAAGGGGTCTGCCTTCTGACTGCGCATGCCCTTTCCCAGAGTTCGGTCTGTTATGATATTAATGAACTTCTGGGCATATGTATGATATTACAATGATGGTATAATGAAGTTCAGGTAACTCACTGCGCAGGCGTTAGGAGCTGGCCCAAGCTGGTGGGCTTCTTGGGCCCTCTGACTTTCCTGTCTTTGTCTGGAACTTCCTCCTAGGCTGGGGCAGGGATTACATGTGAAAGGGTGGTATCTAGTCATAACAATACCAGCAGGCAATCTCTTGGGGGAGGTCGAGATTTCCCTATTCTATCTACCTTCCTCACATCCTTTTGAGAGGCGTGATGCCCACAAATCTCCATGGGAAGCTGAGGAGGTGGAGGTCTCATCTTCTGTATCTGCTTCCTGCTGAAAATGGTTGTTGTCCCTAACTATTGGGGATCCATGGAGCTCTCACACTATCTGATCTAAAGGAGAAGGGGTCCCAAGATCCGCCATGTTGACTCTTTTGGTTGAAATGGACTGGAAGCCTTGTTGGGGCACCACTAGTATCTTGATGATTTCTAGATTAGGAAAAAATAATTTAGTTAGTACTTTAAAGGCACTGGTCAGAGAAATAGATTTTAAAGTCCTTGTCACTAGGTGGTTTCAGGATAGAAGTCTGTTGCTCGGGGTGAGGAGCCAGAGAAAATTAATAAGGAAAGCGATTAAGGAAAGGTGAAACTAAGAGCTAAAGAACAAGGAAAAGGAGTCTTTAGTGAAGTGGCGGGGGGGGGGGGGTGGCTGCTCTATTTGGCCCACATCAATTTATCATATAGTTAACATTTGCTGAATTGTTTTAAATAACAAATGAGAATGAGAATTGCAAAACTCTAGTTTATAAGGCTTGGGAATTTTATAATTATTTGCATTTCCAGATGGCATTCAGCCAGAGGGAAAGGACTTGTCTCAGTCAGTCATGAGTCCTTTCTCATTTCCTGGGATGACAAGAGGGGTGAACTGGGACAAGAAATGACTGAGTCTGTCACTAGCTTCTTTTTCAAGGACTATTGAACCTGTTGGTCTTTTCTTTCTTCTAAATGATCTACTTTTTCTTTTTATTTCTTTCATTTAGTTATTTTTTTTTTAAAAAAGCATATTGATGTAAATCTTAGTCTGTTGAGTTTCTGATGTTTTTGTAAATAATCATTAACTTCTGAAATAAGCTTCCTGAAATCACACAACCAGATGTTATTATTCTTTTCTAAATATGAGATAATCTCATTTATTAAAAAAAAGTTTGACACTAGAAGTCACCAGATTAAAAATAAAAAGGTTATTCTGAATTGTTTTTCTGTTTAAATATGTTATGTCTGGTTTAGATTAAAAACCCGGCATTCTTTCTGCTGTTTTTCACATGTTGAAACATCCACTGGTACTTAGGAAACAATATTAGGCTACTTAGGTGAGCACTTCGTAAGGAAGTCTCTGATCTTAACAGTCAGAACCTAGTTTAGTGAGTTAGTCTAATATTCAACAGCTTTTATTCTTCTATCTATGTGATTTGTTAAATTAGTGAGCAGTGAGCTATGAAGTTGATGTTCCCCTCAAGTCCTTGTCCATTCTCTGAAAATGTTGAAGGATGGACTGGATTGACTTGAAAATTTGTTCCCACAGAGCCCATCCATATATGCTGAAGTAATTTGATTAGCATATTGTCATAGCTAACCCTTTTTCAGATTTTTTCAGCACCAAAGTCTATGTTCATCATTTTAAAATTTTAAAATATTTCAATGTGATTTTCTGGAGGAGAGGGAGAAAATGGTGATGTTTCTTCATTTGACCTGAGGACATACAACTGGAGCAGGACTCGTACAGAGTCTTTGGACAGAGAAGAAAACTTAGGCAGAATAGTGAAAATGGGCAGCTTCTATAACTAAATCTTTTTTCTGTCATCAGAGGCTGTGTGACTTTTGGAAAACCATTTACTTCTCTGTGCCTTGGGTTCAGTCTCTGAATTGGGAGTAGTAATGGTACCATCTTCTCTTAGTGAATGAATTTGGAGAAAGCCCCCTACAGAAGGCCTGTGTCCCTGAGGCATGATGTATGCAAGTGATTGCTGCAAAATGTTTCTTGCTAGATCCCTCTGTGCCCATCTGGAACCCACAGGGATCTTCATTATTCTTCCTTGGGCTCACTGTCTTCTGCCCCAACACCTGTTCCTAGGGTCTTGCCTCCATCATAGGACTCCCATGTTATTGCTGCCCTAGGTAGGAAGTCCCAGTTAGTTCCCTTGGCTGGCATTTGAGGCCTAGATTTTTCTGTGGCATTTTTCAGGCCCTCAGGTTGGCTGAAGTTACTGGAAGATGCTGAGCTTCTTCACACCTGGAAGGCTTTGCAAATGGGTCTTCTCTAGGAAGCTATGCTCCAGGAGGCCACTCTCTCCTGGCTTGCAGACTTATACATCCAAATATCTCCTCTGGGGCCCCTCATGCCCACAGGTCCCCACTGAGCTCACTGTCTTTCCCTAATATTTTTCCTCCCCCAGGTTCCCCACTGTGCACCCATTACTGGGCCAGACTCAAGAGTCATATGTGGGACTTCCCTACAACCCCCAAACCTGTCATTCTTCATCCCTATCAGCCAATCCCTGAGTCTTCCTGTTTCCTTCTCTCCATCCCCATGGTCCTATCCTTGTTAAGCCCTTGTCTTTTCTCCCTGGGTCCTCACCCAGCCTCCTCTTTGGAACTCCAGTTTCTCTTTTCTAGTCTATCCCTTGGCTGGTTATAGAGAAGACTTCCTGCATCCAGGCAGTCCCACCTCTCCCTGCTTACAGCCCTCCTGTGGCTCCCCATGCCACCCTTATCCCCAAGAAAGTCCATGGTCTTCAGTTTGGTGAAGGACTCACCAAGACGCTTCAATGCCCCTGGAGCTGTAGGGGCAGCATGTCTAGGGTACTGGAGTTGGGGACCATGTGCAGCCCCCACAGTATCATCCACAGATAGGTGACTGGGACTTCTGGCCACCCTCCTCAACCCTTCCCTTTCTCTCTGCCTACCCTGCCCAGAGTGTAGTGTTCTTTACCTCCTCCTTCCCCAGTGCAGGCACCAGGCAGTGGTTAGCAGCAGCAGCAGGAGCACACAGAGGCCTGAGGGGCTGTTAGGACTGTGGTCCCCAAAGCCCCAGGGCTCCTTGTGGGCAGCAAGGTGGAGGAGTCTGAGGGAAAGGAGCAGGAAGGAAAGGCCTGACTGGTGCTGGCTGTGTGACCTCAGGTGGGCCACTGGCTTCTCTCCTTCTCACTAGAACAGTGACCTCTTGAATGTTCTTTAAACACAGAAGCAGATTCTGCCTCAGGACCTTTGACCTCTCTGTCCTCTTGTTTCCAACTTTCAGTGAATTTCCAATCCACATTCCATCCTGCTTTTTTAATTTGCCTGCTTAGGATTCATTACACTCAGATATTTTCCTGTTTGTTTATTGTCTGACTCCTGATTAGCATATTAGTCCCATGTGTTCACTTGTTCTGTGGTGTATCTCCAGTGCCAGACACCAAGGAGATGGTAACTAAAACTTGGTTAAGTATATGAATAGTCATAAATGTAAATGCAAATGACACACAAATCTAAATATAAATAGCAGATTGAAAAGAAGTGAAGAAATTGAAAAAAATCACAGTGAGAGTTATTCAATGTTTCTCTCAGAACTTGACAGAGGTACTAGGCAAGTATTAATATTACAAGGACATTCTGAATAACACCATGATATGGTTGATAGAATACGTAATACACAGATTCAACTCTGATCCTACAAAAAAGTATCCGTTTCCTGAGATGTTCAGTTACAAAACTGACTACATATTTGGCCACCAAAAATACATCTTAATGAACTGAAAGTGTCGAGTTTTCCCAGGGCACGGTCTCCTCATATTCCATTAAAATCATTTCATGTTGATACTCTGGTGTTGGATTGTTACCATTTGGGGGTTAAAATATATTGGGTTAAAGCAACTGATTAAAATGCAATTTTTGATTTAAATATGTAATTAAAAGCTAAAATGCAATTTTTGATTTAAATATGTAATTAAAAGCTAAAATTATTAAAACTAAATTCAAACACATTATCTAGAACATACTAGTAGTTGTCTGGGGTTAGGGATGGGAGTTATTAGAAGATGTGTGGTCCTGATGATGCCTGTAATAAAATTGCATGGGCACACATGGACATGCATGGGTGCACACACACACCTTTAGAAGGTTAAATTGTGTTCCTCAAAGTTCATATGCTGAAACCCTAACCAGTACCTTAGAATGTGACCTTATGTGGAGATAGTGTCTTTAAATATATAGTCAAGCTAAAATACGGTACTTTAATAGTGGGCCCTACTTCACTATGAGTGATGTCCTTATTAAAAAAGGGGAAATCTGTTGCCAGATATGCACGGAGGGAGAATGTACCAATGTTTATTTTTCAGAACATTGGCTGTGTCAGTCAGACCAATATTTTTTTCTTTTAATTTTCATTCAGTTACAGTTGACATTCAATATCACACCAGTTTCAGGTGTGCAACATAGTGGTTAGGCAATTATACAGGGCTGTCCATAAAAAATTCCAGTCATTGTCAATATAACAAGGAAAATTAAATGGCTGGATACTTTTTGATCAGCCCTTCCATAATTACAGAGTTTTAACCCCATAAGTCTAGGAACCACCTGACACCATATATAGTTATTACAATATTACATCTATATTTCCAATGCCATTCTTTACATCTCTGTGACTATTTTGTAACTACCAATTTGTACTTGTTAATCCCTCCACCTTTTCTGGATGAAAAAAGCTGAAACAATTGTAATTAGAAATGATGACTTAGGCCTATTTGCCTTTTTATCTGCATTTAAAAGCATAAATTTCACCAGGAACATCCATGGCAGTTCTAAAGTTTGATTGTAGTGAATCTGCAATGTTCTAGTAATTTGTTCTTCAATTTCTTTCATAATAATTATGTGTGTTAGACTATCAAATTCGGGGGCTTATCTGTATTAATTTAATAATTTTTTTTTACATTTCATAATAAGTTTGTTACATTTATAGGGTTTTGTTTTTTGTTTTTGTTTGTTTTGTTTTGTTTTTAATGTGAGTAGTTCCCTGGCTGGGAATCAAACCCAGGCCACAGCGTTGATAGCGCTGAAGCCTTAGCTACTATACGACATTTATAGGGTTTTAAGCTGATGGGTCATAAGTAATTTTGATATATAAACCCTGTATAAATCCACATTCAGAAATGAAACAATGTAGTCAAAGTTGTAAGAACAAAGATTAGAATTGTTTTACGAGGGGGAACAGGAAATAGGGAATTGTTTTGAGATACAACTAATTATTTTACAAGATAAGTAAGTTCCAAATATTCACTGTACAACAAGTGCCTCTGGTTAATACTATTCTATTATGCACTTAAAATATTAAGAAAAAAATAGCTTACATGTTAAGTGTTCTTACTACAATAAAATAGTAACAAGAAGAACAATATAAAATATGTTTTGGGTCATTTGAAGAATTTGAAAAGTGAATGGGTTATTAGGTGATATTAAGTACTTAAAATAATTTTGTGTATTAGTCTAGGAGTTTTTTGGTGACTTTTAAATCTAGGATTATTTATGAGCAAAGATTTTTTTTTTTTCTTTTTGTTATCTGGGTAGTTCTCTGGCTTGGAATCGAACACAGGCCGCAGTGTTGACAGTGACGAACCCTTAGCCACTAAACCACCAGGGGACTCCTGTGAGCAAAGAATTTTTAAGGCATACCAATAACATGATCTATGAACAATTTCATACCTCGACAAGCTTCTAGAATATGCACTAAAGTGTTTTATTATTCCACCCCTTGCTGTACCCAAAGGAAGGATTTTGAAGTGGATGACATAAGACATTTAAAGATATTATCTATGTATTACTTTTTGAAGTTGAATTGAATTATTACAGCAATATGTAGTATGACATTTGCTCAAAAGATGGCATTAATCAAAGGAATGCTACTGTCATAATGTGACAGGCAGGACTTTCAAAGAAAATGGAGGATGCATGGTTGTCATTGGAGAAGTGCAAGACCATTTTGAAGTGGTATTTAAAAATTCAAGAACGTTGAAGTTTCCCCCATGCTCTCCTGACTTAACACCACTTTACTTCTACCTGTGGGAGACCTTAAAGGATGTGGTGTACCATAGAAAACTGGCTACCGTACTTCAGGAAGAAATTTAAATGGCATGCACAGTGATACAAGTGTATGCTTTGGTAAATGTTGCTTAAGGAGTAGTTTGCCATAATCAGAAGTGTCTGGATGCTGATGGTAACCACTTTGAGCACCTCTTGTAGTTGCAGAAGTCAAATGTAACTTGTATTCATCTTTCGTTATTGGTATATATTCACTATTACAATTTTAAAAGTTTTTTCCTTTCTTAAAATGTGTATACATTTTGGGGCACCCTGTGTATACTATTGGTTTTTCATGCATATACATACTTAAAATGAAATCAAAATTATAAATTAGGCACAGTAAGAAATTAACAAAAATAATTATAAAATAGAAAAATTATACTAATATACCATGAATAAAGTTATGTGAATGAGGGTCTCTCTCCAAATACCTTTTGAATTATTTGTTTCTGAAATTCTCCTTTTAACATTTTCAGATGTCAGTTGATGGCTTGTAACTGATGGGGGGGACTATTCTACAGTATTATTAACTACAATAATCCTGTTGTACATTACATTCATGGAACTTACTTACCTTACAACTGGAAGTGTGTACCTTTTCATCACCATCACCTGATCTGTCCCTGCACCCCCATCAGGCAAACTGCAAATCAGATCTCTGTTTCTGAGATTATTCTTTTAGGTTCTGCATATAAGTGAGATCATACAGTATGTGTCTGTCTCTCTGACATATTTCACTTAGCATAATGCCCTCAAGATTTACACATGTTTTTTCAAACAGCAGGATTTTTTTTAAATATCTGAATAGTATTTCAGTGTGTGTGTGTGTGTGTGTGTGTGTGTGTGTGTGTGTGTGTGTACACATATATCCCCCTTCTTTATTCATCTGGTCATATACACTTAGGTTGTATCCACATCTTGCCTGTTGTGAATAATGCTACAATGAGTGTGGCAGTGCAGATATCTCTTGGGATAGTGATTTCATTTCTGAAGGAAGTGATTTCTAAAAAGTGTACTTCCTTCACTGTGACTAGTCATTGTAACCATTGTGGTTCAATTCTTTTAGGAGCCCTCAGGTGTCATTTCATGGTAGAGGAATAAACAGAATCTTGGACATAGTGGTGTAATATGGCACTGGTTTCTTACTTTTCCTGAGAAATCTACAGGACAAGAGGCCACCTGGAGCAGATGGTGACTTCAGGGAAGTGAAAAATAACTAGGTCTAGGGGCTTGCCAGGACAGATGATGTGTGACTCTTCCATAGGATGGAGATAGACCATATTGGAAAGAGTTCTTGTTGGTTGGCCTTCTGTCCTTTTAAGTGTGACCACTTGGAGGTTATAACTATAGAGGTTTTTCTGTCTTAGAATCTTTGCCCCTCATTTGCTTATAATTTCTCTGACCAAGTGCCCTCCTGTCACAGTTTCTGCAATAGACTCAGGGACACTCCCCAGCCTACTCTCCTTTGGGCAGGGACAGGCCCAAGGAGCTCCTGGCAGAGACTAGAGTTTGTCCCTCTTTTTTTTGCCTCAGGTGGCATCTAAATCAGAACAGTGTCTTTGCTCAGATGATGGCCCTGGCTCCTTGGCCCCAGAAATACCATCCTCTCTCCCCACTGTTTCTCCAGTAAATTTGAACATGTAAAAGTATTTACAAAAGATTCTTCCTCGTTTTATTTTTGAAAGAATTACTTTGACAAGATTTACTTTGAAAAGATTACCTTTGTAAAGGTTTTACTCTGAACTTTGCCATAAGCTGAAAACTGCTGTGAAAAAAAAGTCTTAAAAAATTGAACAAGAGGTGTTCTTGGTGGTCTAGTGGCTAGGTTGTGGTGTTCTCACTGTCACAGCCTGGGTTCACTTCCTGTTTGGGGAAACAACCAAAAAAAAAAAGAAGAAGAAGAAAAATTAAATATTTGGACTATTATACACTTATATGAGATAACATGCTAAACAAAGCCATCAAAGGATATTTTAAAAATAGATAGGCTTTTTAAAAAAATATACCTTAATCAGTATATTTTGAAGAAATAAAAAAATACAAGTACCTTAAGCAGGGTCAGGGAACAACATTCTGTCACCACAATTCATAAAATACATGCACACTTAGCAGGGTGGTTAAGAAATTCATGGAATGCGATGGGTTATCGGAGAGAGGTGGAAGTACTATATAGCACACAGTTTGATCATGTGACTTATTAGTATATGTCCAAATTTTAGCCTACTTGGAATCCATGTTCTTTCAGATATCACTGAAAAAACACATCAAATAGGACGAAAGCCTTAAGTTTGGATAAAATTGAATTTTACGCCATCATGAAGTTTCTCAAAACAAGGGAAAACTCAGGGGTTTCCTGATGGTCTAGTGGCTAGGCTTCAACGCTCTCACCACTGTGGCCTGGGTTCAATTCCAGCTCAGGGAAGCAACCAAAAAACAAAACAAAGCAAAGCAAAACAAAACAAAAAAAAAGAAGGGAAAACACCTCAAACCATTTTGGGTGAGACATTAGTGGTTTATATGGACTGTTGCCCTGGGAAATGCATGGTTTACAAATGGTATAGCCTTTTCAAACAAGGCAGTGAGTCTGTTGAAGACAGTCTCCATCCATTGAGGCCACTTTCTCAAATATTGTGAAAACTTATATAGTGGAAGATGCCAGATTGAATAAACAGAAATGGTTGGAGTATCACCTACAATCATTTTGAATATTCTTAATCACATCTAACAATGTTTAAAGTTAATGCAAGATGAGTATCTGAATGCTCACACTTCAAAAAACATCACATTGAGCATTCATGACAGTATTTGGACCTCTGCAGAGAAAACAAAGATGAAATTGTAAACTGGATTGTCACATGAAAAGGACATGCCACCTCCTAAGAAGTTTAACAACTTTTTAAAGTGAGTTGGAAAAATCATGGCTTTTGTTTTTTGGGATATGGAATATATCCTGCTGATGGATTACTAGCATGAATGTCACAGTTAATGGGAGAGTACTATTCCAGTCTGCTAAAACATTAAATGATAATGTAAAGAAGAATAGAAGAGGAAAATGGATCTAAGGAGTGCTGCTTTCGCACAACACACCTGTACATACAAATTGTGTTGCATTGGCTACTCTTCATGACTGGCTTCTGAACATTAAACCACCCTTTCTACAGTCCAGACCTGGCTTCATCTGATTATTATTTGTTTCCAAATATGAAAAAACAGCTTCAAAGACAGAAATTTACGGACAATGAAAAGGTTAAAGTTGCCATTTTTAGGGCAAAACACAACATTTTTCTAAAGGGTATAAATAACCTTATTGAAAAAATATATCAGGGTTAAGGGTGAATATGTTGAAAAGGAAAAATATAAATAGTTTTTTCCCCCATTATTCCAGAAATTTCTCAACCACCTCTCGTGTGTGTGTGTGTGTGTGTGTTGGCTGTCCAGAAAAAAATCCAGCCATAAATGCCTCTATTTTAATACTATATGTATGGACAACCCTCAATACACATATACACATACATATACATATGAGATTGGACAATTAATTTTGTGAACTCATCCTAGAAAAAGTGCTACATATCTCATTGCTGACTATCACTACTGTCACCTTTGAAGTACTCCCCTTGAGAAGGAATGCACTGACGCTAGCCTTTAAGGCAATTTTATTATTTTTTTTTAATTGATTTTTATTTTTTTTAAATTTTTATTTTTTATTTTATTTATTTATTTATTTATTTTGGTGTGTGGGTAGCTCCCTGGCTGGGAATTGAACCCAGGCCACAGCGCTGACAGCGCCGAAGCCTTAAGCCAGTACACCACCAGGGAACTCCCGCAATTTTAGAACTCTTTCTGCAGTGACCATCAGAGCTTTTGTCATATTACCTTTGATATTCTGAATGTCATAAGGTCTTTCTTTCAATATTTTCTTTATCTTCAGGAAAAGAAAAATTCTTGTGGGGGCCAGATGACGTGAGTAGGGAGGGTGTTCCAGTACAGTTACTTGTTTACTGGCTAAAACCTCCTTTGTAGATCCTGTGAGCTGATGCATTGTCATGATTTAAGAGCCATAAGTTGTTGGCAAAAATTTTTGGTTGTTTTTGTCTAATTTTTTCCCACAGCCTTTTCAGCACTTCCAAATAGTAAACTTGGTTGACTGTCCAGTTGGTACAAATTTATAATGAACAATCCCTCTGATATAAAAAAGAAAATAGCAACATTGTTTTGACTCTGTATTTGGACTTAATGGAACTCTTTTGGTCATGGAGAATTGACTAACTTCCATTGTGCACCTTGATGCTTTGTTTTAGGGTTGTATTGGTACACCCATGTTTCATTACTACACCTTTCTCATGCCAAGATTTTCAGTTAAATTTTTTCTAACAGTTTATCAATTTTTACTTGGCTTGCTATGCTTATCATAGTCAGCTAATGATTTTGACACACAACTTGGTTAAATTTTGTAATGTATTCATCAGTTCTGCTTGTTACTGGCTGCTCTGACTTCTCTTCATCAGTGATACTTTCTCTCAGAAAAACATTTAATCCATTTGTACACTGCCATTTTCTTATGGCATTATCTTCATAAACTTGGACTAACATGTTCCCGATTTCTCTTCTACTCTTACCAAGTTTAACAAGCAATTTAATGTTTCTTCATTGCTCTAATTCAAGCTCAGGCAATCCTGCAATGGCACACAGAAACACAAAATAATAATGAATGCCACGCAGCAAGACACTGCCACACACCATCACAAATACTGTGGTGAGACACAGATATACCAAGTTTATGACACCTTACCAAGTATTTTGTACAATGCTGGCAATGTAAGCACACGGTAGCAAGTTCACAAACTTAATTCTGAGAATTTGGGTACAATGACAGCTCTAATAGCCATTCCAGAAGAGCAGTTCCAAAATTGCTTTGAAAGGTGGAGTAGGCACTGGCATTGGTGCATAGCTTCCTAAGTGGGGGAGTACTTTGAAGGTTACTGTAGTGATAATCACAAGTGAGATATTAGCACTTTTTCTAGGATGAGTTTGCTAAATTCATTGTCCAACCTTGTCTATATGTACATACATACATACATACATACATACAGGGGATATAAAGTAATTCATACACATTTTAAGAAAGGAAAAAAACCATTAAAATTATGGTACCTCAATATGTTACCATAAACAAAAGATGAATACAAGTCACATTTGACTTATGCAGTTGTAAGAGGTGATCAAAGTGGTTACCATCAGTATTTATATAATACATTGATAGCATCTCTTAAAATGTATATACATTTTTTGGTAGCTCTGGTGTATGCGTGCGCGCGTGCGCGCACACACACACACAGGCAAATGATGAAAAATTCTGATCTGTGAATTCAGTTATCTGTTTTGCTATTGGACATACATCATCACTTTCATTGTGTGTCATGAAGTGTGCACTTATAGCACCTTTTTTTCTGTACATTCCCAGGACAGATTGTGAATCTGTCCTCAATGCTTCTTGCATTCATTGTCAAAGCAGTGATGTAAACACTTTTCAGTTTCTGTCTTTTGGAGATGGAGGCTTTAATTACCTGCAGACAGGCCATCATGCTGTGGATTGTCCTTTTATTCCATGTGGCCCATAGGAGAGGCAGGGGCACAAGGACCTTGGTAGTCAGGGTACTCAGTTTGAGGAAGAATTCTTTTTTTTTTCTTTTTCTTTTTTTTTTCTTTTTCACCGAGGAAGAATTCTGAGTGGGGTCTCTCACAGAACCCTAATGGACCACCTGATTGTCACCTCCTTCAAAGCTGCACACTAGGCAAGGATCAGGCCACACCCATTCCAGGACAACTCCCACCATTAGGAATCTGCCCAAAGAGTCTGCCCATCTGGTTGTTCTCACCTCACCCTCGCCCACTACTTAGAGGTCTCAGGGACTGTCTGGTATTTCAGCCCAGCCTACTGAAAACTGGTCTGAGGGGGCAAGTTCTGCCCCACTAGTTAAAAATGCCATTTCATGGGCCCCACTGCAGACCTGCAGAATCATAATTTCCTAGCATTGGGCCCTGATCCTCAAGGGATCTGTATGTACATTAAAGATTTAGAAAAAATGCTTAGGTAAGTGGTTTCTTACTGATTTTCTATTAGATCACGTGAGGATTTTTCATTTTTTAAATTTATTGGGATGACATTGGTTAGTAAAATTTTACAGGTTTCAAGTGTACTTTTTTTAAAATACATTATTTGTATATTGTGTGTTCAACACCCAGAGTCAGTTCTCTTTCTGTCACCATGTATTTGAACTACTTTACCCTCTTCTATTACCTCCCTTCCCCCCTTACCCCCTGGTAACCACTAAATAGTTGTCAGTGCCTATAAGTTTTTATTGTTTTTTTTGTCTTATTTGTTTGTTAATTTCAGTTTTATATACCACATGAGTGAAGTTGTATAGATCATGTGAGAAGTTTTTTAAAATGACATCACCTGTACCCTCCCCCACAGAGTGGTCATCTGTGATCTTGGTGGAGCATCATTATTATTTTGCTAAATGCTCCAGACCATTCTAAGATGAGGCCAGTTTAGCAGCAGGGTGGGATGACACATTTGTGAGAATTGAGAGCAGTCTTTGGTCCAGGAGTGGTAATGGGTGTTGTTTTGAGGTTGGGAGAGGCAGGAGAGCCCCCACATTTCATTGCTGTAGCAAAATTTATACAGGTCTGTGGGAGGGGAGAAGAGGTGAAGATATAAAAATAAAAACTCAATTTGGTCTTCATGTAGGAGCTCATCGATCCTGAATCTCTCCTGTGACAAAGGACAGGAGAGGGTGGCCTTCTCAGCATTTCAAGGTCCTTCTGCCTGTGAGTGTGGAGGAAGCAGATGAAGGGGCTGTGCTGGCACCTTTGAAAGCACATTTTCAAGATACAAATGTGATTCAACATAACATCTCCTGAGAAAACAACCCAGAGCAGGTGGAGGAAGACAACAAAATGGCTGCTTCTTAGGTAAACCTTCTGTTGCGGGTCGGTGACTATGTCCGCTTTCTTCCTACAATCTGTGGACTTAAAAACTGCAACCCTTAATTCTCTACTTATGATGTTTCTGCACAGCTAGCTTCTTTTCAAGCACTTTTTTTTCCTTTCTTTTGAGTGTCAAGTTCGGCTCTTTACAATACTTCTCTTCCTTGTCCCAGAGCCTTTTCTTCATTCTCTTCATCCAGGTTTCCTATAGGGCATGAAGAATTCTCAACATTAATTAATAACTATTTTAACTATTAATAATATTCCCTTCTTGGCAGATCAACCTGCAAAGGCATTGATGTCCAAGATTCCAGTTGTGATGGAGTCAGAAGGGAAATGGAGGTTTCAGAATCATCTGGATGCCACATCAGCTCTGATACAATAGGGTTTTTAAATTAACATTTAATATTATTGGTCAGAATAGCTCAGAAAATTCTGAAAAAGAGCAATCATCAAAAGAGATGTGCTCAGTACATTGGCAGGAAGGACTTCCTGATTAAATGCACTGTTAGGTTTACAGAATTTGGGAAGTATATGTGAACTGAAATTTGTATAAAATGGATGTTAACACTGATGTGTCCTTCCCTGTGCTTCATTCACCTGACATCACTTCCCTTACACCTGATTCTCACTTGGTTCAGGTGCCCTCTTCACTACAAAGTCAATATTTTTTTCTTTTTCATTAATAAGGGTCTTAAAGGGATTTATTGAGAAATATGCATTACATTTCATGTGGGAAATGCCTTTTCTTTTTAGTTTCTCTTAGCTGGTATTGGCTTTGCAAAACACAGGCTGTCACTCTTGTTTATTGGAGATAACTGACTTTTGCAAGTGGAGGCTTTAGTCAATCAGGCCTTAGACCTGTAAATTTCTTTATATTTCCACAGTCACATCACAGACATACTCTTTATCACTACTTTGTATTTTCAAATTAATATATGTATGTTTGTTAAATTTCTAAAATGCTGCTCAGCACAAGTGATAACCAAAATTTTCAAAAAATAAATAAGAAACCGTATCTTAACATATTTCATGCAATTGTGCATGTTCATCTTTCTTGCGTATTTATATAATACAAAGTGTATCATCCACAAAGATATTTGTAAGTTTAAAACAGTTGAAATAATCTTAATTTTATTGACTGAAAATATTCTAATGTGTCACCTTTAATGTGTACATGGTTCCTATTTTTAAATCTGTCTTTGTGCTAAAATGTTAACATTTGAGCTTTTGTTTTTACTTTCTTATTTATGTTCTCAGTCCCAGAAACTGCTGTAAATATTTATGTGATTTTCTCTAGTAATTATTGGTTAGTGATCTTTTTGATAAATTCTAAATAAAGTTTGGAATAACACCTAGCCTCTATCATTTACTGGATGATTCACAAAAAATGGGGAAGATTCTCAGATAACTTCTGCCTATAATTATTCTTAGATTATGTATGGCTATTATGAATTACTATCTTAAAAATTATTAGAACAATATGTAGTATGGAGTAAGTTTTAAAGAACTGCGGTTGTTACGTTTACTATTCTGTGATACATCTAAGGTTCATAAAACTGTTTCAGTTCAAAATCCTGTATGAAATTTTCCCTCTGTTTCCTTTCTCTTTGCTAGTCAGAGTGTGGCACATAGTCCAGAAACATTCACATTAGTAATTAAAAGTGAACTTGCTAAAAATTTGGAAATTTAGGCCCAACCCCACAACTCCTGAATCAAAATCTGCATTTTTACAAAATCTCCAGTTTATCATTGGACATGTTAAAATTTGAGAAGTACTTTATACTTTTCACCATGACTTTTCCATCTGAGAAATACATGCCCTTTATCCTGTGTGATATGAAAATAATATTCAGAAATAGATATGTCTCTCTTGATGTCTTAATTTTTAAAATTTATCTTCCAGATAAGTAATGTCTACAGTGGTATTGTGAACCATATGTTGTCTTTTTTCCCCTCAGACTTAACATTAAGGAATATTACTGTGTCGAAATGATGGTATTGGATAATTCAAGATACTCTCTTGATCAAAACCAGTTCTCTTAACTCTGTTTTCATATTGGGTCACATAATGAACTCTGCCCGTGACCACTTGATTAATGTCTTTTATTTCGGGGGCTGTTGACCTTCAGGGATGTGGCCACAGAGTTCTCTCAGGAGGAGTGGGAATGCCTGGACTCAGATCAGCGAGTACTGTATGTGGATATGAAGTTGGAGAGCTACAGGGACCTGGTCTTCTTGGAGGAGGAGGATTTCCTTCTAGAATTCCTATTGTACCTGCAAGGTTTTGTTTTTGTCATTAGTACAATGTCTCCTGGAAGCACCTGCTTTGTATTGTAGAGTTGTAGATCCCCACTCTTAAGGAACAAATTGGGGATTTGCTGCTGAAGAAAAGAAAGGCTTCATGATGTACTTGAAATGGAACTCAGGAACTGAAAACTTTAAATGTTTCTATTGTACTAAAGGTGATGTAAGAAAACAATGTTTGGGGAACTCATTTTCTTAAATATTCTAACATCCTCTAATGCCCTCTCTTCTCATTTGAGCACAATACTGAATTGGAAATTAGAGGTTCTCCATCAAAACTCATGTTCCTTTTTCTGATAAACAGGACTTGCTGTCTCTAAGCCAGACCTGGTCACCTTTTTGGAGCAAATAAAGGATTTGAAGAGAAAAAAAGTGATATCCATCCATGCGAGTAGGTGGAAATGAAGGAAACATGTCACAGGTGAGATGTCCAAAGATCACAGAGGAAACCAAACCTAAAATACATATATTTTGAGAAGATCTGCTTCAATGGAAATGATTTTTGAGAAGGTGAGGCTTATTTCTGTTGCTTTTATAGAGAGGAACTGCTCTTCTCAAACATTTATCATGCTCTTTTATCCTCTAAGGAATCTCTTTCTGCCCCAGTGGCTACTCTTCCAGCACTTTAGGGGTTTGGGAAATTCTGAACGTTATTGAAATGTTCTGTGTTAAGCCATTTTTAAAATTTCTGTTTTGCCTGATGTAAGTAGTTTTGAAGTAAGTGGTTGAGATATGGTTGTTTGGTTTAGAAATTCAGGAAATACTGGGGACAGATGGCCTATGTTCTGCTGTATAATTTCTAATCCCATGGAGGCTTCAAACATGACCCTTACAAAGCTCAGACTCAGGAATTTCATCACAGCACAACACATGCACATTTCTTAAATGAGAAAATGTAATTCTCTGTTTAACTTCAAAATGTTCTTTTGCTTTGTATTTAGTAATATTAGTTACTTGAAGTCTGTATGCCTTGATATCTGGATGTCCCTTCTGCTCTAGGAGACATATTTTACAAAATATTGCTAAGACTGATGTCAAATATTTTACTACTTGGGTTTTCTTCTAGGAGTTTTGTGGTTCCAACTCTTACATTTTAGTCTTTAATCCATTTTTAGCTTATTTCAGTGTGTGGTCTAAGAAGGTTGTCCAACATCATTTTTTGGCACATATCTGTGCAGTTTTTCAAAAACCTTTATTGAATACACTGTGTTTTTTTTACTCTGTATTCTTGTCTTTTCCATCATAGATTTAGGTGTATTTCTGGGCTTTCTATTCTGTTTTATTGGTTTATGTATTTTTTTTTCTGCTTGTACTACACAATTTGGATTACCATTACAGTAGAGTTTGTAATCAAGGAGCATAGAATCTCCAACTTTGTTCTTTCTCAGTATTGCTTTACCTTTGCAGGATTTTTTATGGTTCCATACAAATTTCAAGATAATTGGTTCTACTTCTGTGAAAAATGACATTGGTATTTTGATAAGGATTGCATTGTACCTGTAGAATGCTTTGAGTAGTACAGATATTTTAAACATATTAATGCTTCTAATTAATGATCACAATGTATCTTCACATTTATTTGTGACATCTTAACTTTATTTCATTATTATTTCTTACAGTTTTCAGAAGACCAGATTTTCACCTCCTTGGTTAAATTTATTCCTAGCTATTTTATTCTCTTTGGTGCAGTTGCAAATAGGATTGTTTTCTTAATTTCTTTCTGATAGTTTATTATCAGTGTATACAAATGCAACAGGATTCTGAGTTTTAATTTTGTATCATGCAACTTTACTTATTACATATATTGGTTCTAGTATTTCTTGGTAGATTCTTGAGGGTTTCCTATATATAGTATTATATTACCTGCAAATAGTGACAAAATCTTTTAATCATTGATTGATTTTTGCCTAAATGCTTTAGCAAGGGCATCCATTATTATGTTAAATAGAAGTGGTAATAGTGGGGTTCCTTGTCTCATTCCTGATTTCAGAGGAAAAGTTTTCAGCTTACCATGGTTATGATATAAGCTGTGGATTTGTTGTATTGTATTTTATTATCTTGAAGTATGTTCCTTCAATACCTACTTTACTGAGAATTTTTATCATAACAAATGTTGAATTTTGTTGCTTTTTTTTTTTTTGTCATGGATTTTATTTTACTTCACTAATGATTAGTGATTTTGAGTGCCTTTAACATGTTCATTTGTGTGTCTTTGGATGAATGTCTATTTAATTTTGTTTTTTGATAGTGTTTTTAAAAGTTGTTCATATATTTAGGAGATGGACTACTTATTAGATACATGCTTTGCAAAATTTTCTTCCTTTCCACAAGTTGCTATTTCACCCCACTGATTCTCTTAATATGCAGGAGCTTTTATATTTGATACAGTTTTATTTGACATATTTGCTTTTGATGCCTGTGCTTTTGGGTGATAACCAAAAAACCATTCCCAAATGAGATATGAAATTTTTTCCTACATTTTTTCTGAGGAGATTAAGAATTTTAAGCCTTGGGGAGTTCTCTGGTGGTGTAGTGGCTTAAGGCTCCGGTGCTATCAGCGCTGCGGCCTGGGTTCAATTCCCATCTAGAGAGCTACCCACATACCAAAAAAAAAAAAAAAGGCAAAAAAAAAAAAAAGAATTTTAAGCCTTATGTTTACATTTTAATCCATTTACATTTAATATTTATATATATTCTTAGACACCAATCAAACTTCATTTCCTACATCTGGACATTCAATTTACTCAACAGTGTTTAGGAGAATATTCTTTTCTTATTGTTTTGTACAGGTACCCTTGTTGAGATTATTTGAATTTGTGCATGAAAGCTTATATCAATCTTTCTATTCTGATTCTTTATTTTTTCTGTCTTAATATCCTTTTTTGGTAACAGTATCTCTGGAATGTTTTAAAATCAGGAAGCATAGTTCTTCCCACTTTATATATATTTTCTCACTGTTGTTTGGGTTATCTGGTGTCCCGTGACATTCCATACTAACTTTAGTGTGGGCTTTTTAAAGTCCATTAAAAGTGTCATTGGGATTTCCATAGGGATTGCTTCAAATCTATAGGTCATCTGTGGAAGTACTGACAGATTATAATATTAAGTGTTCCAGTTAAAGACTATGGGCTGGGTTTTTTTCATTTATTTCTTTTTTAATTACATCCAGCAATATTTTATAGTTTTTATCATATAATCTTCACCTCATCATAAAGTTAACTCCTAAGTATTTTTTGTTGCTATTTTTTATGTGATTATATTCTTAAATTGTTTTTTGTATTATTTCCTATTACTGTATAGATACAGAACTATTTTTTTAAACAAATTTATTAAGGTTACACTGGTTAACATTATATAAGTTTCAAGTGTACAATTCTATAATACACCATCTAAATATTTCATTGTGTGCTCTCCACATATTGTCTAATATTTGACCCCCTTTACCACCTTCAGCCTTCTCCCACCTCTCTTTCTTCCTGGTAATCTTGTAGTGTTTTCTGTGTCTATGAATTTGTTTCCTTCTGTTTTATATCCCACATATGAGTGAAATTGCATACTTGTCCTCTTCCGTCTGACTTATTTTACTTAGCATATGAGTCTCAAGCCCGGTCCATGTTGTTGAAAATGGCAGTATTTCATCCTTTTTTCATAAAGGACGTTCCATTGAATTTATGTACCACACCTGCTTTATCCAGTCCTTGATGGGGAGAACACTTAGGTTGTTTCCATGTCTTAACTACTATGAATAATGATTCAGTGACTATAAGGGTATATATATCTTTATGAGGAAATGGCTTCAAAATTTTAAAGTAGATACACAGAAGAGGGATTTCTTGGTCATATGGTTACTCTGTTCTTAATTTTTAGGAGAACTTCCATGCTGTTTTCTATAGTGGCTGTATGAGTTACATTACCACCAGCAGTATATGAAGGTTACTTTTTCTCCACATCCCCTTCAGTACTTATTATTTTTAGTTTTGTTGATAATGGCCATTCTACCATGTGTGAGGTGGTATTTCACTGTGGTTTTGATTTGCATTTTTCTTATCATTAGTAAACTTGCACATCTTTTCCTGTATATATTAGTCATTTGTTTGTCTTGGGAGAAGTATCTGTTCAGGTCCTCTGTCTATTTTTTAATAGGATTGATTTTCTTTTGTTGTTGAGTTGCATGAGTTCTTCATATATTTTAGATATTAGCCTGTTATCAGAGGTGTTGTTTGAAAATGTATTTTTAAAATTAATTTATTAGTTTCATATGTACAAGAGAACATAATGCTTAGACATTTACAGTCCTTATATAGTGATAACCCCAACAGGTCTATTTCCTATTTGATGTTCTACATAGCTGTTACAATGCCATTAACTATATTCCCTGTGCTGTACTCTACATCCCATCACTGTGTGTGTGTATGTATGTATGTATGTATATATAAGTAATAGTTGACATTCAACATTAATTTGTATTATTTTTAAGTGTACAACACAGTGAGTGGGTAGGTTTCTATGTAATTTATAAAGTATTCCTCTCCATGGGTCCATTGTTCACCTGACATCCTGCCTAGCTTTTTCTTGACATTATTAGCTATACTCCCCATATACGGTACCTTATATCCCCATATCCACTGTATGTCAACCAGTTTGCATTTCTCAATTTCTTCACACTTCACAAATACATTTTTTAATTCATTTGATTACCTTTGCAGTTCAGACACTTTAGTTTTATGTAGTCCCTAGTGTTTTGTTTTTTTTTTTAACTTTTTTTGTCCTTTGGGGTCAGGCTCATAAAAACTTCTTGGACCAAGGTCTATTAAGTTTAGTTAGTAATTATGCATTTACCTGTATATTTTATTATTTTAGGTCTTCTATTTAAATCTTTAATTTATTTTCATTTAATTTTTGTATATGGTATCAAATGGCAGCCTAGTTTCCTTCTTTTGCATGTGACTTTTCAGTTTTTCTAATACCATTTATTTAAGAGACTTTCCTTTCTTCATTATATGCTTTCAACCACTTTGCCAAAAATTAGTTACATACATACATATGGATTTATTTCTGGGTTCTCAATACAGTTCCATTGGTTTTTCTGCCTGTACCATGGTGTTTTGATTGTAGTAGCTTTGAAGTATAATTTAAGATCAGGGAATATGAAACCTCTGGTTTTATTTTTCCCCCCCTCCGGATTGTTTTGACTGTTAGATGATCTTTTTCTATTACTTTGAAAAAATGCCAAAAAATGCATTGGGATATTGAGACAGATTGCATTAAATCTGTATATTTCTTCAGGTAATATGGCCATTTAAACTATGTTGACTTTTCCAATCCAAGGACACAAAATACCTTCCCATTTCTATGTGCCTTCTTTAATTTCATTGAACAATGTGCAGTAGTTTTTAGTGTTGATTTTATATACTGCTTTCTTCTACATTTGTTTGAATTTTTTTTAATATGGCTTATTTAGGGTATTCTAATACAAGATTTTTTTATCTGTCTACATAGATGATTTTAAGTCTTATTTTTTGTGGTTACAAAGGTTGTTAATTTTTTTTAAATTAAATTTATTGAGGGAGAAGATCCAAGGTGATGGAGTAGGGAAAGACTGCCTGCTTCATTCATGAATGCATTAAAATTAAAACTAAATTATTGACAACCAACATGGAGAACCATCTGAAGTCTAGCTGAACAAAAGTTTTGTAACTAAGGACACAAAAATGAGGAGGCTATGGTGAAACTGTTAAAAGGGGTGCAGATGTGAAAGAAGCCAAACCTCTGGTGGCAGTACAGAATCAGGAGGGATATCTTAGCTGTGGAGGTTCCCCCAAATGGAGCAAGGGACCCCAGCCCCATACAAGGCTCCCTAGTATGGAGCACTGGTACTGGGAAGAGGAACTCAACAATATCTGATTAAAAAACAGTGACAACTCCAACCATCTGGGTGGAATGGGAGGCTCCAGGAAAGTCAGACATCCTCTTAAAGTGCCTTTGCAGACTTAGTCATATGTGGGTACTCACCTTGGGCTTCAGCAGAGGGAAGTGGCTCAGGGAGTATTAGAGGTATATGGGGAGCAGACTGAGGTGTGTGACTTTAGAGCAAGGGCTGGAGGACAGTTGTCATTTTTCCTGGGTGTGACCTCCTCCCATGCAGTTGTCTGGTAGGTGCCATCTTGCCTGTATTGCACTCGACCCCACACAGCCAAATCTGAACCTGATTTTTCTGTTGAGCATTTCTCCACCCTGCTGATTCACTGGTACCCCACCCCACCCAACTCCACCAACACCACAGGCACTTTCTCTGGTAAGCAGCCATAACCACCTGCATTGCAATCTTCCTTGGAAAACTATTTAAGTCCACAGGACCCAGGCTGATGGTGACAGGCATTGGTGTGCTCTGAGACTTTTCCCTGAGTAGCTCCAGGAACAGCACTATCATCAAACCAGAATCTATAGGAGCACCCAGCACAGATGACCAGACAGACAGTGCCAGGGCTCCACCAGGCTTCTACTACATAATGCTATCCAGCAACATGGGAGACATAGCCGATCTACCTAATACATAGAAACAAATACAGGTAGGTATCCAAAATGAGGAAACAAAAAAATACATCTCAAATAAAAGAGCAGAAAAATTCCATAAGAATAACTGAACAAGATGGAGAAAAGCAACTTATTAGATATAGAACTAAAAACAATGATTTTAAGGATGCTCAAGGAACTTAGTGAAAACTTCAACAGAGAGATAGCATAAAGAATAGCATAGAAAGCATAAGAAAGGACCTGTCAGAAGTGAAGACTACTATAACTGAAACTCAAAGTGCAATAGAAGGAATCATCAGCCGACTAGATGGAACAGAGGATCAAATCAGTGAATTTGAAGACAGGGTAGCAGAAAACATCCAGTCAGAACAGCAAAAAACAAAAAAAAGAATCAAAAAACAGTAAAGATAGTTTAAGAGGCCTCTGAGACAACATCAGGTGCAACAACATTCACATCATAGGAATTAAGGGGAAGAAAGAAAGCAAAGAATTGAGAACCCATTTGAAGAAATACTGACTAAAAACTTCCCTAACCTAGTGAAGAAAACAGGCAAACCCAGGAAGCACAAAGATTCCCAAACAAGAAATATCCAAATAGATCCACACCAAGACACATTATATATAATGGCAAAGGATAAAGACGAAGAGCGAATACTAAAAGCAGCAAGAGTAAAGCAACTAGTTACTTATAAGGGAACTCCCATTAGACTGTCAGCTGATTTCTCAACAGAAACTTTGCAGGCCAGAAGGGAGTGGCAGAAAATACTCAATGTGGTGAAAAGCAAAGACCTATGACCAGGATTCTCTACCCAGAAAAGCTGTCATTCAAAATTGAAGGACCAATAGTTTCTCAGACAAGAAAAAGCTAAGGAGTTCTATACCACCAAACCAATATTACAAGGAAAGAGGGACTGCTTTAATATGGGGGGAAGGGAAGGGAAGCAAATCTATGAACAATAAAATGGTAGTAGGTACACATCAACAATTACCTTCAATATAAATGGATTAAAAACTTCAAAAGACATGAAGAGTATTGCACTGAATGGAGAGTCAGACAAAGGAAGACAGGTGCAAGTTGACTTTGCTTATAGTGAAATCCAAATAAGGAAATAAACAAGTAGAACAGGAACAGATTCATAGATAAAGAAAATATTTGGTTTCTTGCCAGATGGGAAGAAGGTTGGAGGAGGGGGCGAAATAAGAAATACATTTGGAAGTTAATTCTGGTTGTTAGGAAATAATAGGGGGCTTTAGGTATAACATGGAAATATAGTCAATAAAGTTGTAATAACTGTGGGTGGCATCAGATGGGTACTAGGTTGGTCGGGGTGATGGGAGGAGGGTTAGCGGGGTGGGTGAAAAGGGAAAACAAGAAGTACAAATTCATAGTGACAGGAATATAAAATGCAGCATGGGGCATGTAGTCAGTAACATTGTAGTAATTATATATGATGTTGGGAACCAGATGTATCAGAATAAGTATTTTGTAAGTTACGTACATTTCTCATCACTATTCTGTACACCAAAACCAATATAATATTCTATGTCAAATGTAATTGAAAAAAGTTATTGGGGTGACATTTGTTATTAAAATTGTTTAGGTTTCAAGTGTACAATCCTATAATACATCATCTATATATTGCATTGTATGTTCACACCAAGAGTCAATTCTACTTCTGCCACTACATATTTGACCTCCATTCTCCTCTTCTACCATCTACTCTACCCCCCCTTACTCTCCAGTAAACACTAGACTTTTATCTGTGTCAATGTTTTTGTATCTTTGTTTGTTTGGCTATTTTATTTGTTGCTTTCAAGTTTATAATGCCATATATGAGTGAAGTAATATGGTTTTCTACTTTTTCTGTATGACTTACTTCACTTAGCATGATAATCTAAGATACATTCACATTGTTGCAAATGACAGTATTTCATTTTATGGCCAAGTAATATTCTATTGTGTATACAAGGGCTGTCCAGAAAGTATAAGCCATGTAACATGAAAAATAGAGGCATTTATGGCTGGACATTTTTTCAGGCAGCCCGCTTACATATCACATTTTTTTAATCCAATAATTTATCACAGAACACTTTCATTGTTATTATATCTTGGCCACAAATAATTCTGTAGTGAGCATAGGGGTACATAAATTTTTACACATAAATATTTTCAAACTTTTGGGTTATGTACCCAGAAGAGGAATTGCTGGGTTGTAGGATAATTCTGTTCTTAATTGTTTGAGGAACTTCCATAGTGTTTTCCTTAGTGGCTGTAACAATTTATATTCCCAGTACCAGTGTATGAGAGTTTATTTTCTTCACATCCTCCCCAACACTTGTTATTACTTGTTTTGTTTGTAATAGCCATTTTAACAGGTGTGAGGTAATATCTCATGGTTTTGCTTTTAATTTTTCTAGTAGCTAGTGAAGTTGAACATTTTTTCACATCTGTTGGTCATTTGTTAGTATTCTTGGGAAAACTGTCTGCTCAAGTCCTCTGCCTATTTTTTAATTGGATGGTTTGTGTTTTTATTGTTTAGTTATATGAGTTCTTTTTATTTTCTGGATGTTAACCCATTATTAGAGGTGTTGCTTGCAAATATTTTCTTCTATTTGGTTGGTTGCCTGTTTGTTGTGTTGATGATTTCTTTTGCTTTGCAGAAGCTTTTTAGTTTGATATAGTTTCATTTATTTTTCCTTTTCTTCTCTTGCCTTTGAGGTCAAATTCATAAAATCCTCTCTGAACCCAAGGTCTATAAGTTTACTACCAATGCCTTTTTCTATGCATTTTTTTTCAGGTCTTATGTTTTAGGTATTTGATTCATTTTGAGTTAATTTTGACATAATTCTATATATAGAAAATCCTAAAGACTCCACCAAGAAACAATTAGAAGTGGTTAACAAATACAGTAAATTTGCAGGATACAAAATCAATGTATAAAAATTCATTGCATTCCTATATACTACCAAAGAAATTTCAGAAGAAGAAACAAAAACTGGGAGTTCCCTAATGGTGTAGTGGCTTGGGGCTTCGGTGCTGCGGCCTGGGAGCTACCCACATATCAAAAAGCAAAAGAAAAAAAAGAAACAAAAACTATTTATTTTGCCAATTACAACCAAAAAATTGAGAATACCTAGGACTAAAAAAAGAATGGAAGTACTTACACACTTAACACTATTAATGTAATACATTAGTAAAAAATGGAAAAGACATGGAAAGATATTTGCTATTTATTAATTGGAAGAATCAACATTTAAAATCCCAATGAAATTTTTAAAAGAAATGGAATAAGAAGTCATCAAATTAGTGTGGAATCACAAAAGACTTTGAATAGTGAAAGCAGTCTTCAGAAATAAAAAAGAACAAGGCTGGAGGTTTCACACTCTCTGGCTTCAAATTATTTTGCAAAATGACAGTAATGAAAACAGTTTGGTATTGGCAGAAAAACAGGCACACAGACTATTGCCAAAGAAGTGAAAGTCCAGAAATAAACACATATGTATGGGCAGACGATTTTTGACAAGGGAGCCAAAAATATACAATGGAAAATAGAAAGCCATTTTGATAAATGGTGCAGGGGAAATTGAAAAGCCACATGCAAAAGAATGAAACTAGACTGCTGTCACTGTACAAAATGTAAAAATTTTCTTTAAAAGTGATAGTGTAGATTACATACAAAAACTTCACTGTTTTTACCATCTCTACTACATACCCATTTATGTTATTGATACAATGTTATATCTCTGTTGTATATCTTAAAGATTTAAGATATTAATGCTTTAATTTTTTAATTTTATAATAGAAATAAAAGTGATTAGTGTTTCCTAATTGCTCTGCTAAAGATTTCTATATTGTGTATATATACAGGGAGCTTTACATTTTCATATAATTTGTGTTATTGTTTAGAATCTTTTGGTAGGGCTGGTCTGATGGTGAGAAACTCTCAGGGTTTTCCATCTGAAAAAGTCATCATATCTCCATTGCTAAAGGAAATTTTGCCATATATAGTATTCTCGGTTGATACGTTTTGCTTTTTCAGCACTTTGAATATTTTGTTTCATGTTCTTCTTCTAGGTTTCTGCTAAGAAACTCATTGATAATCTCACAGGAGCTGTCTTCTCAATGACAAGTTGCTTTTTTTCTGCTTTCAATATACAGTTTTGGTCTGTGATGCATGATAGTTCATTTATAATGTGTCTCTGTGTTGATAGTTTTGCATTCCTCATACTTAAGAGTTTAGTGAGCTGTTGAATTTGTATTATTGGTCGTATTTTATTTAAATGTGGGAATAAATTTTAAGCCACTAATTTTTTATATAAACTCTCTGCCCTTTTCACTCTTTTCTCTTTATGGGGAACACTTAATGTATATATTGATCAACTTTGTTTCCCTGGAGTCCCTTAAGCTGTCTGCACTTTTCCACATTTTTATTCATGCTAAAATTGATCATTTAAAGTGAAGTGTGATCAACTAGTCTGATTCTTTCTTCTGTTTGATCAAGTCTGTTGGTGTTTCTAGTGTATTTTTAAATTCAAGTATTGTGTACCTCAGCTCTTAATTTGTGTTTGGTTTCTTTTATACTTTACATCTCCGCACGCAGTTTTCCTGGTATTATTTAGTTTTCTGTGTTTCCCAATTGAGCACCTTTAATGTGGGCTTTTAAAATTATTTGTCAGTTAATTAATAAATCTTTATTAAATTAGGGGCTGTTTCTAAACATTTATTTTGTTTTAACTGTACCATGTGTTTCTGTTTTTTTATGCCTTTTGTTGAGATGTGAAATTTTAAGAAATAGCAACTAATTTCAAGCCTTATGAACTTACTTTATACAGAAGCATACAAATAACAATGAGTCATGCTTGAAATTCTATGATCTATCAAAACTGTTTTGGAAATGTATATTCTATGTGTTTTCTACCTTCAGTATTCCAATTTAAAATATTTTTGGCTTATTGTTTAGAGCCCACATATTTCTATTCCTGATGTCTTTCTTCACCACTGAAGTGTCTGCAGTGTTTGAACAATTACTCATCTTTTTATTAGCAGGCAGCACAGTGCATTCATAACGTACTGCCATTCCCTTAGCTCTGTGTCCTATAAAAACATCTTCCAGCAAGCTGCAGCAATTTAGTTTATTGAACCCATAGTACAATCAACTCTTTATATTCTGAGAAGAAACTTGAAATTGGAAGTGTTCTCTGCATCACTTTATGATGTGCCACAGCGGGTGAGCAGCTATTGTAGACAAATGTCACCATGTTTGATGTACCCTTTCTCATTTTTGCTTTCCTGGGGATGTTGTGATTTCCTTACTGACATCTGGAGCACACAATAAGGTAACTGGGTAATAACAATTGTTGGTAAGTTTACTTTATCATGGAGCAGTAGAGTTTTGGTGTTGTCTATTCTGCTACCTTTATGAAGACCTCTAATCTGTACTATTTCTGTACATTAGAGTTTAAACAGTTTACTTACTTGAGTATAGTAAGTGTGACAGTTTATTTTATATCTTCTGGCTCTGTCTCCTAAGGGCACCCAGGACTTGTTGCCAAAGCAAGGTATAACAGAAACATTCCATGAAATGCTAATGGTAAGATATGGAAGGTTTGGTCTTTAAAATTTACACTAAGTGAAACAGTGGGAAGCGGAGTGCTAAGAGCAGAAAGATGTTATAATGGACACAGGCAAACTGGGATAATTTGCCAAAATAAAATACTTGTAAAAAAGACAAAGAGTATAAAACGTTTTGAAAAAGCTGACACATTATGCCATTTATGTTTGCAAAAGAATGTGATTTTCAATGTAAATAATGAAATTTAATTTTTAAAAGGTACATATTATTTGAAAAATTTTTTGAAAATCAGAGTCAACTTGGCCATGGTGCTAACAATTGTTTGAATTATTTAAACTGTACAATTGAATGAAATATTCAAATATTTATAAAAATTGAAAAATAAAGATAGAAATTTTAAAGGTGATCAATTTACATATGCATTAACCAAGGATTCATTGATCTTGCTTCAAAAAATAATCTGTCCTTGCTCAAAAGTCTATCATTTTTATAAATGTGAGAGGGTTTATTATATACAACCACCATGGTTTCATAGGTATCATAGAATAGATAACTAGGAGCAACTTTACACATTTAATGAAATAAGAGTCCTCTCTAAAGGTTGGTTTTGTTTTTGTTTTATCTTCAATGATTACTAGAGTGCACATAATGGAGACAGAAGTTAGGAAACTTGGATAAATGTTAACCACAGAAGTTATGAATCTTGGATAAATGCTAACCAAAGATCAAATTCTAATGAAAATGAGAAAACTAAGCTTCCAGTGAAGTGCTGTAATTGTGAAATAGTGTTCAGTCAAAGCTCAAATCTTATACATCATAATATTCCTATTGTACAGAAGGCTGACAAAAATAGTAAAGTTGGCAAATCTTAAACAAATGTTTATATCTTACTGAACATGAGAATATTCACTGGAAAAGAACTTTATAATTGTAATCAGTATGAGACACTCTTTACTCAATTATCCAGCCTAAATCGACAGAGGAAAATCCATACTGAAGGAAATCCTTACAAATGTAAAGAATGTGGTATAGCCTTTAAGTGGCATTCAAATCTTATTCCACATCAGAGAATTCATACTGGAGAGAAGCCTTAAAAATATAACATAAGTGACAAAGCCTTTAATGGGTATTCACACTTTACTGAACATCAAAGAATTTATACTGGAGAAAAGCCTCATACATGTAGAGAATGTGGTAAAGCTTATACTGGATGCTCACACCTTACTCAATATCTAAGAATTCATACTGGAGAGAGGCCTTACAAATGTAAAATATGTGACAAAGCCTTTAACTTGTCATCAAGCCTTACTCTACATCAGAGAATTCATACTGGAGAAAAGCCTTACAAATGCAGAGAATGTAGTAGAGCCTTTAGCTAGTGCTCACCTTACTAAAACATCACAGAATTCATACTGGAGAGAAGCTTTACAAATGTAAAATATGTGGCAAAGCCTTTCACTGGTATTCAGGCTTTACTCAACATCAGAGAATACACACTGGAGAAAAGCCTTATAAATGCAGAGAATGTGGTAGAGCCTTTAGCCAGTGATAAAAAATTTATTCAACATTAGAAAATTCATACAGGAGAGAAACCTTACAAATGTGAAATGCATGAAAAAGCCTTTAACCAGTATTCAAGTCTTATACTACATCAGAGAATTCATACTAAAGAGCAGCTTTATAAATGTAAAATATGTGACAAAGACTTTAAGTGGTGTTCAAGTTTTACTGTACATCAAAGAATTCATACTGGAGAGAAACCTTACAAATGCAAAATATGTGACAGCCTTTTACCGGTATTCAAACTTTACTTCACATCAGAGAATTCACACTGGCAAAAAACCTTATAAATGCAGAGAATGTAGCAGAAACTTTAGGCAGTGCTGACACCTTACTCAACATCAGAGAATTCATTGTGAGCAGAAAAAATTAAAAAATGTAAATAATGTAGCAAAGCCTTTATCTTTTGAGGAACACATGAGAAACTTTAAAACTGTAAAGAGTGTGGAGAACCTGATAGCTGGAGCCACAGGTTTACTCAGTATTGAAAAATGCATACTGGAGAGAAAATCTACATTTTTTTATTGTTAGACTTATTGTGGTGACATTGGTTAGCAAGAACCACATAGGTTCCAGGTGTACAATTCTACAGTCTATTATCAACTTGTGGTATAATAAGTTCACCCTCTAGGGTGAGTTCTCTTTCCATGATCATATATTTAGCTCCTCCTTCCTCCTCTCCCATCCTTTCCCCCTTCTCATATTCCCTGCCCACTTGTTCCCAAATAAACATTAAACTATTGATTCTGTCCATGGGTTTTTTGTTTGTTTGTTTGTTTGTTTGTTTTCTTTGCTGCTGTCAGTTTTATGTCCTACATATGAGTCAAGTCATACAATTTTTGTTTTTTCTGTCTGGCTTATTTTGCTTAGCATGATGATCTCCACATCCATCCATTTTGTTGTAAATGGCAGTATATCATCTTTTGTTGTACCTGAGTCATATTCCATTGTGTTTATGTACCATAGCTTCTTTATCCAGTCATCTGTTCAAGGGCACTTTGGTTGTTTCCATGTTTTAGCCACTGTGAATAGCCCTGCAATGAACATTGGGGTATATAAGTCTTTGTGGACTAAGGGTTTCAAGTTTTTTGGGTAAATCCCAAACAGGGGGATTGCTGGGTCATATGGTAACTCCATTGCCAATTTTCTGAGGAACCTCCGCACCATCTTCCATAGTGGTTGACCAGTTTGCACTCCCACTAGCACTGTGCGAGAGTTTCTTTTTCTTCACATCCTCTCCAGCACTTGTTATTCTTTCTCTTGTTTATAGCCATTCTAACAGGAGTGAGGTGGTATCTCATTGTAATTTTGATTTGCATTTTCCTGATAGCTAATGAGGATGAGCATTTTTTCATATGTCTGCTGGCCATTTGTATTTTTTCATGGGAGAAGTGTGTGTTTAGTTCTTCAGTCCACTTTTTAATTGGGTTCCTTGTATTTTTTGTTAAGTCTTATTAGTTCTTTTTATATTTTAGATATTAGACCCTTACCAGATGTGTGCTTTGCAGATATTTTCTCCCATTCAGTTGGCTGTCTCCTTGCTTTGTTGATGGCTTCTTTTGCTGTGCAGAAACTTTTTATTTTCATTTAGTTTCATTCATTTATTTTTGCTTTTACTTTCCTTACTATCTGCCTCAGCCAGGTGCATGAAGTCCTCCTTGAGCCCTATAAGTCTATAAGTTTAGTACCTATGTTTTCTTCTATACAGTTTTTGCTTTAGGTCTTATATGGAGGTCTTTAATTCATTTTGAGTGAAGTTTTGTATATGTAAGAGTTCACAGCTCAGGTTCATTATTTTGCATATATTTTTCCAGCTTTACCAGCACCACCTACTGAAGAGGCTGCCTTTTCCCCATTGCATATTTTTTGCTCCTATATCAAAAATTATTTGTCTATAATTTGTGGAATTATTTCTGAGTTTTCAGTTCTGTTCCATTGGTCTATGTTTCTGTTTTACTGCCAATACCAAGCTGTTTTGATTATTGACTTTTTGTAATGTAAATTGAAGTCATGGAGTGTAATATCACCAGTTTTGTTTTTTTATGTAGTATTGACTTGACAATTTCAGGTCTTTTATGATTCCATGTAAACCTGATAATTATTTTATCTGTTTCACGAAAGTATGATTGTGGGATTTCAATATGTATTGCAATAAATCTGGAGATTGCTTTGGGCAAAATGGCCATTTTAACAATGTTAAATCTTCCTATCCATAAACAGGGAATATCTTTCTACTTCTTTGTGTCTTCTTCAATTTCTTTCAAAAGTGTCTTATAGTTTTCCATGTATAAGTCTGTCACATTCTTTGTTAAGTCCCAAGTATTTCATTTTTGTTATGATAGCAAAAGGAATTGACACCCTCATTTCTTTTTCTGAGGATTTGTTGTTTGTACATAGGAATGCTGTTGCTTTTTATACATTGATTTTGTATCCAGTGACTTTACTGTATTCACTTATTGTTTCTTATAGGTACCTGGTAGAATCTAGGTAATTTTCTATATAAAGGATCATGTCATCTGCAAATAGTGACAGTTTGACCTCTTCTTTCCTAATTTGGATACCTTTTATTCCTTTCTCTTGCCTGATTGCTGTGGCTAGAACTTCCAGTACTATATTGAATAGCAGTGGTGACAGGGAGCATCCCTGTCCTTTTCCTGATTTTAGGGGAATAAGCTTTAGCTTTTCCTCATTCAATATGATGTTATCTAAGGGTTTGTCATATATGACCTTTATTATGTTGAGATACTTTCCTTCTATACCTATTTTATTCGGTGTTTTGATAATAAATGGATGTTGTATCTTGTCAAATGCTTTTTCTGCATCAATTCATATGACCATATGGTCTTTATTTTTTATTTTGTTTATGTGGTGTATCACATTGATTGATTTTTGTATGTTGAACCATTCTTCTGCTCCCAGGATGAATCCCACTTGATCATGATGTATGATCTTTTTGATGCCTTGTTATATTGTATTTGCTAATATTTTGTTTAGGATTTTTGCATCTGTGTTCAACAGAGATATTGGTCTATAGTTTTATTTTTTTGTGTTGTCTTTTCCAGGCTTTTTGTATTAGGGTAATGTTGGCCTCATAGAATCATTAGGAAGTATTGCTTCCTCTTCAATTTTTTGGAAAAGTCTGAGAAGGATAGGCGTTAATTCTTCTTTGAAAGCTTGGTAGAACTCGTTGGTGAAACCATCTGGTCCAGGGCTTTTGCCTTTAGGGAGATTATGGATAGTCATTTCAATCTCTTTGCTATTGGTTTGTGTCTATTTAGATTATCCAGTTCTGCTTTGGGCAGAATGGCCATTTTAATAATTTTAAGTCTTCCTATCCATGAACAGGGGATTTTTTTCACCTCTTAAAGTCTGTTCCAATTTCTTTCAAAAGTGTCTTATAGTTTTCTGTGTATATGTCTGTCACATTTTTTGTTAGTTAATTCCCAGATATTTCATTCTCTTTGTTGTGATAGCAAAGGAATTGACTCCCTCATTTCTTTTTCTGAGGATTCGTTGTTTGTATATAGGAATGATGTTGATTTTTGTACATTGATTTTGTATCCTGTGACTTTACTATATTCGTTTTTTGTTTCTAGTAGTTTCTTGGTGGAATCTTTGGAATTTTTTATATAAAGGATCATTCCATTTTTTTACTGTTGATTGATCTATTTAGATTGGCTAGTTCTTCTTGGTTCAGTCTAGGTATACTATATGTTTCTAGAAACTTGTCCATATCTTCAAGGTTGTTAAATTTGGTGGCATATAGTTCTTTATAATATTTTCACAGGATCTTTAGTATTTCTGTGCTAGCAGTGATACTTTCACCTCTTTCATTTTTAATTTTAGTTAGTTGTGTGTTTTCTTTTTGCCTTTTGGAGATCCTAACCAAAAGTTTGTCAGTTATTATTAATTTTTTCAAAGAACCAGCTCTTCATTACATTACTTTTCTCTATTGTTTTTCTGTTCTCTATTTCATTTCATTTTGCTTTAATTTTTATTATTTCCTTTCTTCTATTTGTTTTGGACTTTTTCTCATTCTTTTTTTCCTAGTTTAAGATGAAATGTTAGGTTGTTCACTTGCAGTTTTTCTTGTTTCCTGAGATAGGGCTGTACTGATATAAATTTCCCTCTTATTACTGCTTTCACTGCATTGCAATTATTTTGATACATTAGATTTTCATTATCTTTAGTTTCTATGTATTTTTTTTGGGGGGGGGGGTTCTCTGGCTGGGAATCAAACCCAGGCCGGAGCGTTAAGGGTGCCAAAGCCTAGCCACTACACCACCAGGGAACCCCCAGTTTCTATGTATTTTTAATCTCTTCCTTTGTTGCTTCTTTGATTCAGTCATTTTTAATAACATGTTTTCTAATCTTCATGTGTATATCCTTTTTTCTGTTTTCTTTTTGCAGTTGATCTGTAATTTCAAAGCTTAGTGGTCTGAGAATTCACTTTGTATGATTCCAATCTTTTTGAATTTGCAGGGGCTGGTTTTGCATCCCAGCATATGGCCTTTCCTTTAGAATGTTCCATGTGCACTGAAACAGAATGTATAGTTTTGTGTTGTAGAATGGAGTGCCCTGTAAATGTCAATAATTTCCAATGGTTGTAAAGTATCGTTTAGGCCAGATAGTTTCTTATTCATTTTCTGTTTGGATAATCTGTCCATGGCCTTCAAGGGGGGTTTTAGTTCCCCTACTAGAATTATATTTTTGTCAGTTTCACCTTTTAGATCTGTAAGTTCTTGCTTTATAAATTTTGGTGCTCCTGATTGAGGGCATATATATTGATGAATATGATGCCTTGTTGTTGTAGTCTCCCTTTTGTTATTATAAAATGCCCATTTCTGTCTTTTATTACTTATTTCATTTTGAAGTCTGTTTCATCTGACATAAGTATGGATACTCTTGCTTTTTTATGGATGCTTTGGAGTATTGTTTTCCACTTTCTTACTTTGAGTCTGTTTTTCTTGTGTTGAGATGTGTCTCTTGGAGACACATATAGATGGGTTTTGTTTTTTAATCTAGTCAGCTACTCTGTGTCTTTTTATTGGAGAGTTTAGTTCATTTATATTTAGGGCAATGATTGATATATGAATATTTCCTATGGTCATTTTGTCTTCTGGTTTTTAGTTGTTTGGTGTCTCGGTTTGTCCTTTGCTTTTTTCTGTCTGTATTGTTAGTTTGATTTTTCCATCTGTTTACTCTTTTTTCTGGTTTTGTGTCTTGTTTTGGGGGTTGTTGTTTTTGTTTGTGTTTGTTTTGTTTTGTTTTGTTTTTGTTTTTGAGTAGTTACCATGAAGTTTATGACAAGAAAATTTTCCTGTATGTAATGGCTCCTTTTCTTAAGCATACTTCTATTCTCCTTTGGAAGTTTAAACCTTTCCTTCTTCTCTTTTTATGTTTTTGTTGTTCCAGCTTTTTCTTTTCTTTTCTTTTCTTTTTTTTTCAAATTTGCATCATAAATTTTATTCCCAGTGTGGGACAGATTCCTTCCCTTTCCAAAATGAATCACATGCTGCCCTGGAGAGCTAGATCCTCCCACCACCTCCAGGGAAGGAGTAAGAAAGGCAGGTGCTGGTGACCAAGAAGGCTTTGCAGTTCCGCAGATTACTTATCCACTCCTTCCCAACAGACGTTAGCTACTTCCCACTTTTAGCTCTCTCAACCACTTAATCCTTAAAAAAGAAAAAAATGAGTGTTCACTATTTTAAAAAAAAAGTCCACAACACCTGAAGTATGCAAGGAGGGGTCCTGGGCTGGGACATGAGGTCAAGGATTGTCAATGGAAGAGGGACAGGAGCAGAGGAGCCATCACTGTTTCTGCTGCAGAGCCTCCTTCCTTGCTGCATCCTGTAGCAATTGTGTGTCCACCTCATCTGCTGGCAACTGCACATAGCGGACCACTGAGCCTTGGATGAAGCAGTTCTTCACTGATAACATGTGGGGTGTCTCTGCATCACAAAGCAAGCTTGGCTATTTGTCAGGAGTGTACTGAACCCTTGCTGGATGCTTATGTAAAGCATGCTTGTCACTGTGTCAGGAGCACATGGAGATAGTCCCTCACCACTGGCTCTATTTATCTCCCTCCTCCCAAGCCCACATTTCACCCAGAATTGTGTTTTGTTCTGGTCAGCTCCCAGCTGTTGGCACTTAGTATTAAGCTTGTACAGGGCCAATTTGTGGTTGAGTCCTGTGCCTTTCATCTCTTAGTTTCAGATCACAATCATCTTGGTCCCTATTTCCACCCCATCCACTTTAGCATGCCTTTGTTCGGGCCCTATCACATCCAGGACATGGCATTCCAGCTGGGACCCTGGCGCTTTTCAGCTAGGGCTTGGGCTTTATCTTGTCCCACTGTGGAGCTTACACTGTCCAATCCTCCACCCGACCAGGATTGTGCTATGCTTCAGCCCATTTCACTTGGCCCCCTCCTCACACCTCCTGCCAGCCCTAGTTCATGTTTCTGTTTGCTTCACAGAAAAATCAAGCAGAAGATATATAGAGATTGTCCATACTTTCCTACCTTTACTCATGTAGGCATTCCTCCATTCTCAGTGTACCACAGCAAACAGATGTATGTTTTATTATTGATAAACCTGCATTGACAAATGATTATCTCCCAAAGTTCATAATTACCTTAGAGTTCATACTTGTTATTGCACCTTCTATGGAAGTGTATAATGGTTATATCCACCATGAAAGTAGAATACAGAGTTCTTTTATTGTCCTAAATATTGTACTGTGCCTATTCACCTCTCCTTCCCTCCCAATCCCTGCAGTATCTCTCTACTGTGTCCATAGTTTTGCCTTTTCTAGAATGTCATGTAGTGGGAATCAAACAGTATATGTAGACTTGGAGATTTCTCTTCTTTCACTTAAATATGCATTTATGTTTTTGGGGGGTCTGTTCATGGCTTGGTAGCTCTTTTTTTTTCAGTGCTGAACATTAGTATTTCAAGCAGTGGTATGTGTACCCTCAGGGGTACATGATGGGCTGTACAACGGTATGCTAAAAATAATTAGTAATGGAAAAAATAAAGTAAAAAAATACAAAACATTAATTATGGAACAATGTTAAGTTTGATCACTGTTAATGGAGACACTTTCAAACTAAATCACATGAGCAAATGATGATGTGAGAGTGTGACCTCCAAGCCACTCTTTTACCAATCATTAGGCCCAGTTTCAGAATGTTTCTAGAACTTCCCCAGACATATATAAATGCTGCGACCTGTGCGGGTGAACAGGTGAACCAGAGGTGAGGTGAAGGGGAATGAAGAAATAAACACACAGACATAGACATAGACAGAAAAGCTGGGACCAAGTGGTTCTCTGAGCTCTGATGGAGACACAGAGGCCCCATCTGGCTGCAGCGAGTTTATTTTATAGGGTGGGCAAAACAAGTGAGATCAATAAAGCGAGACTGGAAAGTACGCCTCCATTAGGAAATATGCATTGTTCTTTTCTAATTTTTTTAAAGTTCCAGATGGCTGCATTTAATCAATATTTTGATGTGTGTTGCTAAGATATCACTATTGGTACTATTATTCTCTTCTAAGCAGGCGAGCCATAAGTCAGGTCTCGGGTCATTACCGGAGAGCAAACAGCTTTGTTCACAATGTCATATTTTACTCCCCAAGCCAGAAACCACATCCCAAGTATTGTCTTTGTTCACCCAGCTCTGGGCTGTCTTGCAAAACCTTTGAACTGTGGATTCCAAGCACACAGGTAGCCTTGCTAAAACCTGTTTTCTCAAAGGACCTGACTTCTGGCTCACATGCTCCCTACGTATTACGTATAAATACATCTAAAACCAAACTATTTGATCAGTTCAGTTATTGTCTGGGTAAAAGTAAGTGTAATATCTTTGATCATTATTTTCAAGTACTTTTTTAAGTTTAATGTTTAACATAGTTTTAGTTGTCAGTGATTTCTGAGTGTGTCAGTTATGAATCAGTGGTTAAAAACAGAAGTGGTTAAAAAAAATGGTATGGATTATTACCCATCTCCAAGTACTTCTCAACACATGTCTACAGCTACAAGTACACCCACACCTGGAGATAGTAAAAGTGTGCGTGCCTAATATACTATACAGAAGAAAAGGAAATACTCTGAAGAGTATATTAAATATGGCTTTTCATTTGTAGAAGATGCTGTCTTAAGACTTTGCATGTTGTGTGTGGGAAAATATCCAATGGTTGCATGAAATCCTCTTTACTAATGCAGCATTTAGAAATTAAACATCTCATGTATAAAAACAAAGAAATGTTATTTTTAGCACTTAGAAGAGCATACAGCTATTACTTTTATACATGATGCTTAAAAAGAAAGACAATGAGAATGCAGTTGAGGCTTCATACAGTATTGCTTATCACATAGCTAAATGTAAAAACCACACAATGGCTTAAGATTTAATTTCTCTTTGTATTAAGAATATTGTTTTTTGTATGATTGGGAAAGACCATGTCAACAAAAATCAATACTATCTCTCAAACAATACAGTGTCTCAATGAATTCAGGAAATGTCTGATAATGTTTAAACTGTAGTAGTAGATAGAATTTTTAAAAGTAAATTCTATTCCATTCTGGTTGATGAAAGTGTAGATGTTACTGATTTATCTATTTTGCCCATCATTGCAAAGTACTTGGTAGGAAATAAAATTGAGGAAAACCCATTGCTTTGTTACACAGTGACAGAGAGTGCACAGGTGAAGATATTTTTAATGCAATCAATGGTTATTTCATTGAAAAGAACATTAGTTGATTGAATTATTATGGCATATGCACTGATGGAGGCAATCCTATGGCAGATTGTTTTATAGGTCTACACAGCCAAATTAAAAAGTAGCTTCCCATACCATAAAGTCACTGCTACATCCATAGACAAAATCTTGGCATCAAAGCCTCTTTGTTGTGAACTGAAAGATGTTTTTCTCGAGGCTTTAAAAGTTTTAAATTTTATTAAGTCACAACCATGAAATGCCAGATGGTTTAAAGTGCTATGAGAAGAAATGAACAGCACAGCACATTCTTTTTGCATACAGAGGTGAGGTGGCTATCTTATTGCAAAGTACTTACATGGATGTTTGAACTGAGACATAAAATCCAGTTATTTTTTGAAAACTATTATTTTCTTCTTGCTCCAAAGTTTCAGAACAATGATTGGCTTCAAAATCTTGCATATTTATCATTTTTTTCTAGAAATAAGATAACTCCACTTGGGACTTCAAAACAGCTTAATCATTATATTCAAAGTAACCCACAAAATTGAGTCAATGATTAAAAACCTGGACTTTTGGAAAGTTTGTATTAAAATAGGTCAGCCTGAAGTTTTAGAAACTTTGCACAACTTCTTATTGAGAATGACTTAAACTAATCCCAAAATATGAAAGAGTATTGTAAGTCACTTGAAAGGTCTTTAAGTATTTTTTTTAATAAGTAATTTCTTCAACGTGGAAAAGAAAACAACTGGATTGCAGATGCCTTCAATGAATTCTTCAAAGAAGTTAAACTATCAATTAGTGAAAAAGAGCAGTTAATCAAACTTTCAACCAATTCTTTAAATTCTGGTTCTAAAAGGAAAACATCTTATTACCTTCTGGGTAGATGTCAGTGAGGAATATGAACAGCTCAGTGAGAAGGCACTCAAATACCTCTTGCCATTTATTGAACTGGTGAAGAGAACTTTTTTTTCTTACATTACAAAAAATAACTACCACAACAAGTTTAATGCAAGTTCAGATTTAAGACTGTATCTTGCATCTTTGGAGCCTGATCTCAAGAAACTAAGTGCATCAAAGCAAGCTCAACCATCTCATTAACAATGCTTCAATTGACTAGTGATCTGCATAACAATTATTACAGACTTTAGACAACACATTATTAATAATAAAAACTTTGTTAAATACGTCAGCATTATTTAACTATGTTATGATTATTGTCAAATTAAATCTGTGGTTTATACTTTTACTGTAGTAATTTTTTTTACTTATCTCATTTCCACTACCTTACATTAAGATAGGCACTGAACAAAAGTCAGTATTTAAAAACAGCTGTTTTAAAAACAAGGGGTACAAATTATAAAAATGGGTTTAAAAGGGATACACAAGTAGAAAAAGTTGGGAACCATTGCCCTGGAACATTCTGGTCAACATCAAAATAAGTTTTAGAAACACAGCTTCAGGTTAACTATAGAAACAAGAGTTTCAGTCAAGTACAGATAACATCTTTGCCTCAGTTGTGTTTTAGCTCCAGACTCATGAAAGTGGACCACATCCCCTGAAAACCTGACCAAATAATGCCATGACTGACACCAGGTCTTGAAGCCATGATTAATTGCTCTCCACTTTAGCCCCAATCAATCAGTAGGACCCATGACCCCAGCTCCCCAGTAACTGGTTGATGATTTTTTTTTTCCTATATAAAGCTAGCTATCAGAGGCTATCAGTGCAGTTGTCCCTCTTGAACTCTGCCTGTTCACCCTTAAGTGTATCTAATAAAGCTTTTCTTCTTTAATTTTGTCTGAATTCTTTCACAACCAGCAAGCCACCACCATGGCTCTACATCTATTCTCAAGGTTTTTTTGGCTGCTCTAATAATCAAATAGACATGAAATAGATTACCAAAAGAAAATTAAATTTAATGCATACCTATGGGAACTACACACACAGTATATCAGATTTTAAATACAGCAGAGGTAAGTGTTTATGTAGGATTAACAGCTAGAAAATTACTGCCAGAAAGTCTTGGCAGGGTCAGAACACATGTTGAGAGAACAATGCCTTGGGTTAAAATTTGTGGTTACTATGCAACAGAAAACTGAATTTTGAAAGAAGCAATGATATTCTTTATTTCCAGGCTGGCTTTGTTTGCGCCTCCTAGAGCTATTGCTTTCTTTCCCTTAGATCTTCCTTTCTACCTGTATACGTACTGTATGTTCACTCCATTTAATCACGGGCCCCTAGGATTTATGGTTCTGGTCAGTATCAAATAAGTTTCAGAAAATAGGCTTCAGGTCTGTTAACCATAGAAACGGTTTCAGTCAGCTTAAGACAATTTTGGCCTCAGTTGTGTTTCAGCTCCAGACTCATGAACATGGAATGACCCCACAGACCACATCCACTGGAAACCAGAACAATGCCATGACTGACACCTGGACCTGAAGTCATGATTAATTGCTCCTTACCCAAGCCCCAACCCCCTAGTAACCATGATTGATTATTTATCTCATAAGTCTAGCTAAAAGAGGTCATCGACACAGTAGTCCCTCCTGGATTTTGCCCACTTTTTCTTGAGTGTATCAAATAAAACTTTTTCTTCCTGCATTGTCTTGTTAATATTTTCACAAACTGCAAGTGACTACTACCCTGCATAAGGAGGTACAAAGCTAATGGGTAGATAAGACATCCTGAGCTACAGATGCTATAAAGTCTTAGGGGTGTGTAAAGGTCATTTCAGGTTGATGAAAAGAGCCGGTGTCCTATGAAAATCTTAAGTCTAGTCAGACAAAGGTAGATGATGAAGACCAAAGAAGATGGCCAGAGAATATAGTGTATGTGGTGATGTGCAGCTGTCAGCTCATGGTTACTGACTGCATGGCATATGTGTTTAGGTCCTTTTGGGCTTTCCTTGAATGACTAATCACCATTGTCCATATATGACTTTAGGTCCCCCAGAGCCTGAAATTCCCACACCAGCCCAGTCCTCTGAACCTGAGAATGGCCCCAGCCTTAGACAAAAAGCCTAATGCCAGGTAAAAGGTGATAAACTATTTCAACCCTCTGGACAGCTCCAGTTCCCACAGCTATGCAGGGCAGTGACTGATCCAGCAAAGCTGCCTGAGGTGCCAGGTGTTCAGCTCCTGTAAAACCTGCACCTGGAGTGGGTCTCCAAGGCCTCTTCAGTTCCAGTGCTCAGGCCAGAACCTGGGATCTTAACCACAGCCAGCCTCTCACCCCTTCCTGGGTGTTGCAATCTGGCCCCTGAAGGCCTGCATGTTTTTGTGTGCTTTGTTTGTTTTTAGACCAAAACTTTTTGCTCTTATACCAGGTTTCTTTTGGTCTGGTCCCTTTTTGTCTGAGTGTTTTAAATTCAAAATAAAATTTTGGTTTGTACCGCATGGTTATTGGAAGTGGTGACTTACACTGGCTCTTCAAGCACAGCATTAGTTAAAAAACTGCCCTGGAAAAGTAGAAACCCAAAAAGAAGGATAACATTAAGCATGCGTAGATGATAAAGACAAAGAGAAAGAGGAAAAGAGGAAGTGAAAGACAGAAAGTGACAAAAACAAAGGGGGAGAAAAAGTAGAAAGGGAGACAGAAAAAAGAAAAAAAGACAGGAAGACTGACAAAGACAGAAAGATAGCTTGACAGAGAGGAAAGAAGCATATGTGTGAAAGCAAGAACCTAGAAGGCAAGACGCAGAATGAGACAGACTTTAAAAATGACACACAGACTAGGACACAAACGAACAAACACTGAAGCTGTTCTAGACAGGCAGTTTCCACATGGGAGGGTAGTTCTGTTGCTGAACTCAGCCAATGATGCAGTACCCTAACGCTGATGGTCACCATCAGGCTCCAGGGCAGGCTGCCCGAGTCTCAGAAGTCCTGTTGTGCACCCAGAACTGCTCTGGTTCTTGCCACAAGGAGGAAAACAGTTGGAGGTGCCTGAATTGAGTGATTTTTGTGTGTGTCCATCAAAGCATCTGTTTCCACTTGTGGTCCTCTGTCCTGGAGTTGAAGAGCACTCCACATGCAAATGTTTCTCCTCATGGTTTGTTCAGCCTCTTTTCCCTTGTGTGCAAGGTAACTGGGTGGGCAGAAGACCAAGAGGAGAAACCACTGGCCCTGGGGAAAACTGAAGAGGACCTCCAGGCTTCAGGAGGAGGGAGGCAGAAAATTAGCTCTCTGAGGACCAAAAGGAAGGATGGCCAGCCCTCAGAAGGACAAAATGGGGAGACACCAGCTTTTGGGGAATAAATGGGGGAACCTCCAGCCCTTGGGAAGATGAACTGGGAGACTGCCAACCCTCAGAAAGACCAATGTGGGAGATTGAAAACCCTTGTGAGGGCTGAGGAAGAAACTGCCAGCCCTCCTGAAGATGAAGTGGGGTCTTAGCCAATGCTCAGGAGGTCAAACAGGTAAGATTGCCTGCCTACCCTCCAAAGTACCAAGGGCCACCAGCCTCTGGAAGGCAAAGGTTAAGAATGGCCAACCCTCCAGAGGATCTGCGGGTGGAGTGACAGCCCTCAAGAGGATGGAAAGGAGAGACTATCAGTTTTCTTAATAACTTGAGGGGGAACCCACACCATTTGGGAGGTCAGAACAGTGCCACCAGTCTCATAGAAGACCAAGAGGGGGCAATCAGCCATGGGGAAGACAATGGGGGAAGATAACCAGTCCTCTAAAAAGTGAAGGAAAAGAGCACCAGCCATCAAGAGGATGGAGGGAAGACATGGCTGCCCTACAAAGATGAAAATGGAATGGACCCCCAACTATCATGAAAACAAAGGGGGAAGCCCTAACTCTCAGGAAAATGGAGTGGGGACTCCCAGCTTTCCAGATGACAGGAGGGGACCCACAGCCTTTGGGAGGACAGAGAAGCATCACAGCCCTCGAGAGGACAAGGTTAAGAAAGACTTAGCCCTCTAGAGGATGGATAGGGGAATGCCCGTCCTTTAGGAAAACAGAAAGGGAACCCCCAACCTTCAATAAATTGGAGGGCAAGACCCACAGTTCTTAAAAGAATAAAGAGTGGGGACTTACAGCCTTCAGGAAGACAAAGAAGGGGTCTTTTAGGCTTGGGGAGGACAGAGGGAAGACCATCAGCCCTTTGGAAGAAAGAAAAAGGGACACCCAGCTCTCAAGAGGATGGAGGTAAAAACACCCATAACTTAAAGGATGAAGGGGTGGAACCCTTGCCTTCAGAGGATGGAATAGTAGATTCTTGGGCCTTTGGCAAACAGAGTGGGGAAACCCCAGTCCTTGGAAAAACAAAGGAGGAAACCCTAGCCATCAGGGCAACAGAAAGGCAATACCCAGCCCTTTGGAGCATGTGAGGAAATCTCCAGTACTTGGGAAGAAAAAGTGGGAACCTATAGTTCTCAGGAGAATAAAGGAGGAATACTTTGCCAAGGGGGAGGACAAAATGCAAGCCCTTGAAAAGATTAAAAGAAAGACAACCTCGGCTCTCAGGAGGATGGAGTGGTGACCCCCTCAGCCCACAAGTGGAGAAAGGGGGCACCCCAAGGCCATGAGATGATGAAGGTGAAACACCAATCCCTATGAAAAAATAATGAGGAGAACCTTAGACCTTAACAGAATGGAAGTTGGAACTCCTAGCCCTCAAAAATACAAAGGAAGGGACTTTCATTTTTGGGAAGACAGTGGAGGAAACACCAGATTTGGGGATAATGAAAGAGAAGAATACTTAGCCCTTGGGCAGATGTGGGGTGGGTTTTCCAGCCCTTGGGAGGACAGAGGTAAAGGTCACCCAGCTCTCAAAATGTCAGAGGACCCCCAACTCTCAGATAGACAAAAAGAAACTCCCAGCCCTCAGAAAGATGTATGGGTGACTACTAGCCCTAGTGAAGACAGAAGAAATTCTTCATTTCTAAAGAGGTTGGAGGGGGTTACCCCAGCTCTTGGAAGGATAGAATAGGGGACTCCCAGTCCTTGAGTAGGCAAAAGATGAGGACACCCAGCTCTTGGGAGAACAGAAGAGGGAAACCTCACTTCTTAGGAGGATGCAAGGGAGAGACCTCCAGCCCTCAAGAGGATGGAAGATAGCACTCAGAGCCCTTGGGGAAACAAAAGGTGGAACCCAGCCCTTGAGGAGATAAGGGAAAAACCTTCAGCCCTTGGGAGGATCAACATGGAAACCTCACCCCCTCAGGAAAATAAATAGTGGACCCCCACCATCGGGTGAATGAAGGAAAACACCAGTTTGGGTTTTTTTTGTTGTTTTTTTTTTTGTTTTTTTTTTTTTGCTATGTGGGTAGCTCCCTGACTGGGAATCAAACCCAGGCCACAGCGCTGACAGTGCCAACGCTGAAGCCTTAAGCCACTACACCATCAGGGAACTCCAAAACACCAGTTCTTGAAAGGATAGAAAAGGGACATGCAGCTCTCAGGAGGAAAAAGTGGGAGACCTCCAACCATTGGAAGGATGGAGTGAGGAAACATTTGGGTCTCAGGAGGATAAAGATTGGAACCCTCAGCACTTGGTGGGAGACATTTACCCATGAAAAGGACAGGGGGAATACCCAGCTTTCAAGGAGACAAAAGATGGGCACACTCAGCATTGAAAAGAGAGTAGGGTTATGCCCAGACTTTGAGAAAACAAAAAGCAAGATGGCCAGCCCTTGGGAGGATAGAGGGGGTACCATCAGGGCTCAGGGCCTTGAGCCTATGAACATAGACTATCCTCAGTTTTGACAGCTGCACTCTGAGGTTCCCTTAACTGTGTCATTTGTTTCTCAGGCCAAATGTGGGGGCAAAGTAATGGGACCCTCTCCTTGCAAGGTGGCCAAATTGAGCTGCTGTGCACTCCCAGGGATACAGTGCACCAGTAAAATGCTAGTGAAAAGGATTAACAATAACATTTTTAAAATCATGATTTTAAATTACTTCCAGGACACTGAACTCTAGGCTTCTTCAAATTCTCTCCTGTATTTCCATGCTATGTGAATCATGTGTACAAATGACCTGTGTTTGGGGTGGAGAGGAAATGTCATACCAAGAATCAACCAGATCTGTGCCTTGGTCAAGTTGCTTTCCTTTTGGGGGCTCAGTTTCCTCATTTGAAAGAGGTGATGACAACAGTAGCATTTCATAAAGGAAAAGTAGTGCCAAACACCTGGCGTGATGGCTGACACATATTCCCAGCTCATATATGAGGATTCTCATTAACATTAGTGTGATCATCTGTGTCACATCAATTCCAGCTAACTAGAACATCCCATCTTATCCCAGGGCAGTCTGACAGTCAGGCCCATTTATTTTCCTGTACTATTTAGCTCTATACAAGGACTGTCCAGAAAAAAAGATCCAGTCATTGTAAATATAGCAAGAACAGTTAAATGGCTGGATACTTTCAGACAGTCTTTGTATATGTGCAGAGTTGCTCCAAGTGCAATCTCATTGAACTTGTCTTATACCACATATATGATCAGCTGCTATCCCCATTTCACAGTTAAAAACTGAGTCTTGAAGGGTAAAGCTGTTTCAAGGTCATATGGTTCAGCTGACCACAGATCTCATGCCCCTAATCATTAAAAGACACTGCCATTAAGAGTGTATTTCCTAAGTTGCCTTCCTGCTAGACCAAGGTGAGGGTCTTCTACTGAGAGCCTGAGCTCCTATCAGGTAACACTGCTGCTTCATCCTGCTCTGCTGACATGGGGTTGGTAAGAGCTCCTTACTGCTGCTAGGGCTAGAGACACCCCAACACCTTAGTAGGTTTCCTTAATTCTCTCCACTTCTGATAAGCATGACTTTGCATTCTTCCTTATAAGATGGTGGAGCATGTAGATGTGCTTGCCTTCTCTCATGACTACATCAAAATTATAGAACAAGCACCATTGAGATTTACCTGAGGACTCGTGACCAGAAGTCCTGTCACTAAGTACATACAAGAGTGACGCCAAGACTGGTAGGAAGAGTGCACATGCAAAATGGGCATGTCCTACACCCACAATGAGGCAGTTTAGAATTAAGAGGGACATCTTGGTTGTGGAGGTACCCCCTGAGAAGTCAACATTCCCAATCCCATACCAGGCTCCCCAGCCTGAGGTAACACTGCCAGAAGTAGAAGTCCCCATAATCTAGCTATGAAAACCAGCATGGTTTGTATCTGAGAAAGAGAAAGGCTACTGGAGACCTAAGCTCCGCAGGTCTTAAAGGGCCCATGCAGAAACTCACTCACTCAGAAGCTCACTCTTCTCTGAGCTCCAGCATAAGGGTAGGAGCTCAAAAAGCATCAGAGAAATACAGGAAAGAGGCAAATTTTGTAGCTCTAGGGCAAGGGCTGGAGAGACTTGTGTCAGGGCAGCAAGCACTCTTGGAAGGACATAAGTTCTGGCAGATACCACTGTTGCTTTGTTGAGTCCTTCACAAACATAGCCTGTAGGCACAGGTAGGTGTTATATCTGAATGTTCTATTAACCTGGCTAATATCACTTGTTGCACTTTGGTGATTCCCTAAAACCCTGCCCCACTCCATGTGCCCTATCTGAACTTCTTTTAGTGACTTTTTCACACAAACAACTGACTTCAGCTTGCACTGTGGAATTTCCTAAAATCTCTCAACATTTCAGGCCTGAGCAACCAACCCCACATGGGCCTCACAGGTTGGTTTGCATGGAGGTACCAGGTACAAACCCTGAAAAAGCAGAAGCTGGCCTCAGCTTGCTCTGTACTTCTTGTTACGTGGCCCTTGGCACTAGTGGCAGCTGTCCTTGGTTCTTAGGCACATGTCGCCCATCACAAATGGCTTCCAACTGGAAATGATTATGTATCTCCAACAAGGTGGCCACGGACTGGGCACTGGCAGTGGCTAATCTTTGCCTGCACCAGAGGCCCTTCAAGAAGGCCATAGAACAAAC